>CM043700.1:56890619-57408119 GCA_023935145.1 Bretschneidera sinensis | reverse complement strand
TTTTGCTAGGAGGTGTAAAGTTTTAGGTGTATGGTGTATTTTTCTGTGTTTGTCGACCTATGTTGTAAAATGGCAGTGGAGGGGGTATTTATAAGTAAAAAAGAATTTAAGGTAAATCAGAATGGACAATGAGATTGGTTGTAGTTTAGATGGACGGTGTAGGGAAGATTTGCATAATCGGTATATTCTTGGTATATTCTTAGAATAAAATCGAAACAAAATTGTAATCCTGATCGACGATGGAGGTGTTTCGTGATCTTTTTGGAAGACTCGATTTGGTCAAAGAGAAAATCTACATAATAAAGAATGAGATATGGAAGATTTACATAATCGAAATGATATCTGATAGATTTCTATAATCAAAATGATATCTGAAAGATTTGCATAATTAAAATGAGATCTAAAAGATTTGCATTATCAAAATAAGATCTAAAATATTAGTAAAATCAAAGTAAGATCTGAAATATTAGCAGAATCAAAATAAGATCTGAAAGATTTGTAGAATCAAAGTGAGATCTAGAATATTCACAAGAACAAATTTTTTTCCATATTAAATATGATCGATGAGACCCAAAACTCGATCGGTCATGTGGGCCCATTAATCTTTTTTAGGTTTTTGGGCCTATACATGTTTCAGATTGTCAAATGCAACTTTTAAGGTCTATTTGGGATTATGCAATTAGTTCTTTTCCAATATCAAGTTTTGATTATTTCATTCATCCAACTCAAGCAACTTGGGAACATATTCTCATCATCGAGCCCCACACATGATCTATTATAAAATTTGAAACAAAATTGGTTATCTACACAGATCCGTGCGACATTAAAATGATGGAAACATACTCCATCATAGCCAGGTACACATCATTATCATGGGAAAATCAAGAGCAAAATAGTGCAAAAGAATGAATTTTGTTAGAAAAACACTTATTATTGACCCTAAACCCTAACCATAAGGTATTAATGTAGAGCATCCTCTACACATCAAATCTCTCGAGAAAATCCCATCCACCCTACAAACTAACAAAACCTTAAGCCCATTCTTGAGATAAAGTTCAAGTTCATTTTCAAGTTCTTTGTTCCACGACACACGCACAATAATCCATAATTGAGGATGCACCACACCACACATGGAACAGTCTTGCACTATCATACGAACTAAAAATTAATTGTTTGCAATTAATCCCTTCCTAACACGTGAAAAAATCGCATCGCAAGAAGGTTAGTAATTTAGTAACCTTTTTTAATCTTTACTTGCATGATTTATTAATTCAAACCACCATAGATTAAAATTGTAAACATGTCTTCTATGATTTTAATTGCATATTCACATGTCATATAGATTTATTCTATAAAGTATGTTATAGTGTTGCATTATAATTTTTGTACGTCATATTGATACGGGTTTTGCATTGTTTTTTGCTTAATTAAAATCCAATGTCACGTAGGGATTTTTTATTTTAGGATTGCTTGCATAATTACATCTTATCTAGTTTAGATCTTATAAAACTTTGTGTTGAAAATTGTCAAAAATGCAACTTTTGTCAAAAACTTGAATATGTTGGAACCTACACCAAGAGAATTGGTCAGCTTTTCGCTAGGGCCTATAGGCTCTATAACGGTTAGGGGGTCAGCTTTTTGTTCATCCAGTCGACGGACCTAACCATAAGTTTTTGTTTTGTGTTTTTTTGCTTTTATTTGATTACTTGCACTCATACCTTTCTATGCCAATGTAAGACTTGTACCCTTAATGTAAGGGTAAAGTGGTAAATTGCAAAGTTATATGTATATTTATTATGCATACATGTAATTTGAAATTTGAGTTGGAACAACTTTTGAAGAAAGGGTTTGAATACATTGAAGAAAATGAGTTTGAACGAATGAAAGAAAAATTTTAAGGCAAAAATGGGGGAACTGGTCAACTGGTAACCAAATTGATCGGCTTGATGGTCAACCGATAAGTAGGGGTGGTGGACTGGGAGATCGATCGGTAATTTGATTATTAGGCGATCGACTGGTGACCCAACTAGTCAGTTTGTCGATCAACTGGTAGGGTAACCGATCGACTAGTCGATCGGCCGATAAGGTGGCCGATTAGTTGGTTAGTCGACCGGTGGAGTTGTGGACATTTAACTGATAAGTTTTTGAAAATAGACTGGTAACCAACCGGTCGACTGGTCAGTTAAATTTTTTTATATAAAAGAGTTTTGAGACGTTCAAAATTCATTTCCGTACGTTTTAAACTTATTTTTCTCTCTCAACTCTCTTAGTAGAAAATCTCTCAAACACTAAGGAATTTCAAGGATTTCATAATCCAGTATCAATTATAACTGATTCAAGGATGGATTTCAAGAATTTGAGAAAAAAAATTTGGAAAGGTAATTTCATTAATTTTGTTCTTCTATAGAAAAGTTTTGGTTTTGAGAAGCTTAGTCTTTGTACTTTTCATATAAATGATTTGAATTTGGATTCAAACTAAAGAAAAAGAATTTCATCGAAATTGTGAATTTTGAATTATAATGGAGCATGTATACATATTAATGAATTTAACCCAATATAAGGTTTGAAATAAGCTATGAGATAACAGAATTGATAAGAATATTCTGGTTAGGTAGTGGTGAACAATATGGTGGTATTGCAGTGAGGAACGCCAAAGGGAATGAGGTGATCTACAAATAGTGTTAGTGCTACGTGGTGAGTTCAGTTTACTGTTAGTAACTGAGAAGAACTAAATATATGAATAAATATTGAAATGATTATGAGAAAAGTTATTGAAAATATATTATGTATATGTTTGATGTGATGAAATACATGATATATTTATTAATTGGATGATTTATGAGAAGTATGATTTAGGAAATGATTGAAAACATGAATATATGTTAAGCTAATGAAATTGTATCCTTGGAAGGATAAGTAAAATTCTTAGGATAAAAATGAGATTTATGAAAAGATAAGTGATACTCATAGATTGATTTAATATGATGAATAAGATATTTTATGAAAAGAAAATGATTTGAATTATATGATGATATGTTATGCATGCTTGTATGTGATTGTTCATATGCATTGTTGGGCCACTAAAGAGATGGAGTGTGGTCTCGGGGAGGACCAGAACCATGGTTTGTTTGGATGTAAACATGTCGACATGTGGGGAGACGTCCCCAAAAGCTATATTAGAGACTCGTATGGATACCCTAAAATGAATGAAATTACGCATACTTGTTATTGTATGGATGAGATATGAAATGATGTGATGTGATGATATGTAAAATAATACAATGTGATGAGATGTGATGTGAAAAATAAAAAGAAATGATTATGATGAGATGGAAAGAAAGAAGGAAATTTATGCATTCATGTATTTATTTATAACTATTGAGATGTTAATACATCAGAATGATTGTGAAATTGTGATGATATAATTATGAGTCTCATCATGAGACATTTTTTATGAGAAAATAATGAATTTGGTATATGATATTATATCCATATGATAATTGAAAAATATGAAAATGATAAGAGATGAGAATAATTGAATGAATAAAAGTATATTGAATTTATATATGAATTGTAATATAAAATATGATTAGAAGTATAAAAATCAAGTACTTTTAGTAAATTGAAATTCATTGAGCTTATGAAGCTCATTCCCTAGTATTCAAATAAATTTCAGGTTCTAAAAAGGACTATTAGAATCTTTGACATGAGATTCAGAGTAAGTATATAGGTAAGTCCTTATGGTTGACATCCTCAGACAAGAAAAGAAAAGAAGAAACAAAAGAGAAAAAAATAGTTGTATATTTGTAAGTGTAATACATGTTCATGCATCAGTGTAAATTATTATACTAGTGTTGTAAATAAATTTTGTATCTCATCTGTAAAAGAGTTGAGGCAAATAGTTGTAATTATTTTCAAGTTATAAATGCAATAGTTTTTGCATATAAGTCGTGTTTTATTATGAAAAGTGACGATACCGTCTTGGGTAGGCCCGCCCGAGATAGGTCGTTACAATTTTGGTATCAGAGCTATAGGTTTAAGATACTGTAGACTACGTAAAACAAATAATAATGTGGATTTTATAAATAAATTATTTTGATGTAAGTCTGAGGTTGTGCCGTGGACGTGGTAGACCTAGAGTTAGGGTTATGGGACTAAGAGGGCGAGGTAAGCCCCCTTTGTTTAGAAGAGGGGAGGTAGATGTTGATGTTGAATTTGTGGTTCTTGAGGTAGAAAATTTTGATAGTGCACATGATACTAGTGATGTACTGAGGAATTCTAAAACTGGAAGAAATGAGTTAAGAGAATCTCTTATTCAAGCTCTCGATAAATTAAATTAAGTAGAGGGTAGAGCTGATAATCTGCATCGTAGATTGAATGAGCATCTTAGACCATATCTAGATATAGTAGTAAATCCTGTAAGGATTCTTGAGAGACATGAGATTCAAAGGGGTGAGGGTGATTTTGTTAATGGGATGCAATGAGATGTTTTGCTAGATTTATTAAACTGAAACCCCCCACCCTTTAAAGAGTCTGAAAACCCATATGAAAATGAGTTGTGGATTAAACGTATTAAGTGTTTATTTAAAGTATTACCTATTACTAACAGACAGAAGGTTGCCTTTGCATCTTTTCAATTAGAAGGTGAGGCTTCTAATTGGTGGGGTGATATTTTTCCTAGGCTGAGTATGGATATAAATCAACCCTTAACCTATAATAGGTTTAAGGAAGTATTTTTTGCTAATACTTTCCAAATATATTCAGATCTCTATAAGAGGGATTTTATTTAGTTGAGGCAAATTATGATGAATGTGGCGTAATATGATGGGAGATTTGTGACCCTACCAAGATTTTTACCTGAGTTGGTGAATACCAAGGAGAGAAAGAGTAAGAGATTTCTTGATGGTTTGCACTTTTGAAATACGTTATAGATTTTCTTATTTGGCATACAAATTATAATACTTTGGTGGCTGTCGCTTTAGATAGAGAAAAACATATTTGAGCCTAAAGGACGTAGGGAGTGGTTAAAGATGAGCTAATTTGAGGGTACTAGAGGTAGTATTATAGGAATGCAGGGAGGTCGTCCATCTCAGAGGAGTCATTCTTTTTCATAGGGGCCTGTTATACAGAGTCAACAGAGGCAGAGTGGATAAGTGGCCTTTATTGCTCAAAGTTCAGTTAGAGGAACCCCTAGGTTTGGGAAACAACCTATGGGAGTAGGAGGATTTAGTATATGTGGGAGTGTTCCAGTAAGAGGAGGTGGTAATATTGTACTTGATAGGGAAAATAGAGTATGTTTCAGGTGTAATATTTGTCTAGGGATTGTCTTACCTTGATTTGTTTCGTTTGTGGAGAGGATGGACATAGAGGTGTGGATTATCCATTGAAGATTAAATCAGTTGAGCTAGTTACTACTAGAGGAGTTGGGAGAGGTTAGCCAAGTAGAGGTAGAGGATTAGGGAGTATTTGGGCTGGATATCAAAGCAATTGAGCTATAGTGGAGAGAGGACGGGGTAGTTAAACACAACCCAGAGAAATCAGAGTGTATGCACTTATCCAGCAAGATGCCCCAGCTACACTTGATGTTGTAATGGATAAAATATCTATCCTTGATAAACCTGCTAGAATATTAACTGATCCAGGAACAACTTATTCTCGCATTTATTTCTTTTATGAAATCTATATATGCACATGTTAGCTCCTTATTGAATGTTAAGGTTTTTACTAGAGATAGGGTTGTAATTAAAAAGATTTATTGGGGATGTATTACTCATATGAGAGATAACGAATTTGAAGTAAATTTATTACCTCTAAATATGGTAGACTTTGATCTTATACTGGGGATGGATTGGTTGTCAGCGTATCATGGTTGGGATAATTGTTTTAGAAAGAATGTGATTTTTGGAATACCTAAGCAGGAAGAGTTTAGCTTTTAAGGAGAACGTAAAATACTTTCTAATTGTCTTATTCTGCTTTGAAAACTAGTAAGTTATGGAGGAAAGGTTGTGATGGGTACTTATCTTATGTGGTGGATTCTAGTAAAGAAGGTAGGAAGATGGAAGAAATATCAGTGGTGAGAAATTATCCAGATGTATTTCCTGAAGAGTTGGCTAAATTACCACCTAGTAGGGAGATTGAGTTGTCCATTGATTTAATTCCATGCTCTACACCTATTTCTATAGCACCTTATAGGATGGCACCGGCTGAGTTGAAGGAGCTTGATTACGCCCAAAGTATAACATGGTTATTGTAGCATGACTTTGGGGTGTCGATTCCACAGGGAAACAAGTTAATTACAAAAGAAAGGTGTAAACCTTAAAACGAACAGTAAAAGTTAAGCGAAGGATTTTTGGGTTTTGATAATGAGATAATGTAAAAAAAGTTGTGTGAACGTAAATGAAATATAAATAAGAAATAACAAGGTTCCAGGAATCCTCCTTAGGTTCGTTCCCTATTTCCACTCTTGATTCAATTGATTTTATCTTGATTGCAAGTTTCACCTCCCCAACAAGCAATCAGAATATATTCAATCAAGCACATTTATAACTCTAATATAATTGCTACAAATTAATCATTGATTCCGGTTCATGCACACATGACCAATCTTAAAGATTATCAAGAAACGACAATATATCTTTAATGAAAATATAGCAGTAATGGACAATCAATAAGATAAATCTACAGGAATCAATCACATCCAAACAACCTCAATGGAGGAGAAGGATGCAATCACCGGATTAAGAGAATCTAAAAGAAGAAGAATAAAAAGTGCATCTATCACATGAACTCAAATCCTTCTTACTTAATCAAAGAATAATTTAGAAACAATATTCAACAATAAATCCATACAACCGAATCAAGAATAGGAAATAAGGAACAATAAATCCCTAAGGATTCATCCTTTTCCCTTGTATGACGACTAGTTGGCCATGGAAATCAAGGTGAAAGAACAATAAGGATGCTCTCCCCTTGATTTGCCCATGGAGTTCAAGGTGGATGAACAATATGGATGCTCTCCCCCTTGATTTTTAGCCCTCAAGAAACTTAGAAATAAAATGGAAGAATGCTGGATTTGGATCCTTTGGATCCTTGCTCTCTTTTTTCTTTCTTGAAAATGAATGTTGGCTGCACACTCTTTAAGCATCTATTTATAGATCACAAGTAGTTAGGGGCATTTTGGTCCATAAAATGTAATTGTGCAGCCCTAATTTAGTCTTCGACTGAGTGGGAGCTGGAAAGTGAGAGTGCAGCGCTAGAAAGTGAGGGGCGCGGCGCTAGGTGGACGCTGATCTGGAGGCCTGACCTGTGTCTACTAAAACTACCATAACTTTCTCTAGAAAACTTCTTTTTATGAACCGTAAAATTCTCCAAAAAACAGACTTTCGGATCTTTCTAAGAATATATGGCTCATCTCCTGGTTCTTCTTAAATCAATACAGTTTAATCTGCAAAGATGATTGATCTGTACGGGAAATTCTGGCAATTTAGTGAAACTCCTTTAGCTTGTATGCAAAAGTGCACACACTAGTGTGCCTACCCTTACCTTGCTCCAAAGTGATTCACACACTTGTGTGTAGTCTTTTAACTTACTGTAATTTATTACTCCAACCTTAGTTTAGACTTTAGCCATCTTTGAATCATGTTTGAACATGTCTAAACCTTGTAAAAATACGAGCACCGACACCCAAGATCTTTTGGCGCTGTAAACATGGATTGCTTTATCATCTCTTTTGTACTCAAAGCACCTAAAAATGCATCGAATTAAGTTAATGATTTATGAATATCACTTTAGAGTTATTAACATGTAAATGTGCGATTACGACCGAGATCAACCCTAAAATGCTAACAATTAAGTATTGTTTAGATGCATTATATGACTCTCCTCACAACCCCCAACTAGCTCATTGCTAGTCCCTAGAAATTCAAGCGAAAGACATGAAATGAATTCTTTATTTAGAAATCAAAGCAAAATACAGCAATGCTGGTGTTAACCAAGAGTGATTCAAAATCTTTGTCTCAAAAATCATGCATAACATACAATAAATAGAATAATTAAATATCACTCAAGTCCAAGAATAATCCAAATTTCAACCTTAAAATCGTTATCGACTCTTAACATCCATCTTACCATAATAAATTAGTCCGAACACCCGGATGATTTTATGCACAACATAGCATGAATACAAGTCTTGGCCTCTAAAGACCTATTAATTATGTGACATCAATCACAAATCAAGCTCCATAGGCTTACTTTTCAAATCACTCTCCACTATGTAGAAAAATCACACTACATCGGATCAATAGGTCTTTTATAAGCTTGTAACGTTAGGCTAGGGTAAAGGTCAAGAAAGAACGGGAAAGTTTAAACAAATAAAAGAACTAAGTCTCTTAATTTAAACACAACCACTTTAAGTACAAGATAACCTTACTTCAACACCCAACTCTTTCAACCATTTTTCAAGCATTTCTTTCAACAAATCACCATTTTTTTTTATTTTCTCTTTGCCATAATTCATTTTTTATTATTATTTTAGCATAAGACCATTCACCTCCTTTTTTATTCTTTTCTTTTCTTTTCCATAACCCCCAACTTATCTCTTTTAATGTACTTGGGTTATGGTAGTAATATTTTCTCATATTTCCACCCTTACTCCTTTTAAGTGCTTCTCACAACATGTGTATAACTAAGTTCTTTTAAAAGAAAGGTAAGGGTAAAATATTTTTAGGCTCATAAAGGTAAGTAAATGGTTTATTGAAAAAAAAAGAAGGCTCAATTTTTCTTTTCAAGAAGAAGGCTCAAATAGGTGACTAGTGATAAATATAACAAGGGTAAGTTTAAAAAGGCTCAAATGGTCCAAAAATGGCCTACATCATATCCTAAGTAGTGTTCATTCTATGACTTTCACCTCAAGTGATTATCAAATAAGTTCTAGAGCTTGTTGAGACTGCAAAAGTATTCATAAAATAATCGCACATAAAAATTCTCCAAATGCTTTAGACTAATCATGCAATCTTACCACAAACCAGAGTCTTAAACCAAAGAAAAATTGACACTTAATTTATTCTCAAAGTGAAGCAAGATTTAACTTCTTCTAAACGCTATATGCTATCTCAATTAGGCTCATATCATCGACATATGAATTAACTCCAAGGCTAACACAAAGCATGCTAAAAACAAACAAAAAGGTAAAATGACACCAAGCAGTTCAATGAAAAACATGAAAAACAAGAATATGTTTCCTCCACCCCCAACTTAAAGTAGACATTGTCCTCAATGTGAAAGCAAAAGATAAGGAAACTCCCTTTGTAACCAAAAATGCACAGAATCTGAAAATTGTGCACCGGCATTTGAACTGCTTCGTATATTTGTCCCTGAAAAATAAATACGAAAGTAAAACTGGAAAACAACAAAATACTAATAATAAACAAGAAAAAGAATTATGAAAAACAATAACAATAAAAGGATATGCTATGGGGTGCCTCCCATAAGCGCTAAGTTTTACATCTTCAGCCAGACACTCTTATTCCCTCCTAGATAAACATGAGTTGAATGCACCAGCAATTGCTTTACCGTTAAATTTGCTGCTTGTGTGCTCTGGAGAGACCTTAAAGATGTCATCAGTAATATCTGCAGATTTTGGCTCGATATATGCTCTTGTGAAGCCATGAGTGAAGGTATATACTTGGTGGTTATCATCCACATCCTCTGATTTGTTCGGTGTTGGGATGTGTAACGACTTACCACTAAGTGTCTCAATGGCATTCGCCTCCTCTTTCTTCTGTTGCATTTGGTGCTGACCGTAGGATATGGACTGAGCTTGAGAAGGGAACTTACCTCGCTCAGTCACACTCAAGTAGCTCGTCGGCTTGGACACTTGGCTCTTTATCTCTTTATGTTCTTCAACAACCTGCACAATTAAAGATTCAAGCCTTTGATTAGTCTTCCCCTGTGCTTCAATAAAAGCATGTAAAGTGTCTTCTAAAGAACTCCTAGAAGACACGAGTGCATGATATGGTTCAAGATGTGGTGCAGGGGGTTGTGCAAGCTGCTGATTTTCAGAATTTCAGTTGAAATTGGGGTGATTTCACCATCCCGGATTATAGGTATTAGAGAAGGGTGTAGAAGGCTTCGTGTACATGCCTAAGGCATTACATTGTTCCTTGTACATCCCTCTCAAATCAGCAAATGTGGGACATTCTTGGGCGAGATAATCTACCCCACCACACACAAAACATGGTTCAAAAGATTTTGCATAATTAACCACGTGTGTTGGCTTTGAGCTTTTAGTCTTTAATACCTCTAGTTCCCTAGTGAGCATCTCGACCTTGGCCTTAAGGTTATCCTCTTCCCTAAGATGGTAAATTCCACCACCATTTGGGTTCTCTATAGGTCGTGATCTATTTGTGCTCTCAGTAGTACTAGGTCCAGTTCAAGTGTGAGCTTTTTCAGCAAGCTCATTGAGGTACTCTATAGCCTCATCAGGATCTTTCTCCAAGAATTCACCATTACACATTGATGAGTGCCAAATATTGCATATTTTGGCCCTTTAATTTACATTTTTTAGCTTAGAAATTTGTTACTTTGAGTTGTTTTCGTTGTTTTACAGGTTTACAAGCTTGGAAAGAAGTTTCACTAAATTGCCAGAATTGCTCGTGCAGATCAGCCATTTTTTAGGATTAAATTGTATTTATTTAGGAAGAACCAGAAGATGAGCCATATATTTTTGGAAAGATCTCGATGTCTATTTTCTGGAGAATTTTACGGATCAATAAAATGATTTTTCTAGAGAAAGTTATGGCAGTTTTAGTAGACAAAGGTCAAAGAGCAAAAACTGGAATCTGCAGTATCCCACATCGGATTGGAAGCATATTGCACTTGTGGTACTCCCCCTATATAAACACCATCTGGCCTCATCATTCAGTGTACAATTCCTGAGCCACTTTTGTGTTTACCGGTGGATGTCTGCTAGCATTCTGGTGGATCTCGAAGGCTTTGTCACCACGAGGGGAAGCGCCGCCCGTCAGTGAGTGGAATTTCTCCCATGTAAAGTTATTTATTTATTTCTTTACATTTAGTTGTGTTTAGTTTAAATGTTTAGCACTTTTATTATGAATTGTAGTTTCATAGTTATAAGTGGCTAGACTCTTCAGCTAAGGTTGAAGATGAAGCCCCGCCGTTGTTTGGCGTAGTAGTTCAGATTTGCTTGTACAAATCTGACAATTTTTAGTATAAATGTTCTGTCAATTATTTGAGTTAATTTTATAATTGATTGAGTTTAAATTGTCTATTGGATATTCCTTGTGTTTCATCTGATGGATACATTGAATGCTTTTCGATTAAATTGGATTTTCTTTGTGATTTGTTGGGAGCGGATACATTGGATGCTTTTGGTTTAGTTGGGATATTATTTGTTTTTTGTCTTATAGTTGGATTCATGGAATGTTTTGATAGGCTATATTTTTAGAACATATATGCTTAACTTCGGTGGGGTGGATTTGGAAACCTTAGTGTTTTAATTATTAGTTTTTAAAAATCAATTTAGTTTAATTTTAATTTCTTTTGCTAATTATCATATGAAATTCGAAACTAGGTTAAGATAGAGTTAGTTTAGATTGAAAATATACTTTCACAACGCAATTCCCTGTGGATTCGACCTCGCACTTGCATAACGCTATACTGCAAATGACTCGTGCACTTGCGAGTAATTTAAAACTCACAACAAGTTTTTGGCGCCGTTGCCGGGGAATTGTTTAGTTTATGAAAATTTTTTGTCTGAATTGATTTTATTTTTCTACTAGTTAGTTATCCAAAAAAAAATAAAAAAATATGTGGATGAATTCAGCGTAGGTTTCACAGTCTTTAGAGGACACCATTAAGGAGTACATGAAAATGATCGGCCCATCCCTCAATGCTGCCAACACATTCAATGTTGATAGCTGTTCCATCTGTGCTAGTCCCATGCATCTAGCACAGAATTGTCCATCAATGCTGGCTTGTGCCGAGTACCCCATGGAACAAATGAATGCTTTCAATGACTGTTGTTGAGAATCAAATGGATCTTACTCCGAAACATACAATCCAGGGTGGTGGAACCACTCTAATTTTTCATGGGAGCAGAACCAACTGATGAATCAGGGAGGAGCCTCTTATCATGCTCACAATCAATACCCTCCCGAATTTCCTCCACCAATCCCAAGTTATGCCTATCCAGCACCATCACCCGCATACCAAGCTCCCATTCAAGCGCCAGCGTCGGTTTCACAGTCATTGGAGGACGCTCTCAATGATTTCATGAAAATGACTAGCTAATCTGTGAGTGAAGTGATGAGTGCAACCATAGAAAACACCCAAGCGATTGCCAAGCTAGAGAGTCAAATTGATCAAATCGCAAGTTATGTGGGTGAAGGAGAGGAAGGAAAGTTCCCTAGTCAACTTGATCCTAACCCAAAGGAATAGTTTGCGGTAGGAAATTTATCAACTCCTATGCATTGGCAGGAACAAGTGCAATCAATTATCCCATACTTGTCTGGAAGACAAGTGGACAATCAAGTGGAAGAGAATCCTGCTATGCAACAAGGGCAAGAAAGTGGCAACAAGGAAAAGAGAGATGCTGAGCCAACTACCGCCACACCTATTATTAAGGATATCTCTAGGTCGTTTTTACCTAAAGCACCTTACCCTGAGAGACTACAAGCGCCCAAGAAAGAAGGGAAGTCTGAGGACATTCTGGAGACATGTTTTGCTCAATTTGGAGATGATTTGGATTTAGATAAATTACTTGAGCAAGCAAATGCCATTTTGGAGTCTCCTCCTCGGGAGAGCAGTAAGACGGAGGAGATTGTGGATGACTCCCGCACTGAGGACCCCCTAGAGGCATGCTTTGCTCAATTTGGAGAGGATATTGATTTAGGTAAATTACTTGAGCAAGCGAATGCCATTTTAGAGTCTCCTCCTAGGAAGAGCAATAAAACGGAGGAGACCGCCGCACCTGAAACCCCCAAGAAAGAACTTAAGCCTTTACTAGATAATCTTAAGTATAAGTTCCTAGGTTCAGTCGATAGTTTCCCTGTGATTATACCTTCAGATCTGGGTGATGCTCTAGAGGAGAAATTATTGGACGTCTTAAGAGAGCATAAGGAAGCTATAGGCTGGACCATTGAGGACATCAAGGGGATCAGCCCCTCGGTGCTGACGTACAGGATACATTTGGAGGAGGATACTGAGCCATCGAGGAAGCCACAAAGAAGGCTCAACCCTACTATGCAAGAGGTTGTGAGGGCAGAAGATATTAAGCTGTTAGAGGCAGGGATCATTTATTCCATCTTTGATAGCAAGTGGGTGAGCCAGATTCATGTTGTGCCCAAACGTGATGAATTAACGGTAGTGCAGTATAAGGATGACGAGTTGGTTCCAACTCGTGTTCAGTCAATTTGGAGAGTGTGTATCAGCTACCGTAAATTGAATGCTGCCACTAGGCCTGATCATTTTTCATTCCCATTTATTGATCAGATGGTGGAGCGTTTCGTTGGGCACGATTACTAATGTTGGGTCTGGCTGAAGACGTTAAACTTAGCGCTCATGGGAGGCACCCCACAGCTGATCGTTTCTGTTTATTTATTATTTCGCATTTTTATGATTAATGTTTGTTTCCAGTATTTTTTGTTTTCCAGTTTTTTTTTTTATTTTTCAGGGATAATACGTACTTCAGTTCAAGTTTGGGGGTATGCTATGAGCCATACCAGTCCAGATAGTTCTCCATATCTCAGGTCAGCTCTTTCCATATTAGTCACACATTGGGGTCAATGTGTAATTTAAGTTTGGGGGTATGGGAGACACATCATACACTTTGTCCTAATTTGTTGTCTTTTCATTGTAAAGGTAAATGCATGCTCATGTTATTTTGAAATTTTGGTTGATCTAAAACATTTTCTGTGATGTGATGTCATTGGTGAGCTTAAAATTTTGAACACATGATCTGGTGATAAAGTTTTAAGCTCACATCACACACTTTGTTAATTTGTTGTCTTTTCGTCGTAAAGGTAAATGCATGCTCATGTTATTTTGAAATTTTGGTTGATCTAAAACATTTTCTGTGATGTGATGTCATTGGTGAGCTTAAAATTTTGAACACATGATCTGGTGATAAAGTTTTAAAATTTAGTTACTTACTTTAGGCATTTGAGAATTCACATGTTTGATCTTATCTAACACGAGCACATTAGCACAAATTGTGTGAGGTATGACATGTGATTTTAATGTGTACATTTCCTTGTCTTAACTGAAACTGGATGACTTATTAGATAAACATTTGGGCATAGAAAAGCTAAAAAAAAAAAAAGGGTTAGAAAAAAAAAAAATTGTGGATGAATTCGGATGACTCCCGCACTGAGGACCCCCTAGAGGCATGCTTTGCTCAATTTGGAGATGATATGGATCTAGATAAATTACTTGAGCAAGCGAATGCCATTTTAGAGTCTCCTCCTCGGAAGTGCAATAAGACGAAGGAGACCGCCACACCTGAAACCCCAAGAAGGAACTTAAGCCTTTACCAGATAATCTTAAGTATAAGTCCCTAGGTTCAGTCGATAGTTTGCCTGTGATTATACCTTCAGATTTGGGTGATGCTCTAGAGGAGAAATTATTGGACGTCTTAAGAGAGCATAAGGAAGTTATAGGCTGGACCATTGAGGACATCAAGGGGATCAGCCCCTCGGTGCTGACGTACAAGATACATTTGGAGGAGGATGCTGAGCCATCGAGGGAGCCACAAAGAAGGCTCAACCCTGCTATGCAAGAGGTTGTGAGGGCAGAAGATATTAAGCTGTTAGAGGCAGGGATCATTTATCCCATCTTTGATAGCAAGTGGGTGAGCCAGATTCATGTTGTGCCCAAACGTGATGAATTAACGGTAGTGCAGCATAAGGACGACGAGTTGGTTCCAACTCATGTTCAATCAATTTGGAGAGTGTGTATCAGCTACCGTAAATTGAATGCTGCCACTAGGCCTGATCATTTTTTATTCCCATTTATTGATCAGATGGCGGAGTGTTTTGTTGGGCACGATTACTAATGTTGGGTCTGGCTGAAGACGTTAAACTTAGCGCTCATGGGAGGCACCCCACAGCTTATTGTTTCTGATTATTTATTATTTCGCATTTTTATGATTAATGTTTGTTTCCAATATTTTTTGTTTTCCAGTTTTTTTTTAATTTTTCAGGGACAATGCGTACTTCAGTTCAAGTGTGGGGGTATGCTATGAGCCATACCAGTCCAGATAGTTCTCCATATCTCAGGTCAACTCTTTCCATATTAGTCACACATTGGGGTCAATGTGTAATTTAAGTTTGGGGGTATGAGAGACACATCACACACTTTGTCCTAATTTGTTGTATTTTCATCGTAAAGGTAAATGCATGCTCATGTTATTTTGAAATTTTGGTTGATCTAAAACATTTTCTGTGATGTGATGTCATTGGTGAGCTTAAAATTTTGAGCACATGATCTGGTGATAAAGTTTTAAAATTTAGTTACTTACTTTAGGCATTTGAGAATTCACATGTTTGATCTTATCTAACACGAGCACATTAACACAAATTGTGTGAGGTATGACATGTGATTTTAATGTGTACGTTTCCTTGTCTTAACTGAAACTAGATGACTTGTTGGATAAACACTTGGGCATAGAAAAGCATAAAAAAAGAGAAAAATATATAATAATAATACTACTAATGATCATCATCAATAAACTTTCCACTGAGTAACTGGACCTCTTGCCTCAGTAAGCAGTGAGTGTTCACGTCAAAAGGTGGGAATTTTATTCATAATGATCATTGCGAAATTTTTCACTGAGTAACTGGACCTCTTGCCTCAGTAAGCAGTGAGTGTTCACGTCAAAAGGTGAAAATTTTGTTTGGTAGCATTAAGGTCAGTTTAGTTTCGTAGCCTTTTTGACTCGAGTTAGTAAGTCCTTAGGGGTGTCTTTACACCTAATGCCCTAATACCATCTGGTTTGGGAGTCATTGACTCAACACTCGCTACATGGGTCAATTAGAAAGCTTAAGGGAATTAAACATAGCAGAGCCTTTTATATAAAATAAAAAATAAGAAAAAGATAAAAACGATGCCATTTTTGTTCATTCTGATGGGAAATTTGGTGAATCTTGAGACATGGAGACCTTACACATTGGAGTTATTTGGAAGCTTCATTTTTATATGCTAATTCACTTTACACAGTGTTAGACTTGTGATGCCTTAACCTGCCTTTTGTAAGTAATTAGATTTTAACATTTCTATTCATTATGAAGATGGGTTTATCTTTTTAAGCTTACTCATGAATGAATATTATGGTGATGTGTGCTCCTTAAATTTTTGGATACCATAAGTGATGAACTTATCTTTATGTTCTTTGTTTTTTATTTAGGTTTTTTTTTATTATTTTGTTTTGCTAAGGGACTAGCAAATTGTAAGTTTTGGGGTATTTGATGAGTGCCAAATATTGCATATTTTGGCCCTTTAATTTACATTTGTTAGCTTAGGAATTTGTTACTTTGAGTTGTTTTCATTGTTTTACAGGTTTACAAGCTTGGAAAGAAGTTTCACTAAATTGCCAGAATTGCTCGTGCAGATCAGCCATTTTTGAGGATTAAACTGTATTGATTTAGGAAGAACCAGAAAATGAGCCATATATTCTTGGAAAGATCCGGATGTCTATTTTCTGGGGAATTTTACGGATCAATAAAATGATTTTTCTAGAGAAAGTTATGGCAGTTTTAGTAGACAAAGGTCAGGCTGTGCATGATTTCAGCGTGACAGATCAGCCATTTTTGAGGATTTAACTGTATTGATTCAGGAAGAACCATGAGATGAGCCATATATTCTTGGAAAGATCCCGATGTCTATTTTCTGGAGAATTTTACGGATCAATAAAATGATTTTTCTAGAGAAAGTTATGGCAGTTTTAGTAGACAAATGTCAAAGAGCAAAAACTGAAATCTGCAGTATCCCACATCGGATTGGAAGCATATTGCACTTGTGATACTCCCCCTATATAAACACCATCTGGCCTCATCATTCAATGTACAATTCTTGAGCCACTTTGATGTTTACCGGTGGACATCCGCTAGCATTCTGTGGGATCTCGAAGGCTTTGTCACCACGAGGGGAAGAGCCGCCCGTCAGTGAGTGGAATTTCTCCCATGTAAAGTTATTTATTTATTTCTTTACATTTAGTTGTTTTAGTTTAAATGTTTAGCACTTTTATTATGAATTGTAGTTTCATAGTTATGAGTGGCTAGACTCTTCAGCTAAGGTTGAAGATGAAGCCCCGCCGTTGTTTGACGTAGTAGTTCAGATTTGCTTGTACAAATCTGACAATTTTTAGTATAAATGTTCTGTCAATTATTTGAGTTAATCTTATAATTGATTGAGTTTAAATTGTCTATTGGATATTCCTTGTGTTTCATCTGATGGATACATTGAATGCTTTTCGATTAAATTGGATTTCCTTTGTGATTTGTTGAGAGCGGATACATTGGATGCTTTTGGTTTAGTTGGGATATTCTTTGTTTTTTGTCTTATAGTTGAATTCATGGAATGTTTTGATAGGCTATATTTTTAGAACATATATACTTAACTTCGGTGGGGTGGATTTGGAAACTTTAGTGTTTTAATTATTAGTTTTTAAAAATCAATTTACCTTAATTTTAATTTCTTTTGCAAATTATCATCTGAAATTCGGAACTAGGTTAAGATAAAGTTAGTTTAGATTGAAAATATACTTTCACAACGCAATTCCCTGTGGATTCGACCTCGCACTTGCACAATGCTGTACTGCAAACGACTCGTGCGCTTGCGAGTAATTTAAAACTCACAACACACATCATCTTTACAAATTGGCGTTCTCTATAGGTAAGAAATAGCTCACTAAATGCCAATTCTCATACCCATGGTGAGGGCACATACTCAGTAACTCTTTAAATCTCTCCCAAGACTGATACAAAATCTCGCTGTCCTTTTGTGCAAAGGTGGAGATTTGTCTTTTTAAAGCATTGGTCTTGTGTTAGGGAAAGTATTTATTAAAGAAAATTCAAGTCATCTCAGTCCACGACCCAATGGATCGTGGTCTTAGTGAGTATAGCCAACTCTTAGCTCTATCCTTCCAAGCGAAAGGAAAGAACTTAAGCCTAACAATGTCATTGGTTTCATCGTGACTATGAAAAGTTGCGACTACTTCCTCAAACTCTTTAATGTGCACATATGGGTTTTCATTATCCAAGCCATGAAAAGTATGGAGTAATTGTATCATCCCTGATTTAAAATCTAGTAGGGAGTACAACTTTAAGAGTTGTTAGATAAACAATTCATTCACCCTAGTGTGTCATTATGGAGAGCCCCGATATTATTTGTAAAGAAGAAAGATGGTGCAATGAGATTGTGTATAGATTACTGACAATTAAATAGGATAATAAATAAAAACAAATACCTTTTACCCATAATAGATGATCTATTTTAACAATTACAGGGAGTTATGATGTTTTTGAAGATAGACCTAAGATTAAAGCATCATCAATTGAGGATTAAAGAAGGAGATGTGCCTGAAAATTCTTTTTGGACACATTATGGTCACCATAAATTTTTAGTGATGCCATTTGGGTTAACTAATGCTCCAGGTGCATTTATAGATTTAATTAATATAGTGTTTAAAATTTTTCTAGATAAATTTGTGGTAGTATTTAGTGATGATATCCTAGTGTATTCTAAGAGTGAAGAAGAACATGTTAAACACTTAGAAATGGTGTTAGAAATTCTTGAGAAAGAGAAATTATATGCAAAATTTTCTATGTGTGAATTATGGTTGAATGAGGTAACATTCTTGGGGCATGTAGTATTAGGAGAAGGAATAGCAATTGATCCTCCAAAGGTTGAAGCAGTATTGAATTGGGAGAAACCAACGAATGTAATAGAAATTCGAAGTTTCTTGGGATTAGCTAGATACGATAGGAGGTTTATGCAGAACTTTTCAATAATTGCAACACCTTTAGCTAGATTGATTAGGAAAAAATTGAAATTTGAGTGGTTTGGGGAGTGTGAGAGGAGTTTCTAAGTGTTAAAAGAAAAAATTAACTACTACTCTAGTATTAGTACCCCCTTCTAGAGATGAAGGATTTATAGTGTATAGGGATGCTTCGCATCAAGGGTTGGGATGTGTATTGATACAACATGGGAAGGTAGTAGCTTATACATCTAAGCAATGGAAGAAACATGAGAGAAACTACCTTATGCATGACCTAGAGTTGGTTACCATAGTATTTGCATTGAAGATTTGGAGACGTCATCTGTATAGAGCCACTTGTGAAAAATACATTGACCATAAGAGTCTCACATATTTACCTACCTAGAAGGAATTGAATATCAGACAATGGCGATGGATGAAATTGAGTAGTAATTATGATTGTATAATTCTTTACCATCCAGGAAAAAGCAAATGTAGTAGTTGATGTTTTAAGTAGAAAATCCACAAGAAGATTAGCTGCTATAGAAACCCATAATGTGAATTTGATGGTAGAATTGTGAAGTATGAGGATAAAATTGAATATAAGTGAGAGAGAAGGATTAACAGCAAACATGATAGTGTAATCATCCATTGTAGAAGGCCTTCTAGAAATTCAAGGTAAAGATAAGGAAATAGAAATGATTAAGCAGAAAGTACTAAGTGAGAAACAATCAGAATTTAGAATTAGAGAGGATGGTATGTTGGTATTGGGACAAAGGATTTGTGTTCCCAAAGATGCTGAGTTAAGAAATGAGATATTGAGAGAAGCATATGATGAGATATACTTAATGCATCAGGGAAACAATAAAATGTACAGAGGATTGAAACAAAAGTATTGGTGGTAAGGATTGCAGAGGGATGTAGTAGATTATATTTCTAGATGTCTAGTTTGTCAGCAAGTTAAATTAGAGAATAAACATTCGACATGTTTACTATAACCTTTTCCTGTGCCTGAATGGCTATAGGAGAATGTGAGTGAGTTTTGTTACTAAATTTATCCGTATTTAGAGAGGTCATGATGTTGTGTGGGTAGTTGTAGATAGACTATCTAAGTCTTCTCATTTTCTTACTATTAGAATTATTTTGGAGTCTAAAGGTTAGTTGAATTATATATAGCAGAAATTGTGAAACTTTATGAGTACCATTGAGCATTATGTCAGATCGAGATGCTAGATTTACTTCTTGATTTTGGAAAGGCTTTCAGGAAACCATGCGTACTCAGTTACAGTTTAGTACTACTTTTCATCCTCAAACAGATAGGTAGACTGAGAGAGTTATTCAAATACTAGAGGACATGTTGAGGGCAAGTGTTATGAGTATCTTAGGGAGTTGGGATGCTTAATTACCCTTGATAGAATTTACATATAATAATCAGTTTCAAATTAGTATTGGAATGACACCATTTGAGGCCTTTTATGGTAGGAGATGTAGAACTCCTATATGTTGGGAAGAAGTGGGGGAATGAAAGATCTTTGGTCTAAAAATAATATACTTAAAAAACTAAAGGATCAAATTGATCCAACAAAACCTTAGAGCATCACAAAATAAACATAAAAGTTATGCAGATCACAGAAGGAGACCTCCTGAAATCCAAGTCAGTGATTGGGTTCAATTAAAAATATTTCCATGAAAATGAGTGTTGAGATTCAGGCAAAA
The DNA here is from genome assembly GCA_023935145.1 of Bretschneidera sinensis. Lineage (NCBI taxonomy): Eukaryota > Viridiplantae > Streptophyta > Magnoliopsida > Brassicales > Akaniaceae > Bretschneidera > Bretschneidera sinensis. The sequence goes on along the minus strand of CM043700.1, from coordinate 57,387,412 downwards.
AGAAAAGTTAAGTCCAAGATATATTAGACCGTATGAGATCATTGAGAGAGTGGGACCAATGGCTTACAAACTAGGGTTACCTTCAGAATTAAAACAATTGTATAATATTTTTCATGTTTCCGTTTTTCTAAAATATTTACCTGATGAATCCCATAAAATTTCATATCAATCTGTAGACCTTCAGAAAGACTTATCTTTTGTGCAAGTTCCAATCAATATTTTAGATACAAAAGAACATGTCTTATGCAATATAGTCATTCCATTAGTTCAAGTGTTGTGGCAGAACCTAAAATGGTGAGGAAATCACGTGGGAACGTGAAGTGAGCAAGAGAAAACACTATGCCCAACTTTTTCATGATGTAGCTAATAAAATTTTGAGGATGGAATTTTTATATAGTGAGTAGAATTGTAAGACCCATACTCTTAATGTTAGGGTAAAGTGGTAAATTACAAAGTTATATATATATATATATATATAATTTGAGTTGAAACAATTTTTGAATAAAGAGTTTGAATACATTGAAGAAAATGAGTTAGAATGAATAAAAGAAAAAATTTAAGGCAAAAATGAGGGAATTGATTGACTGGTAACCCAACTGGTTGGATGGGTGGTCGATCGGTAATTTGATTATTAGGTGATCGACTGGTGACCCAACTAGTTGGCTAGTCGGTCAATCGGTCAGCCGATAGGGTGGCCAATCAGCTAGTTAGTTAACCGATAGAGTTTCAGACATTTAACTAACAAGTTGTCGAAACAGACTGGTAACAAATAGGTAGACTGGGCGGTTGACTGATCAATTAAAGTTTTGTATATAAAAGACTTTTGAGACGTTCAAAATTCATTTTCATACGTTTTAAACTTAGTTTGTTCTCTCTACAACTTATTTTCTCTCTAGAAAATCTCTCAAACGCTAAGGAATTTCAAAGATTTCATAATCCAGTATTGATTATAACATTCAAGGACAAATTTTAAGAATTTGAGGAAAAAAACTTTGAAAAGGTAATTTCATTAATTTTGTTCTTCTATAGAAAGGTTTTGATTTTAAGACGTTTAGTCTTTGTACTTTTCTTTCAAATGATTTAAATTTGGTTTCAATCTAAAGAAAAGGAATCTCATCGAAATTGTGAATTTTGAATAATAATGGAGCATGCATACATATTCGTGAATTTAACCCAGTATAGGGTTTGAAATAAGCAACAAGATAGTAGAATTGATAAGCATATTTTGATTAGGTGGTGGTGAGCAATCTAGTGGTATTACTGAGAGGAGCACCAAAGACAATGAGTTGATCCACGGATAGCGTTAGTACTACATGGAGAGTACAGTTTATTGTTAGTAAGCGAGAAAAACTACATATATGAACAAATCATGAAATGAATACTATTATGAGAAATGTTATTGAAAATATATTATAAATATGTTTGATGTGATGAAATACATGAGATATGTATTAATCAGATGATTTAAGAGAAGTGTGATTTAGGAAATGATTGAAAATATGAATATATGATAAGTTGATGAAATTGTTTCCTTGGAAGGATAAGTAAAATTCTTAGGATAAAAATGAGATTTATGAAAAGATATGTGATACTCATAGATTGAATTAATATGATGAATCAGAGATTTTATGAAAAGAAAATGATTTGAATTATATGATGATATGTTATGCATGCTTGTATGTGTTTGTTCATATGCATTGCCGGGCCACTAAAGAGATGGAGTGTGTAGTCTTAGGGAAGACCAGAACCATAGCTGGTCTGAATGTAAACATGTCGACATGTGATGAGACATCCTCAAAAGTTGTATCAGAGATTGGTATGGATACCCAAAATAGATGAAATTACCCATACTTGTGATAATATGGATAAGATGTGAAATGATAAGATGTGATGAGATGTGAAATGATGTGATATGATGAGATGTAAAAAACAAAAAGAACGTAATATGATGAGATGTGAAGAAAAAAGGAAAGTTATGCATTCATTTATTTATTTATAATTGTTAAGATGTTAATTCACCAGAATGATTGTGAAATTGGGATGTTATGATTATAAGTATCATGATGAGATAACTTTGATAAGAAAATGATGAATTTGATGTTTGATTTGATATCCATATGATAATTGAAATATATGAAAATAATAAGAGATGAGAACAATTGAATTAATGAAAGTATATGGAATTTATATATGAATTGTGATTCAAAATATTATTAGAACTATACAAATCGAGTACTTCTAGTACATTGAAATTTACTGAGCTTGTGAAGTTCGTTCCCCAATATTTAAATAAATTCCAGGTCGCAAGTAGGACTAGTAGATTCTTTGACTTGAGATTCATAGTAAGTATCAAGGTAAGTCACCATGTTTGGCATCCTTAGACAAGAAAAGAAAAGAAAGGCAAGAAGGAAAGAAAAAAAATAGAAAGAAAAGAAAAGAAAAGAAAGAAGGAAAAGAAAAGAAAAAAAAAAGTTATATATTTGTAAAACTGTTGTAGATGTTCATGCATCAATATAAATTACTATACTAGTGTTGTAAATAAATTTTGTATCTGCTCTGTACAAGAGTGGAGACAAATGTTAATAATTATTTTCCAGTTATAAATGAAATAGTTGTTGCATATAAGTTGTGCTTCGTTCTGAAACGTGATGATACCATCTCGGGTGGGCCCACCCGAGATAGGTCGTTACAATTTTGGTATCAGAGCTATAGGTTTAAGATTCTATAAATTGTGTAAAACAAATAATAATGTGGAGTTTAAAAATAAATTATTTTTATGTAGGTCTAAGGATGTTGTGTAGACGTGGTAGACCTAGAATTAAGGTTATGAGACAGAGAGGGCATGGCAGGCTCCTTTTGTTTTGAAGAGAGGAGGTAGAAGTTGATGTTGAATCTATGATTCTTAAGGTGGAACATGTTGATAGTGCACATGATACTAGTGGTGTAGTGAAGAATTCTAAAACTGAAAGAGATAAGTTAAGAGAATCTCTTACTCAAGCTATTAATAGATTAAATAAAGCAAAGAGTAGAGTTGAAAATCTGCAACGTAGATTGGATGAGTAGGTTAGACTAGATCCATATATAGTAGTAAATCTTGTGTTGATTCCTGAGAGGCATGAGATTCAAAGAGGCAAGGGTGATTTTGTTAATGAGATGCAAGAAGATTACTTTGCTATATTTATTAAACTGAAACTCCTATCCTTTAAAGAGCCTAAAAACCCGTCTGAATTTGAGTTGTGGATTGAATGTATTAAGCGTTTATTTGTAGTATTACCTATGACTGATAGGTAGAAGGTTACCTTTTCATCTTTTCAATTAGAAGGTGAGACTTCTAATTGGTGGGATGATATTTTCCCTAGGCTAAGTATGGATATAAATCGACCCTTAACCTGGAATAGGTTTAAGGAAGTATTCTTCGCTAAATAATTTTCATATACATTCAAATCTCAGTAGAAGATGGATTTTATTCATTTTAGGCAAAATATGATGAATGTGGCACAATATTATGGGAGATTTGTGGCCCTATTTAGATTTGTACTTGAGTTGGTGAATACTGAGGAGAGAAAGTGTAAAAAATTTCTTGATGATTTGCACTTTGAAATACATTCTAGACTTTTGTATTTGATGCATACAAATTATGCTGCTTTGGTGGGTATGTTGCTTCAGATAAAGAAGGACATATTTGAGTTTAGAGGACGTAGGTAGTGGTTAAAGAGGAGTAGATTTGAAGGTACTAGAGGTGGTAGTATGGGAATGTAGGGAGGTTATCCACTTCAGAGGAGTTGTTCTTTTTCGTAAGGACCCATTATACAGAGTCAATAGAGGCAGTGTGGATCGGTGGCCTCTGTTGCTTAGAGTTCAGTTTGAGGAACTCCTAGGTTTGGGAAACAACCTATTAGAGTATGAGGATTTAGTAGAGGTGGGAGTGTGCCAATAAGGGGAGGTGATAATGTTGTACTTGATAAGGAAAATAGAGTATGTTTCAGGTGTAATCAATTAGGACATATGTCTCGAGATTGTCCTACTTTGATTTGTTTCGTTTGTGGATGGGGTGGATATAGTGGTATGGATTGTCCATTGAAGATTAAATTAGTTGAGGTAGTTACTACTGGATAAGTTGGGAGAGGTCATTCAAGTAGAGGTAGAGGATCAATGAGTGTTCGGGGTGGATCTTAAGGCCGAGGAGCTATAGCAGAGAGAGGATGTGGTAGTCAAACACAACCTAGAGAAAGCATAGTGTATGCACTTGATTACGACCAAAGTATAACGCGGTAGTTGTAGTATAACTTTGGGGTGTCGATTCCACAGGGAAACAACTTAATTACAAAGAAGGTGTAAACTTTAACTCAAACGATAAAAGATTAAATGAGAGAATCTGAGTTGTGAGCAAATTGTGTAAATAGATTGAATAATATAAATAAGAAATGACAAGGTTCCGGAAATCCTCCCTAGGTTCGTTACTCTAATCCTAACTTGATTCAGTTGTTTTTATCTCGATTGCAAGTTTCACATCCCAAACAAGCAATCGAAAAATATTCAATTAAAGTGCATTTATAAATCCTAATGTAATTGTTATGAAATCTTCTTTACTTTCAAGCACACATGACCTAACTTATAAATTATCAAGAGACGACGATATATGTAAATGACAATACCGCAACAATGGACAAATCTATAAAAGAGATCTACCGGACTCAATCACACCCAAACAGGTACATATAAGAAAAGCATGACTGAACTTATATGGAAAAGAAGCATGCAATCATCGGAGTAATAATAAATCTACTAATTAAATTAAGAATAAAACATAACAATGTTTAACGAAAATAATTCCACTACAACTGAATCAAATAAAGAAAAATAAGAACAACTACACCTAGAGATTCATCCTCAGCTTGCCCTCCAAATTTATACTTCGGGTTCCTCCTAAAAGCCCTTTGGATTCATCCTCGATTGATTGATGATTTCAGCTGAGCAGAGTGGGTCTTTATATAGGCAAACTCCCGGAATGCTATATGTTATCTAGCCGATATGGGATACTGTCCTGGTGCGCTCGATCGCAGCCCGAGTGCGATCGATCGCACATGCGCTCAATCGTGGCTTGTGCACTCGATCGCGTATGCACTGCAGAGTACCTTGCTCGATGTGGGATGTGCGCTCGATCGCACTGCTTGTGCGCTCGATCGCAATTCAGGCAGCAGTCCATCTTGTCCTTCCAGAAGCATGGGATCTTGGTCTTTTAAGCAACGATCGCTTCTTTTTCTCTTTTAAACTTAAAGTACCTGAAAATTACACTGAAATAAGTCTGTGGTCCAATAATATTACTTTTAGAGTTATTAACATATAAAAGCACAATAAAGACCGAGATCTATCCTAAAATGCTAACAATTAACCACTGTTGAGAGGCATTTTATGACTCTCATCACAACCCCTAACTAGCTTATTGCTAGTCCCTAGCAATTCAAGCAAAATTAAGAGATGAATTCTATGGTGGGAATCAAAGTAAATGAAAAGCAATATTAGTGTTAACCAAGAGTAATTCACATTTTGTCTCAAAAATTACACATAACACATGTCACAAAGAATCATTAAATTTCGCTCAAATCCAAAAGTAATTCAAACATCAATCTTAAAATCGTTATTGACTCTTAACATCCATCTTACCACAATCAATTAATCCAAACATCCGGATGATTTTATGCATAACATTCATGAATACAAATCTTGGTCTCTAAAAACATAATAAATAGTGTGACATCAATCACAAAAACAAGCTCCATATGCTTACATTTTAAACCACTCTCCACTATTGTAGAAAAGTCACACTACATTGGATCAAAAGGTCTTTAATAAGCTTGTAACGTTAGGCTAAGGTAAAGGCTAAAGAAGAATGGGAAAGATTCACAAGTAAAAGAACTCAATCTCTTAGCTTTAAACACAATCACTTTAAGAACTTGATAATCTTTACTTCCACACCCAACTCTTTCAACCATTTTTCGAGCATTTCTTTCAACAAATCACCATTTTTTCTTTTCTTTTTCTATCTTTGCCATAATTCATTTTTTTTATTTATTTTGGCACATAACCATTCACCTTCTTTTTCATCATTTTTTTTTCTTATCTTTTCCACAACCCCCAACTTATCTCCTTTAATGTACTTGGGTTGTGGTAGTGATATTTTTTCATATTTCCACCCTTACTCCTTTTAAGTGCTTCTCACAACATGTGTATAACTAAGTTCTTTTAAAAGAAAGGTAAGAATAAAATATTTTTTGGCTCATAAAGGTAAGTAAATGGTTTATCCAAAGGAACAAGGCTCAATTTTTCTTTTCAAGAAAAATGCTCAAATAGGTGACTAGTGATAAATATAGCAATGGCAGGTTTGAAAGGCTCAAACGGTTCAAAAATAGCCTATATCATATCCTAAGTAGTGTGCATTCTAGGAATTCACCTTAAGTGGTTATCAGGTAAGTTCTAGAGCTTATCGAGACCGCAAAAATATTCATAAAATAATCACACATAAAACTTTTCTAGATGTTATAGTCTAATCATACAATCTTACCACAAACTAGAGTCTCTAACCAAATGAAGATTGATGCTTAAATTAATTTCAAACTGAAGCAAGATTTAACTTCTTCTACATGCTATCTGCTATCTCAATTATGCTCATATCATTGACATGTAAATTGACTCTAAGGCTAACACAAAGCATGCTAAACAAAAACAAAGATGGCACCAAGCAGTTCAATGATATGCAATAAGAAATGTATATCTTCCAACCCCAACTTAAGATAAGCATTATCCTCAATGAAAAAGCAAAAGTTAAGGAAACTCTCTTTTTAACCAACGGTGCGTGGAGTTGAAAGTTGTGCACGATCATTTGAACTGCTTCGTTTATTTATCCCTGAAAAATAAATACTAAAGTAAAACTGGAAAACAACAAAATAATAATAATAAACAAGAAAAAAGAAATATTGAAAACAATAAAAATAAAAGGATACGTTGTGAGTTGCCTCCCATGAGCGCTAAGTTTTACGTCTTCAGCTAGACACTCTTATTTCCTCCTAGAAAGACATAGGTTGAATGCACCCGTCACTACTTCATTGCCAAATTCGGTGCTTCTATGCTTGGGAGGGGCCTCAAGGATGTCATCAGTAACATCCATAAATTTTGGCTCGATATGTGCTCTGGTGAAGCTATGAGTGAGGGTGGACTCCAATTGATTGAGGTGCTGGACCTTTTCCATGAATGAATCCATCATGTATGCTTGGTGGCTTTCGTCCACATCCTCTAATTTCTTTGTTGTTGGGATGTGTAAGGACTTACCACTTACTATCTTAATGGCATTCACCTCCTTTAAATTCTGTTGCGCCAGGTGCTGACCATGGGATGTGGACTGAGCTTGAGCAGAGAACTTACCTTGCTCAGTTACACTCAAGTAGCTCATTAATTTGGACACTTGGCTCTTAATTTCTTTATGCTCTTCCATCACCTACGTAAATAATGCCTCAAACCTTTGGTTTGTCTTACCTTGTGCCTCTATAAAGGCCTGTAAGGTGTCTTCTAGCAAGTTCCTAGAGGATGAGGGTGCATGATAAGGTGCAGGGGATGATCTAGGGGCTGTACATGCTGGTTTTTAGATTTCCAGCTGAAGTTGGGGTGATTTCGCCACCCCGGGTTATAAGTGTTAGAGAAAGGTGCAAGAGGCTTCTTGTACATGCCTAAGGCAGTACATTGTTCCTCATACAGCCCTCTCATATCAGCAAATATGGGGCATTCTTAGAGGAGATGATCTACCCCGCCACACACAAAACACGGCTCTAAAGACTCGGCATGATTAGCTGCATGTGTTGGCTTTGAGCCCTTAGTTTTCAATGCTTCTAACTCCCTAGTGAGCATCTCGAACTTGGCCTTAAGGTTATCCTCTTCCCTAAGATGGTAAATTCCACCACCATTTAGGTTCCCTATAGGTCATGACCTATTTGTGCTTTCAGTAGCACTAGGTCCAGTCCAAGTGTGAGCTTTTTCAGCAAGCTCATTGAGGTACTCTATGGCCTCATCAGGATCTTTCTCCAAGAACCCACCATTACACATCATCTCTACGAATTGACGCTCTCTATATGTAAGTCTCTCATAAAAATAGCTCACCAAGCGCCAACTCTCATACCCATGGTGAGGGCACATACTCAATAACTCATTAAATCTCTCTCAAGACTGATATAAGGTCTCACTATCCTTTTGTGCAAAGGTGGAGATCTGCCTTTTTAAAGCATTGGTCTTATGTTGGGGAAAGTATTTGCTAAAGAAAGCCCGAGTCATCTCAGTCCATGACCCAATAGATCGTGATCTAAGTGAATATAGCCAACTCTTAGCTCTATCCTTCAAAGCGAAAGGAAAGAACTTAAGCCTCACAATGTCATCGGTTTCTTCTTGACTATGAAAAGTCGCGATTACTTCCTCAAACTCTCTAATGTGCACATATGGGTTTTCATTATCCAAGCCATGAAATGTAGGGAGTAAATGAATCGTCCCTGGTTTAAGATCTAATTGGCGAGTATTGGCTGGAAACATGATGCATGATGGTGTGGCTGTGCGTGTAGGGTGGAGGTAATCCTGAAGTGTCCTAGCAACATTCTCATTAAGGTTATCGGCCATGTTAACAAAATCCTCTAAATTCTCACTTGGGTTTTCACTATTGGTTGATCTAGGCGAGGTTTCATTATCAGACTCGGAAGGAGAGGGTAATTCTAGTTCGGGTCCTCTAATGAATCTACCTCGCAAATCTCTCGGTCTAAGCATGCACCAAATGAATCAGAGAGGAAATAAATAAAATAGAATAATAAATAAATAAATAATCAGAAAATCAAAACAAAGTTAAAGGAACAATATTACCGTATTTACAAACTGCTGAAAAGAAAAATATTTACAATTCTTCTACCAACATGTCAAAAGTTGACAATCTTCCTTGTACTTAAGCACATTTCCCCGGAAACGGCGCCAAAATTTGATTACGCCCAAAGTATAACGCGGTAGTTGTAGTATAGCTTTGGGGTGTCGATTCCACAGGGAAACAACTTAATTACAAAGAAGGTGTAAACTTTAACTCAAACGATAAAAGATTAAATGAGAGAATCTGAGTTGTGAGCAAATTGTGTAAATAGATTGAATAATATAAATAAGAAACGACAAGGTTCCGGAAATCCTCCCTAGGTTCGTTACTCTAATCCTAACTTGATTCAGTTGTTTTTATCTCGATTGCAAGTTTCACATCCCAAACAAGCAATCAAAAAATATTCAATTAAAGCGCATTTATAAATCCTAATGTAATTGTTATGAAATCTTCTTTACTTTCAAGCACACATGACCTAACTTATAAATTATCAAGAGACGACGATATATCTAAATGACAATACTGCAGCAATGGAAAAATCTATAAAAGAGATCTACCGGACTCAGTCACACCCAAACAGGTACACATAAGAAAAGCATGACTGAACTTATATGGAAAAGAAGCATGGAATCACTGGAGTAATAATAAATCTACTAATTAAATTAAGAATAAAACATAACAATGTTTAACGAAAATAATATCCAACTACAACCGAATCAAATGAAGAAAAATAAGAACAACTACACCTAGGGATTCATCCCTTCGCCTTGCTTGGAGAATAGCCAGCCATGGGGCTCATGCTTCCTTGAGTTGCCTCCGGCCTCTCAAAGATCATCCTCAGCTTACCCTCCAAATTTTATACTTCAGATTCCTCTTAAAGGCCCTCTGGATTACTCCTAAAGACCCTCTGGAGTCACTCTCTGATGATTTCAGATGAGCTCCGATTAATTGATTGATTTCAGCTGAGCAGAGTGAGTCTTTATATAGGCAAACTCCTGGAATGCTATGTGTTATCTAGCCGATGTGGGATACTGTCTTGGTGCGCTCGATCGCAGCCCGAGTGCGATAGATCGCACATGCGCTCGATCGCGGCTTGTGCGCTCGATCGCATATACGCTGCAGAGTACCTTGCTCGATGTGGGATGTGCGCTCGATCGCACTGCTTGTGCGCTCGATCGCAATTCAGGCAACAGCCCATCTTGTCCTTCCAGAAGCATGGAATCTTGGTCTTTTAAGCAACGATCATTTCTCTTTCTCTTTTAAACTTAAAGTACCTGAAAATTACACTGAAATAAGTCAGTTGTCCAATAATATTACTTTAGAGTTATTAACATATAAAAGCACAATAAAGACCGAGATCAATCCTAAAATGCTAACAATTAACCACTGTTGAGAGGCATTTTATGACTCTCATCAGCACTTACCCAGCAGGGTACCAAAGCTACACTTGATATCGTAATGAGTACAATATCTATCATTGATAAACCTGCTAGAATATTAATTGATCTATGGAACAACTCATTCTTTCTCATCTATTTCTTTTATGAAATCTATATATGGACCTATTAGCCCTTTATTTCATAATATAATTTGTTGAGGTTCCTACTGGAGATAAGGTTGTAATTAGAAAGATTTATCAGGGTTATATTATTCTTATGGGAGATAAAGAATTTGAAGTAAATTTATTACCTCTAAATATGGTAGACTTTGATCTGATACTAGGGATGGATTGGTTGTCAACGTATCATGCCTTGGTTGTTTGTTTTAGAAATAATGGTATTTTTAGAATACTTGGACATGAAGAGTCTAGCTTTCAAGGAGAACGCAAGATACTTTCTAATTATCTTAATTCTGCTTTGACAGCTAGCAAGTTATTGAGGAAAGGTTGTAAGGTGTATTTAGATTATGCGGTGGATTCAAGTAAGGAAGGTAGGAAGATGAAAGAAAAATCAGTGGTGAGAAATTATCCAGAAGTATTTCCTAAAGAGTTGTGTTGTTTACCACCTAGTAGGTAGATTAAGTTCTCTATTGATTTAAGTCCAGGTTCTACACCTATTTCTATAGCACATTATGGGATGGCACCAACTGAGTTCAAGGATCTGAAAGTACAACTTCAAGAGTTGTTAGTTAAACAATTCATTCACCCTAATGCGTCACCATGGGGAGCCCTAGTATTATTTGTAAAGAAGAAATATGGTACAATGAGATTGAGTTTATATTACAGACAATTAAATAGAATAACAATTAAAAACAAATACTATTTCTTTAGAATAAATGTTCTGTTTGAACAATTACGGGAAGCTAGGGTATTTTCTAAAATAGACTTGAGATCAAGGTATCATCAATTGAGGATTAAAGAAGGATACATGCCTAAAACTGCTTTTAGGATACGTTATGGTCACCATGAATTGGGTCAACTAATGCTCCAGCCGTATTTATAGATTTAATGAATAAAGTGTTTAAACTTTTTCTCAATAAATTCTTTATAGTATTTATTGATAATATCCTAGCGTATTCTATGAGGGAAAAGGAATATGTGAAATATATAGAAATGGTGGTAGAAATTCTTGAGAAAAAGAAATTATATGCAAAAAAATTTGAGTGTGAATTCTACTTGAATGAGGTAACTTTTTTGGGGCATATAGTATCAGGAGAAACAATAGTGGTTGATCTTCATAAGGTTGAGGCAATATTGAATTGGGAGAAACCAACTAATGTAACAGAAATTCAAAGTTTCTTGGGATTGTATCGATATGATAGGAGGTTTATCCATAACTTTTCAATAATTGCAACACTTTTAGCCGTATTGATTAGGAAAGAAGTGGAATTTGAGTGATCTAGGGAGTGAGAGGAGTTTCCAATTGTTAAAAGAAAAATTAACTACTGTTATAGTATTAGTACCTCCTTTTGGAAATGAAGGATTTATAGTGTATAGTAATGCTTCTCATCAAGGGTTAGGATGTGTATTGATGTAACATGGGAATGTAGCAGCTTATACATCTAGGAAATTGAAGAATTATGAGAAAAACTACCCTACCAATGATCTAGAGTTGGTTGCCATAGTATTTGCATTGAAGATTTGGAGACATCATCTGTATGAAGCCACTTATGAAAACTATATTGACCATAAGAGTCTCATATATTTACTTACCCAGAAGAAATTGATTTTGCAACAGAGCCGATAGATTGAATTAATTAGTGATTATGATTGTACAATTCATTACCAACAAGAAAAAGTAAAACCCATAATGTGAATTAATGGTAATATTGAGAAGTATGAGGATAAAATTGAATATAAGTGAGAGAGGAGGATTAGTAGCAAACATGATAATGTAATCATCCATTGTAGAATGCCTTCTAGAAATTCAAGTTAAAGATGATGAGATAGAAAAGATTAAGCAGGAAGTACTAAATAGAAAACAATCAGAATTTAGAATAAGGGAGGATGGTATGTTGGTATTGGGATATATGATTTGTGTTCTCAATGATGCTGAGTTAAGAAAAGAGATATTGAGAAAAGCACATGATGTGACATACTCAATGCACCTAAGAAACAATAAAAGGTAAAGAGGATTGAAATAAAACTATTAGTGGTTAGGATTAAAAAGGGATATAGCAGATTATATTTCTAGATGTTTAGTTTGTTAGCAAGTGAAATAAGAGAATAAACATTCAGCAGGTTTACTACAACCTCTTCATGTACCTAGATGACCACGAGAGAATGTGAGTATGAATTTTGTTACTATATTTCCTTGTACGCAGAGAGATCATGATGTTGTGTGGGTAACTGTAGATAGATTGTCTAAATCTTCTCACTTTCTTCCTATTAGAACTTTTTTGGAGTCCAGAAAGGTTGGCTGAACTGTATGTAGGAGAAATTGTGAAACTTCATGAAGTACCATTGAGCATTATGTCAGATCGAGATGATAGATTTACTTCTCAATTTTGGAATGGCTTTCAGGAAACAATGGGTACTCAGTTACAGTTTAGTACTACTTTTCATCCTCAAACAGATGGGTAGACTAAGAGAGTTATTCGAATACTAAAGGATATGTTGAGGGCAAGTGTGATGAGTTTCTTAAGGACTTGAGATGCTTACTTAGCCTTGATAGAATTTGCATATAATAATCAGTTTCATACTAGTATTGGAATGACACCATTTAAGGTCTTATATAGTAGGAGATGCAGAACTCTTATATGTTGGGAAGAAGTGAGGGAAAGACAGATCTTTGGTCTAGAAATAATATAATTTACAATGAAAATGATCAAATTAATTAGAGAAAATCTTATAGCAACACAAAATAGATAGAAAAGTTATGCAAATGATAGAATGAGACCTCTTGAATTCCAAGTTTGTGATTGAGTTTATTTAAAAATATCTTTATGGAAAGGAGTGTTGAGATTCATACATAAAGAAAATTTGAGTCCAAGGTGTATTGGACCGTATGAGATTATTGAGAGAGTGGGATCAGTGGCTTACAGACTGGAGTTACCTCAAGAATTAAAACAATTGCATAATGTTTTTCGTGTTTCCGTTTTACTAAAATATTTACCTAATGAATCCAATAAAATTCTGTATCAATCTGTAGACCTTCAAGGAGACTTATCTTTTATGCAAATTTCAATCAAAATTTTAGAAACAAAAGAACATGTCTTACGCAATAAGGTCATTCCACTAGTTCAAGTGCTGTGGAGGAATTGAGATGTGGAGGAAATCACATGGGAACATGATGTGAGCATGAGAAAGCAGTATCCCCAACTTTTTCATGATGTAGGAAAGAAAATTTTGAGGATGAAATTTTTATATGGTGGGTAGAATTGTAAGACTTAATGTAAGGTAAAGTGATAAATTGCAAAGCTATATATATAATTATCATGCATACATGTAATTTGAAATTTGAGATGAAACATTTTTTGAATAAATTTAAGAAAATGAGTTAGAACGAATAAAAGAACAAATTTGGGGCATAAAGGAGGGACCCAGTCAATTGGTAACCTAACCGATCGGCTGGGTGGTCAATCAGTAAGAGGGGGTGGCTGACCAGGCAGTCGATCGGTAATTTGATTATTGGGTGGTCGATTCGTGACTTAATAAATTGGTTGGTTGATCGGTTGGTAGTGTAGCCGATTGGTAGGTCGGTAGGGTGGCCAATCAGCTAGTTAGTTATCCAGTAGAGTTATAGACATTTAACTAACAAGTTTTCGAAACAAGAGTGGTAACCAACCGGTAGACTAGGCGGTCGACCAGTCAGTTAAAGTTTTTTAATATAAAAGGATTTTAAGATGTTCAAAATTCATTTTCATACATTTTAAACTTAGTTTTCTCTCTCTACAACTCATTCTCTCTCTAGAAAATTTCTCAACCACTAAGGAATTTCAAGGATTTCATAATCCAATATTGATTATAACTGATTCAAGAACGGGTTTCAAGAATTTGAGAAAAAGCTTTGGAAAAGGTATTTTCATTAATTTTGTTCTTCTATAGAAAGGTTTTGATTTTGAGAAGTTTAATCTCTGTACTTTTCTTAAAAATGATTTGAATTTGGATTCAAACTAAAGAAAACGAATTTCATCGAACTTGTGAATTTTGAATTATAATGGAGCATACATTCATGAATGTAACCCAATATATGGTTTGAAATAAGCAATGAGATAGTGGAATTGATAAAAATATTATGGTTAGGTAGTGGTGAACACTCTAGTGGTATTGCTAAGAGGACCGCCAAAGGCAATGAGGTAAACCACAAATAGTGTTAGTGTTACGTGGTGAGTTCAGTTTGCTGTTAGTAAACGAAAAGAACTAAATATATGAATAAACCTTGAAATAAACACTATTATGAGAAAATTTATTGAAAATATTTTATAAATATATTTGATTTGATGAAATACATGATATATGTATTAATTAGATGATTTAAGAGAAGTATGATTCATGAAATGATTGAAAATATGAATATATTATAAGTTGATGAAATTGAATCCATGGAAGGATAAGTAAAATTCTTGTGATAAAATTAAGATTTATGAAAAGATATGTAATACTCATAGATTGAATTAATATGATGAATCAGAGATTTTATGAAAAGAAAATGATTTGAATTATATGATGATATGTTATGCCTGCTTGTATGTAATTATTCATATGCATTGCTGATAGGTGCTTAAATATTCATATTTAAACCCCCTTATTTACATTTGTTAGGTCCTTAATTACGTCAATTTTATCTCTTTTACTCCATTTGTGTGTTTCACATGTGTTTTTATAGGTTTTGGAAGAAAAGAAGCAGTTTTGGCACTTAAAGGAAGAAGCCTGGAAATCCTGGAGCAGCCACTGGTCAATCTGCGATCGATCGCACCATGCAATGCGATCGAGTGCACATTGCGATTGTGCGCACAGAAGAGGGATCGAGCACAGCACTGCGATCGAGCGCAAGACGTGTGCGATCGAGCGCACATATACGGGCGTGGGCAGTAAACTACAGAACCCTGTTTTGGAAATAAGGAGTTTTTGTCAGTTTCAGAAATTTAGGGTTTCCTGCACCTCTTAGGACTTCTCAAAGACCTATAAATACACCTATAAAGCACACACAACATACACTACAACTTAGAGAACACTTCTCTTAGCTTTTACTTGGAGTTGTAAGCTTTGGGAGTTAACTCCTCTTCTCTCGGGTTTATTCTTCCCTTATGTTTAGTTTATATATGATGTTTACTTTAGACAGCATGTGTAACTAACTTTCTTATAGGGCTTGATTGAAGCCCTAGTTATGCTTTCTCATATATTTATGCATTTATAAATCTTTGCCAATAGTCTTTATTATGTTACTTAACTTGATTAGTGCCTGTGCTTATTTAAGTTCCTCATATGTATGTGTATGGCCAGCGTATGCTGTGGTATGGACCTGTTAGTTAGATCAGTTTGGATGACCGAGTCTTGGGTCTAACATTAGTAACAAGGGATATCTTATCCGGATACCCGGGTTAATCAACATGGGAAACCAGGAGTAGATACCATGCCCTAGGTCTCATGTGGTTGTCGATTTCCATAGTACTTATGTTTTCTTAAGGAACAACTCAAGCAGATACCATGCTGAATCCCTTAAGGAAGAAAAGAGTTAGAGTAGATACCATGCCTAACTCGTTGCTTAGGGAAATCAATAGCTTAAGGAGTAGATACCATGCCCTTAGGTTGACAACCAGTAGGTATACATGATAAGGCTAGTGCACTGATACCTTATACAATTGGGAAAGTATGACTAGTGGTGGATATCAAAGCCCTATGTCTTTATTATTATCAAATCACACATAACAGTTATTTTATTTCTTTTTACTTAAAGAAACTAATTCTAAAAACTGAACTTTACCAATCCCTGTGGAGATGACCTTGCTTTTGCACGCTATACTACACTGTTGACCTTGTGCACTTGCAAGTAAAACTAGTACGATTATCTGCTTACTTATTTAAGTATATTTTCGTCCAACAAGTTTTTGGCACCGTTGCCGGGGAACGAACCCGGGTCACCTGCGTGACAGGCGGGAATACTCACCACTATACTATAACTTAGAGAACACTTCTCTTAGCTTTTATTTGGATTTGTAAGCTTTGAGAGAGAATTAACACCTCTTCTCTCGGGTTTATTCTTCCCTTATGTTACATATGCATTGCCGAGCCACTAGAGAGATGGAGTGTGTGGTTCCAGGGAGGACCAAAATCATGGCTGGTCTAGATGTAAACATGTTGACATGTGGGGAGACGTGCCTAAAAGCTGTACCAGAGACTAGTATAGAGGCCCAAAATTGGATGACATTACTTATACTTATGATAGCATGAATAAGATGTGAAATGATATGATGTGATGAGATATGAAAAATAAAAAATAATAATTATGATGAGATGTGAAGAAAGAAAGAAAGTTACGCATTCATTTACTTATTTATAATTATTGAGATGTTAATACATCAAAATGATTATGAAATTGTGATGATATGATTATGAGTCTCATGATGAGACAGTTGTGATGAGAAAATGATGAATTTGATATATGGTATGATATCCATATGATAATTGAAATATATTAAAATTATAAGAGATGAGAAAAATTGAATGAATGAAAGTATATTGAATTTATATATGAATTATGATTTAAAATATGATTAGAATTATACAAATCGAGTACTTCTAGTAAATTAAAATTCATTGAGCTTGTGAAGCTCATTCTCCAATAGTTAAGTAAATTTCAGGTCGCAGGCAGGACAAGTAGATTCTTTGACTTGAGATTTAAAGTAAGTATCTAGGTAAGTCTTCATGGTTGGCATCCTCAGACAATAAAAGTAAAGAAAGGCAAGAAATAAAGAAAGAAAAGAAAAGAAAGAAGGAAAAGAAAAGAAGAAACAAAAGAGGAAAAAATAGTTGTAAATTTGTAAAAGTGCTGTACATGTTCATACATTAGTGTAAATTATTATACTAGTATTGTAAAGAAATTTTGTATCTCCTCTATATAAGAGTTGAAGCAAATTTTTTTTAATTTTTTTCAAGTTATAAATGCAATAGTTGTTGCATATAAGCCGTGTTTCATTCTGAAAAGTGACGATACCGTCTTGGGTGGGGCCGCTTAGGATGGGTCGTTATAGCTAACATGTTTATTCTGTTGCTAACTAAATTTTCTTATTTCTAATCATATTTCAATTAATATATTTTCATCATTGTTATTAGGGGTGAGCATGGAACTTTGTTGACCCGCGAACCCAACCCAAACCGGTATAATGGGTTAGGTTGGGTTGTGTCTTTTTAGAGATGGGTTGGGTTAGGTTGAAAATATTTTGAATCCGGTGGGCTGGGTTAGGTCATGGGTTCAAAATTTTCAACCCGATCCAAACCGATAACCCGGTCAAATATATAATTATATATTTTATATTTATTAAATATAAAATAGTGTATAAATAATTATAATATAATTGTAAAATATATAATCATAAAATATTCATTCTAATTACTATTAGTGTGTAAAATTATATGTAGCAGATATTCTAATGTCCAAACAAGTCTCATACTTTCCAATTACCCAGATTTTAGTTTCAAATTTTTACATTAGAAACAAATCCTGATTTCGAGTTATGAAATAGTTTTCAAAATTATTCTTAAGCATAACTTCAATCAGAATAAATTGATACATAATTAAATTATGCTAACAAAATTTTGATTTCTTGTACCATTGTAACTATAAAATAAACATAGAAATTAA
The DNA here is from genome assembly GCA_023935145.1 of Bretschneidera sinensis. Lineage (NCBI taxonomy): Eukaryota > Viridiplantae > Streptophyta > Magnoliopsida > Brassicales > Akaniaceae > Bretschneidera > Bretschneidera sinensis. The sequence continues at coordinate 57,369,280 of CM043700.1, read as the reverse complement.
CACTCTAGCCTACAAGATTCCAGTCGGGATCAATGTATGCAGATAAACTTATATTCCAAAAAGATGTACCATAATGTTGATGGAAGAAATGTTGAACGCATGATAAAGCTTTGTAATACCAACTTGCTGGAAGCCTTTCATGCAAACATTATTGAACCATTCAATTTGCCTCTCTGTGACCTTTTAAGAGCCCTCATATCACTTCCAAGTGCATTAAAGTATAGTCCAAAAATTAGACTGGTTAGTGAGAAAGCATTAACACAGCCAACAAATGCTGAGTTACTAAAATATATTATTAGAAATTGTGCAGAAATCCAAATTTCCTTCGTAATTGAACAGTTTTCTAAAGTAAGTCAAATTCATGTCAACTAAAGCAGTCCCTAGCGCAACATTCAGATGAAGATTGTGCTTTTCAATATAACGATGAATTCATATTCTAACATTAAGGGCTCCAGGTTGTGAGCATGCAGATAAGCATTTGACCATGGTCACTTCATCAGGCTTTATATTACTCGCTTGCATTTCATGAAACAATGCCAAAGCATCCTTACCAAGTTTGGCTTCAACGTAGCCTTCAATAATGGCATTCCATGGCACAACATCCTTCCCTTGCATGTCATCAAAAAGCTTCTTTAGTAGTATCAAAAAAACCAAATTTAATATAGCCTACAACCATTGTAGTCCATGAGACAACTATTCTCTTTTCTATGTTATCAAATATTCTTTGTGCTATCAGGCACACATATTTCACTTGTAATATGAATGGATTTAGTTTTGGATTTAATAGAATATTTTTTTGTTATGTAATATGTATGGTTTAATTATTTAGTAAAAAAAATATATCCACCCGGTGACCCAAACCAACCCAAACCGATTAGAATAGGTTGGGTTGAGTTGAGGTTGGATGAGTTCATGGGTTGGGTTGGGTTGATATTTTTTCAACCCGGTATGAATGGGTTGGGTTGAAATTTTAGGATAACCCGACCCAAACCGACCCATGCTCACCCCTAAATGTTATTTCATGTTGATTGATAAAATTGTTGCGTGCTAAATTATTTGAGATAAATTGATATTATGATTGCTTGCATGTGTACACACTCAATTTCATTTCAAATATTAGAATGAACCACATGTGGAGCCCGATGATGAAAATTGAGTCTAAAAAAATTAAAGTGGTTGAATGTGTGTTAGAAAATTAATTTTGGACGAAATTTTATTAAAGAATTTGAATTGAGCCCAAACCAAGCCAAAACAAAGCGAACAGGCCGAAAAAGTAAAAAGAGCGCGGATAAGGGGCCAGGATTCGGTCAGTTGGTTAGGCAATTGGGCTAGCCAATCCTATTCTAGGTCCGACTGGTTAGGTCCCAAAGTCAACCCTCTGTGCTGCTGCACTTCTTTTGTTTTCTGCTTCTAAAACCCTAAAACTCTCAAAAAGCTGGGTGAAACCCTAGTTTTTTCACCTCTCCAAGAAACCCTGGCTACTGTTGTATACTTTCTGACCATCCCAACTGTTTGTTTCTCAAAATACTAGCTCTCCTTACACTTATAAATACCACCTTAACCCACAACTTTATACTTTACCAATTATTTTTTCTTCTACAAACCTTAGCCACCTCAAAATCCTACAAACATAAAAACTCTATAGTTTCTTTGATCAAAGTTTGGTTCCAAATTAAGACTCTACATATGTGCATCCATCAACATACAATCAACGATTCGAGGGTAATCAACACCACTTGTGGATCTCTACTACAACTTCGACATTAATTCTTTAAGTTAATCTCTTCGCAAGAATGTGATGAGGTCACATCATCAAGAGGTTAGTAATCTAGTTATAATTATTTAGTTGTTACAATAACATGAAATTTGTTTGTTTTGATCCTCCATAATTTATTCACACCTCATCTATAAACACGTACAAGGGTTGTATTTAAATTTGTACGTCATATAGATTAGGGTTTGCATGCTAGAAACAAAATATTTAAATTTTGTGACATAAATATGTTTGATTGAATTTTTGTGCTTTGTTCGTACTAAGACCACATACAAACAGAGTTTTCTACTGAAACTCGAGAACAACACTAGATTCACACCAGTAGGGCTGGCCAACCCTAGCCTTGCACTAGCCAATTCCTATTTGGTCCCCTTTAAGGTCAAATGGAGACTCCAATTTATCCATCGTCCTTGCTTTGTGCATGGATAATACATCCATCGAAAAATGTCCCTCGGTAAAACCTAACGCCATCAACAGTGAAGTAATTGATAGTTTAACACTCATAAACTCAATAGGCATTACATTTTCGTATACTAACCCACTTCGATCTGCACCCTCACATAGTCATCCTTCCTCGAAGGGAATGGACTTATGTATTAAACCTGGAGTTTTGAGGTACAGAGGAAAGGTGGGATACCTATAGTTGATGACTTCGCTAGGGAGATTGAACCTTAATATGTTCTTACAAAAAATATTTAAAAATTAACTTAGATTATTTTTTCTACAATTCACTTGCACACTTACACTTATCCTTTCCTTTTCTTTTCTCATACGGAGTGGATTGGGGGCATGTTACTCACTCAGTATCTTGGTGTGACCCTTCTCCACTTTCATCAACCTTTAGTGTTTTACATAATTCACTTAATCATGTCAAGGTAACGAAAGTTTGCCGTCGCATTTGTACTCTTGTGATTCACTTGAATTCAATCACTAGAAGAGCATAAGAGGATCTTTCTAGTTATGAGATCTTATCCGAAATTATAAGGTAGAGCCTACCCAAATAGATAAACCCTAGAACCATCATTCTAGGACAAGGCTTTTTCTATCCCTTTGTATTCTTGATGAATGTGTTCGATTCACCTCACATGTCACAAGATTAAAATTGGTTGATTGATAACATGCTTGAATGATAATAGGTTTCAAAATTTTTGACAAATCCAAATTAATATTTAACATCGAATTGATATAAATTTTCTTGTAGATAAATAACGTTGACTTGGCATCAATAAATGATCCATATTAGATTTGAAGTCCAAATTGATTGGGCTTTAATCCAAAAGGCTTTTTGCACATGTGAATTTGATTAAACATAGTCAAAAACCTCAGGGATCAAATGGAATATATACTTTTCAAAAGGGGACAAATTTTGTGATATTTAACTTTATTTACTTAGGCCCAATGGATGTAATTCCAATCATCTTGGATTAACTCTTGTGAATTGTATATTGATCTCAGTCCAACACTATTTAATTGTGAGAAAACTAAAATCAAAGATGGGTCAAAATAATAAGTTTAGACTTGGATTGATTTAAATTAGGCTTAATTAAATAAAATCTCCATGATTTCTATGGTAATTTACATGGGATGCTTGTATGGTTTTTTAGTCACATACGCCTTCTTGGTTTGAACTTGAAATTTTCTTTTTTATGAAAGAAAATTTTCAAATGGTTAGGGGCATAAATTTAAAAAATAAAAATCTTGAGCCATTTAGATTTCAAAATTTTTTAATAGAAGAATTCTTGGGAGGATTTACGAGTTTAAAAAAAAATCAAATTTTAAATTACCCTTTCCAATTAATTTGCACTAATTGAAAAGATCTGTATATTTAGATATTAGAAATTAAGCTTGGTCATGAATGTCTTCAATTAAATCATTTGAATTATACCAAATCAAGTTGATAAATAAAAAGGAAGTGATTAACCCCTTCCAATTTTGAAAAATCATTTATAAGGAATAATTGAATCGATTTAATTTTTTAAATTATGTTGGCTGTTATTAATCTCTTAAATCTAAGTATAGGGGTTATTCGAATTGGTGTAAATTAATAAGAAAATAATTCGAAAAATTCTTTGAATCTGAAGATTATATCCTTGATAGAAAAACTCACAGGCAGATGTCGTATTTCACAGGCAATGTCGCATCTTGCAAGTAGAGATCACTTTTCACAAGACTCGAGACTTGGAAAGTCATATCCTAGAAGGAGCCCACTTCAGGAGTCTAGACAAAGGATCTCTAATGCCTACATAAAAGAAGCTCTAACCCTTATAATAGAAAGGAGAAAGACAAGAAAGAAACTAGAGGCAGAGAGCAAACACTCACGAGAACACAAAGAATCACCCTGATTCTTTCTTTCTCTCTCTCTCTTTCTAAATCTTTCCCTTATAATACTCCAGTACACATGCTGACTTAATCATCAAAGGGCCTTCCCTGAAACCCCATGCTCCAGGTGGCTTCCTTTGTAGGTGTGTATATATCGAATGAACATGATCACATGAGTAAGGACGGCTCAAATCTTTCACCTTCTTCAAATAAACCATTAAGCACTATTTCCAACCCTGTTGAAGGTCAATAAGACAAGGCTACCCTTTATCCTATTTTTGGTATCAATAGATTGGCATCGTCCATGGGAAACGATAAATTCATCTCACGATGCCACTAAAAGAAGCCTTTAGCCTGTCTCATCCTATGATTCCAAACATTATAACCCATCTCATCCTACGATTCCTAATATTGTAGCCTTGAGATGTTTCGTTTAGCTGCTTGTCGGAGTGGAGAGAGATAGCATGGCACTTTTAGAATGCACACGATGGACACAACCCTTACCAAACCCTAGGGGATTTGCGAAATCATGGGGCTCGCGGTAAGTGGATCTAATCCAGCCTCGTAAAAGTCGATCTCATCGAGTATCCTGCCGCCTTATCTAATAGAGCGGGGCACAAAGAACTCAGATTCTGATGCAACCTCATGATCATTATAATCATGTTTACTACCGTTAAGTTAGTTTATCAGCCATCTCGAAAGATCGAGAAGAAATAGTCACCTCGACCCGATACGAGAATCAACATAAGCCTAACTAGGAGCTAGGTGATTGAAACCAAACTCGGTACCTCTAAAACTCTCAAGCTCAACACTCGGTCGAGTCTGAACCCTCTCTCGGACTTTAACAAGGCGTAGGGATATATGAGATGCTAAATTGTCTTAGAAGCTGAGATCAAAGATGAGTGAATCATCCTTGCTTTGAAGACTAGCAGTTTCAATATCTCGAACAAAATCAAGCCTCTAGGGGATCCACTCTCTCGAGAAATCACGGATACAACGAGTCTTTATAATTTTGAGATATTTGAGATCGAGCCCTATATATAAGAGTTCCATTGAGCATATAGAAACTAACAACTCTATGATATTCATTCATAGACATTCAAAAGCAGATTTGTGTTATCTCCTCCCATACACTCTGAAAGAAACGATATAGATCTAGCTTTGTATCCCTCATCAAGGATGATGATTTTTTTAAATTTTCGTATAAGCAACTTGTGACTCATCTCTTTGGTAACCATGGAACAAGAGGAACAAGCTCAGGGTTTACTCAACTCCACACAACAAGTTGATAAACCACCCTGAGATTACATAACTAGCCAGGGTAAGAAGCTCGACTAAAAAACACCCATTGAGACCCTCGTTAACGGTCTTCGAACCTCAGGCTTCAGTAACCACTTGCCTAGTGAACTCCTTAACAACCCTCTTCATCTAGGCAGATAAAGTTATCTTAGCCAGAGCAAACCAAACCACCAAACAAGAAAGACCAAAAGAAGATGTTTTAACTTAGCTCACTCATCACCGAATACTTAGGACTTACCTAAGTAGGGTAAAGGAAAAAGCACCAAAGTCAGATTTAGTCTTAGCTTAAAGACTAAGAACTACCGAGATGTAATGGCACAAGTAAAGACTCTCAACTAGAGTGAAAGGCCAAAGTCATTCATTCAGAGCAAAACCCTTGTAGAAGTCCCCACTAAGTCTGCCTAAGATAAAGATCTTAAAAGCCCGAAGTGAAAGACTAAAGCTTCAATCAGATAAGCCTTCTATTAATCACTACTACTATAGCCAAAGCGGAGAAATCAAGAACAAAGTACAAGCCCAAAGTCTTAATAATTGTAAAAAAAAAAAAAAATCATGTAAACTATACTCAATAGAAGTAGTAAAATTGTAAAGGCAAGAAATATGAAAAGAAAATACTTCACTTGAATGAAAATATTTACATATAGAAGGCTTCAAGGCTAAAAGTTATAGGAAAAAGAAAAAGTTAAGTCATACCCTAATACTGTAGCTTCTTATCCCCGACCTCTTTAGCTCGAACCTTGGCCACCTAGACCACCTCAGTCATTTGTCCCACTTCGGCCACCTTTCTTCTTGCCTGACCTTTGGGGATCTCAGGGATTTCCAAGCTGGCCCAGTCAAGGTTAGGCTATTTCTTAGCACCAACTATCTTTACTATATCGAAATTCTCAGAGTAAAACCCTAAGGCCTCCCTTAGAAATTCATTTTTGAAGTCTTCAGAATTGTAGTACTTCTCTACCACAGAGCCCTTGACTTGGACCAATTGAGTCCTTAGTTCATTCTCTATGACTTGAAGGTGAGTCTCCTCAGCCCCAAGCTGGCTCTTGATCTTGCGAAGCTTGAAGACCTCAGCCATAAGCTGGCTTTCAATCCCTTGGAGGCTAGAAACTTCGGCCATCAAGCATCACCTCCTTTAAGGTAGACATGCAGTTGGCATTTACCGAAACCAAAGAGGCTTACAGTTTCTCCTTCTTGAGCTCAAGCTCGTTGACCTGGCTGAAGAAGGCATCCAATTTTTTTGTACTCTCATCTAACCGTCTCTTATGGTCCTCTTCACTCTTCTGAAGTCCAACAATGGTATTGCTCATAGACTAGAGGGAGGTGCTAAGGAAGGAAGCATACATGCCAGTCTACATCAAAAACAACATAGTCAGAGGATGCTAAATAAAAAGATACATAAGTTGAAGACTCAAGACTTCAAGAACAATCTAGTATATTAGCCATCAATTAGTGAGTAGTCAGCTCTTTCTGCAGCCCCACATCAAGAAGCAAAACTGAGCCCCTGAGAAGTTGGTGAATCAAACTTATGTTGTCAAAGGAAAAATTCATAAACTTAACCATTCAATTCGACTGGTGTGTCCTGGAACTTGAACTTTCATCAGCAGAAAAGTTCTCAAGAGTAGCAGAAGCAGAAGAAAATGGCACAATAAGAAGAGCCACCCTTAAAGAATGAGCCCCTTCACTATCTATATGTAAGGACCCATCCCAGGTTAGCCACCCCTGAGATGGTGTCGTCACATTTTGAAATCCCAACACGACACATATATGCAACAATAGAAAAACATACATCGACTGAATATATATATCAAGCATGGAACTCTTTTCAGAGAAAATACAACATCTTTCTCTTATCAGAAAAAATACATATATTAATAACAAAAATGTATGAATATTTACAAATTTTCAAATCTTTTTTTTCTCTTTCTTCCATTAATCTGAGGATGCTGACCATGGGACTTACATATAAAAATTCGGTCTGAATCTCTGCTCAAAAATCTATCTGCATTGTCTGCTGCCTGAAACTATTTAACAATAAGGAGTGAGCTTTATAAGCTCGGTAAATTAAATTTACTAGAAGTACTTAATTTGTATATTTCTAGTTATAATCAATCATTATTAAATCAACATAATTAATTATCTATCTCTTCTCACATACGAATTCAATTATTTGTCAATCTCTTTATAAATAAATCATCAAGCTATCATCTTTTAATAAATATATCTCATAATTCAATCATATCTATTTTCTTCTAATATTTTTTATCAATTTAAAATTTTCAATTTAATATCATCATTTACCTCATCATAAGGTTCACATCATACAAACAATCGATCAAATAATTCTTTATCATATCATCCTTTCAATTTCTTTAACATCATATTTGCCTCGCTATGAGACTCATATGTTTATCAACCATTTCACAATCAAGACTGATGCTTTAGCATCTCAGCCAACAATAATAAGTATTTTAAAAAAATAAATGCATGAATCTAAATTTTATTTCTTTCTTTCTCATAAAATAATTTCATACTATCATTTGGAAACGTCTTCCCACATGTTGACATGTTTCAGCCAGACCAGCTACCTTCATGGTCTTCTCAGCCAGACTAACTGCCTTCCTGGTCTTCCCTTTATGTATATGAACAATAACATGCAAGTAAGCATATATTAAAGTATTCAATTTAACTATCTCTTTCTCAAAATTATTATTTTAGCATATACATATTAAATTATCTTCTCATATATCATATCAATTTATCAATCACAACTTTCAATAATTTCATATATCCCAGCATATTTTCATCAATCCATCCTTTTAAAAATATAACTTCTCAAATAATTAATTTTCAACATATCATTTAATTATGTTTCATACTTAATCAACCAAATCAACTATCAATTTTATACATATGTCATCAAATCAATTCAACAATTTGTTCAAATGTCATCAATTCATATTTTACATTGGTCTCGATTACTAAAAGTAAATGTAACTCACCACGTAGCACTTAAAGCTACATGTGGATAACCTCCGTGCCTTTCCTGCTCCTTTCAATAATTTCTTGAGATTACTGATCACCAATACCTAACCATAAACTTTCATTAATCTTACTATTTCATAAGTTAATTCAACAATATAATTATTTAGTTATGAATCTTATTGAAAATTTACGCTCAATTGAGATGATGTCTTGATACTAAAATTGGATAATTGTAATTATCCAAAATATTGGATAAATTTATGTATAAAGTTTGGTTAAAAAAACTTGATTTGAATAACGAAAGATTGAACCAAATAAAGAACTGATTTGTGTGAAAAATGAAGTCTCTAATGACTTCAGAGACTATTTAAAAAACTATTGAATTTTTTAAATATAAATATTATTTTATTATTAATTAATATATTATATTATATTATAAAAATTTACTTACCCAAAAATCTTTCAGTGAAGCACCGCACCGTTCTGACCAGTTCAAGTTAACCAAAAATAAATAAATCTTACATTCATATGAACACGAATTCTGCCGCTTGAGGTTTTTTTTTTACCGTTTTACAATTGGGTATTTACGATTCTACCATTAATTTTAGATTTACAATTTGCCGTTAATTATTTACGATTCTGCCATCCACTTTTCAGCATATAAAATTTACGGTTTTACCACTGCGTAATTACAATTCTACCATTCTATAATTACAGTTTGGCCATGTTCCCCTTAAAAATCAATTTTTCATCTTTTCTTCCTTCAAAACAATTTTTGAAATATTTTAAAAAATTATATATTCTTCCATCAACTTTTCAAATTATTTTTTTTTCTCAACCTCATTCCTCATTTTTCTTCAAATTTCTTTCATTTTAACTTCAAATTTCATAGTTTTTAGTACTTTCTTCCACAAAAATTTCTAATTCTTTTCAATAAAATTCTCTATGTCATCTTTCGAATCAATACTAAATTTTTCATCTATTGATTATTTAATTCAATATAATATATGTAAAATTACTTCTTTACCTTTATTTTAATAACATGGGTATTACAATTCTACACACCTTATAAAAATTTCATCCTCGAAATTTTCTTACCTAACTAATGAAGCTGCGGGTAATCTTTTATTATTCTTGTCTCACATTCCCAAGTAATTTCTTCAACATCTTTATTCCACCATAACACTTGAACTAAAGGAATAACTTTATCACGCAAGACTTGTTCCTTTCTGTCTAGGATTATGAGTGGTACTTGCATAAAAGTCAAATCTTCCTGAAGTTTTATAGCCTTACCCAAAATACTATGGGAGTCATCATGCAAACACTTTCTCAAAAGTGAAACATGAAATACATTGTGCAACTGCTTTAACTTTGGAGGCGAATCCAATCTATATGTGTAACGACTCATCCCAGGTTGGCCACCCCTAGACAGTGTCATCACATTTTGAAAATCCAAGCACGACGCATATATGCAACAATAAATATAATATTACCAGATTTGTTTTTTCTTTTTCCTTATCCTTAAACAGGAGAGGTAAACAAATCTGATATTCACTTAAACATAATATACATAAATGCATGAATATTTACAATAAAATTTTTACAAGTCTTTAACTCGATTGTCTGAGGATATTGACACGTACTTGGCTTACAGAAAAAGATCTCGTCTGATTCTCAACCCACCAGACTATTTATCTTGACTGTTACCTGAAATCATTGAACAGAGAGGAGTGAGCTTCACAAGCTCAGCGAATTAAATTTACTGAAAGTATTCCAAATTCCATCAATAATCCTTTAATATTAAAATTTATTTTCACAGAACCTGATGACAACTTTCTACTACCAATATCTTCTTCTCAATCATTGGTTCACCTTAAGACTATCAATTATCTCCTAATTACCTCGTAATGAGGTTCATATCAAAAAGTCCATCATTTAGGTAAGTTTTACAACCCTATTGTCTCTTTCTATGAAATTCAACCTTCTATAATGAAATTCACAAAAAGTATCACATCTCAGCATCTCAAAAATCTCATCATTATAACTGTATCTTTTTATGAAACCCAGCCATCTATAATTTAATTCACAATTAATATACCACATCTCAGCATCTCAAAAATCTCATTATTATAGCTGTCTCTTTTTATGAGACCCAACCATCTATAATTTAATTCACAATTAATATGCCACATCTCAGCATTTCAAATAATGCAACGATAATTAAAACAGATGCAGATGCATGAATGATTATGATGGGAATGTCTTCCCACCTGTCGACAGGTTATTATTATCTTAGATCGGCTGCCCTCCCGGTTCTTTTATTCTCATCAGACCGGCTGCCTTCCCGGTTAATTCCAGCATATACCGGCTGTCACGGTTTTCACTTTTCATCCCAGCATATACCGACTGTCACGGTTTTCACTTTTCATCCCAGCATATACCGGCTGTCACAGTTATTTCATTAGACCGGCTGCCTTCCCGGTTCTTTCGGTTATATTATTAAATGCATATGTGCATGAACAATGATATGAAACAGTAATATAAACAGTAATATAAAAACAATATAAAGATTCAAACCACTTAATTTGGCTATCCTAATTATTCACAAATTTTATATAACAAAGTTTCTTTAAAAAAATTTCTTACATCCAAACATCCAGATTTTTAGCAAATTATAAAAATTCCACTAAATTCTTCTATTCCCAAATCACATCAAATAATCTATTAAAGTCTGCCAAGATCCACTAAATTTCATCTCAAATCATCCACCAATTTTTGTCAAGATCCACTAAAATTCACCTCAAATCATCCACCAAAATTTTGTCAAGGTCTACTAAAATTTATCTCATAATAACTCGTATTAAACATCAATATATCTCATCAATAATTTATTTATTGCTTTTATTCTCAAATAAACTTATAATTTCCAAAAAATATCATTTCTCACCGAGAAATATTTCTACCTGTCCAAATTTCCTATCATACCCATAAATCAATTTTTCCTCAATCACCCAAGGATACTTAAATAATTAAAATTAATGTTCTCACCAAATAATTGATTTTTCATTTAGACTACTTAAAGTAAATCTAACTCACCACGTAGCACTTAAAGCTACTCGTGGACCACCTCTTTGCCTTTCCCGTTCTTCTTCGAATTTTCTCCCAATTGCTGACTACCAACACCTGACATAATATTGGAATTTAAATTTTTTATTATTTATTCTTTTCTCCATAAACCACACAGTTTGAAAATTTTTTCCTATTTTAACCTCCTGAAACTTTCATAAATGTTAAAATAACATTACCTTATTACCTTATGCTATTTTGATAGCTTCCCGAAATATTTTCGAAAGTACCCTCAAAATTTTGTTCCTTCCACCTTTCTTTAAACTCCCAAGTGTTTTAAGAACACAGATGAATTATTTGGAACTATAAGAAAATTTCTTCGTGTAATTACACGAACTCAAAACTCATATTTATAGGGGAGCTCGGCTGAAAATTAGCAACCCTCCCCCTCTCCTCCAAGTCCTCCATAGATAGCATTTTAATACCAAAAAAAACATCATGATTAAAGAACATAATCATTATGTTGTTTTTTTTATTTATTATTCTCCACTTCCACACTAAACAACAAAAACCAAGATAAAATAATTCCACTAAAAATTACTTTCTTGGTGGCAGCAGATATGCTGCCCCGAGTATTGTTTAAAGTTGATTTTTTTTTTTTTTTTGCTTTTCAACCTTTGTCTCCAGAAATCTTCATTCATCCATTATGGGATTTAATTCTTTGTCATATTTATAAAAAAAATATACACTCACCCAACTTTTAAAATACGGATATTACAAATCTACCCACCTTACAAAAATTTCGTCTTCGAAATTTCTTTGCTTTGCTCCAGAAACAATTGTAAACACCACTTCTCCATAATTGTCTCATACTTTCACGTAATCTCTTCAACATCCTTATTCCGCCACAGTACTTGAACTAATACAATTTCTTTTATTATACAAAACTTGCTCATTTATCTAAAATCCTTACCCCCAATCTTTCTGAATTTCTATAACTTAGCTTGAAATATTATAATACTCATCATGTAAACCTTTTCTTAATAGAGAAAATATGAAATATGTTATATAAACGTTTTAATTCTGAAGGCGACTCCAGGCTATTCATAACTAACCCAATTTTCTTATCAACATCATAGAATCCCACATACCTCGGATTCAAATTTTTTTTTTTCTCAATACACATTTTCATTGAGATATTTTTCAATACACCTAATCACCTACTTGAGACTCAAGAGGTCTACTATAGGCTGCTTTACAGTTCTTTCTAACCAATTTGATCATCTCAGCTGTTAACTCAATGATTGATGGACTAGATATATTTCTCTTTCCCATTTCTTCCCATCATAGAGGAATTCTACACCTCCGACTATATAATGCTTCAATCGGTGTCATCCCAATATTAGTTTGTTACTGATTATTATTAGCAACTTCAATCAATGGCATGAAAACATCTTACTTACTGAGAAATTCATCAAATTTGTCCTTAACATATCTTCTAGTAAAAAAAAAAATCCAATATGAGCATGAAAATTATATTAAATTGCCATTGTACACCCGTGGCTTTCTAAAATCCTTTCTCAATATAGCATCTTTATTTGACACTATGACTAATGGTAATGACACCGTTTCGGGGTGGCCAACCCGGGATGGGTCGTTATAATATGCTACTGGTCCAACTCTCTCAATCACCTTATAGGGCCCCACAAATCTCGGACTCAACTTCTCTTTTTTTAAACCTCAAAACACCCTTCCATTGAGATATCTTCAAATACACTCAATCACCAACCTGAAACTCAAAAGGTCATATTCTATTATCAACATACTATTTCTGTCTGTTCTGTGCTGCTCTAAGGTTCTCTCTAACCAGTTTGATCCTCTCACTAGTCAAATTTATCATCTCTAAACCAAATATCTTTTTCTCTCCAACCTCTTCCCAATATACTGGAGTTATGCACCTTCTACCATATAAAGCCTTAAATGGTGCCAATTTAATACTAGCTTAATACTGATTATTGCATGCAAATTCGATCAAAGGTAAATAAGCATCACAACTCATTGAAAAACTCAATACACTTGCCCTCAACATATCTTCTAGTATTCAAATGATCCTCTATGTCTGCCCATCAGTTTAAGGATGAAAAACTGTACTAAACTGTAACTGTGTACCCATTGCATTCTGAAAACTCCTCCAAAATCTAGAATCTCTATCTGATACAATGTTCAAAGGTACTCTATGTAATCTCACAATCTCAGCTATATACAACTCAACCAACTTTTCAAGATTCCAAGTAGTTTTAATAGGAAGAAAATGTGAAGAGTCTATCCACTATAACCTATACAGCATCATGACCTCTCTAGGTATAGGAAAAACATAATCAAAATCCATGCTAACATTCTCCCATGACCACTTAAGCACTGGAAGAGGCTGTAATAAACCTGCCAGGTGTCTACTCTCAGACTTCACCTCCTAACAAATCAAGCATCTAGAAATGTACTTGATGAGAGCCATAAAATGCATCTCAACAGTACTTAATTATTAGCATTTTAGGTTTAATCTAGGTTTTAATTGCACTTTTATTCGTTAACAACTCTAAGGTGGTATTCTTGAATTGTTGATTTATTTTGGTGCACTTTCAGGTACTTTGAGTCCAAAAGAGAAGGAAAAGCTATCATTGCTTGAAGCACAATGACTCAATGAAGACTGAAGCAAAGGCATGATTACGAAAGGATAAAATGAAGAGAATCAAGTCTTAAGTGTGTGCGCTGCGGCCTAAAAATATCCAAGCCTCGGCCTCCAGAAGCTTACCAAAAGAGCTAATCCTTCTTTAGTGTGCGCCGCGGCCTGGACTAGGCAAGGCCGCGGTGCCTAGAAGCTCTCCAGAACAAAGTATAGTCAGAGCTGTGGCACAAGAAAGTGAGAGCCGCAGCGCACACACGAAAGTTTGTTTCCGAGTTATGACCTAATTTTGACTTTAATGATTGTTTAAACCCTAGAATATCCTTGGACCTCTTGTACTACAAATAGATCACTTAGAGTTTGAGAGAGGACATCTTCAAAAGTCTGAAAAACTCAAGAAAGCTACCACACTCTCCTCCATCTAAGAGTTCAACCATGAACTTCATGGCGAACTAATCTCCAAGCAAGGCGAAGGGATGAATCCCTAGGTGTAGTTGTTCTTATTTTCCTTTCTTAATCAGTTATAGTTTGGTTTTATTGTCAAAACATTGTTATGTGTTACTCTTTTATCTAATTAAAGGATTTTCTCATAATCCGGTGATTGTATCCTTATCTCCATATAAGTTTAGTCATGCTTTTCTTATGTGACATTGTTTGGGTATGATTGAGTCCGTTAGATTTATCTTTTAGGTTTGTCAATTACTGCAATATTGTCATTAAAGATATATTGTCATTTCTTGATAAATCTATAGGATAGATTATGTGTGCTTAACTAAAATACAGTAATTCACATCAATTATATTAAGGTATATATATATATGCTTGATTGAATATTTGCCAATTGCTTGTTTGGGATGTGAAACTTGCAATCGAGATAAAAACAACTGAATTAACATTGGAATAAGGCAACAAACCTAAAGAGGATTCCCGAAACCTTGTTGTTTCTTTATCATATCTTTAAATCTATTTACATAATTACTTCATCATTGATATCTTCTCACTTAATTATTATCGTTCGTGTTAAGGTTTGCACTTTTCCTTTATAGATCATTTTTCCTAGTGGAATCGACACCCCAAAGCTGTGCTACAACTACCATGTTATACTTTGGGCGTAATCAAATTTTGGCGCCATTGCCGAGGAAACGCACTTACATACAAGGAAATCTGTCAAACTCTAAGACAAGACGGTACTATCATTCCTTTCTTGAAGTTTTGATTTTATGATTTTCTTTTATTTGTTTTGTTTTATTTATTACCTTTTAATTTAGTTGGTGTATGCTTAGGCTGAGGGATTCGCGAGGTAGATTCACTAAGGGACCCAAAATAGAGTTACCCTTTCCTTCCACGTCTGTTAGTGAAACCTCGCCTAGATCAAACCCTAGTATAACCCAACCGAGAATTTAGAAAATTTTGCTAACATGGTTGAAAACCCTAATGAGAATGTTGCTAGGACACTTAAAGATTATTTACATCCTAGCCAGACAGCCACACCATCATGCATCATGTTTCTAGCTAACACTCGCCATCAAGACTTTAAAACAAGGATGATTCAATTACTCCCTACATTTCATGGTTTGGAAAATGAAAACCTATATGTACACATTAGGGAGTTTGAGGAAGTAGTTGTGTTTCATAGTCAAGATGCAACTGATGATATCATGAGACTCAAGTTTTTTCTTTTCTCCTTGAAGGATAAAGCTAAGAGTTGGTTATACTCGCTGAGACCACGATCTATTGGGTCATGGAATGAGATGACCCAGGTCTTCTTTAATAAATACTTCCCTCAACATAAGACCAATGCCTTAAAAGGACAAATCTGCACCTTTGCACAAAAGGAGAACGAGACTTTGTATCAATCTTGGGAGAAATTTAAAGAGTTATTAAGTATGTGTCCATATCATAGGTATGAGAGTTAGTGCTTAGTGAGCTACTTTTATGATGGATTTACCTATAGAGAGCGCCAATTCGTAGAGATGATATGTAATGGTGAATTTCTGCAAAAAAACTTTGATGAGGCCATTGAGTACCTCAATGAGCTTGCTGAAAAAGCTCACACTTGGATTGGACCTAGTGCTACTGAAATCACCAATAGGTCACGAGCTGTAGGAAACCCAAGTAGTGGTGGAATTTACCATCTTAGGGAAGAAGACAAACTGAAAGCTAAGGTCAAAATGCTTACTAGGGAGTTAGATGTATTAAAAACTAAAGGTTCAAAGCCAACACATATGGTTAATCATGCCGAATCTTCATAACCATGTTTTGTGTGTGGTGGGGTAGATCATCTCGCTCAAGAATGTCCCATATTTGCTAAGATGAGAGGGATGTATTAGGAACAATGTAATGCCTTAGGCATGTACAAGAAGCCCTCAGCACCTTTCTCTAACACGTATAATCCGGGATGGCGAAATCATCCCAACTTCAGCTAGAAATCTGAAAACCAACAGCTTGCACAACCCCCTAGACCATACCCTGCACCATATCATGCACCTTCATCCTCTAGGAGTTCTTTAGAAGACACTTTACATGTTTTTATAGAGGCGCATGGTAAGATAAACCAAAGGTGTGAGGCATTAATTACACAGGTTGTTGAAGAGAACAAAGAGATAAAGAGCCAAGTGACCAAACTGATAGGCTCCTTGAGTGTGAATGAGCGAGGGAAGTCCCTTTCCCAAACTCAGTCCACACCCCATGGTCAACACATGGCACAAACAAATATGGAAAATGTAAATGCCATTGTGACAAGAAGTGGTAAGACATTACACATCCCAACAACAAACAAATCCGAGGATATGGAAAAAGGTCAAGGTAGTACTGATACTGAACTGCCCAAAGACCCTGGGGTTACTAAAAGCCCTGTTAAGGCACCTTTCCCTCAAGCCTTAAAATCAAACAAGAAAAATCTGGAGTTGAATAATGAAATCCTAGAGAATCTAAGGCAAGTAAAATTGAATCTCCCACTTTTGCATGTGATTAAACAAGCTCTTACTTATGCAAAGGTTCTCAAGGACTTGTGTACCATTAAGAGGAAGCACCATGTAAAGAAAATAGCATTCCTAACTGATCAAGTCAGTGCTTTAATTGAGCAAAGAATTCCCCCCAAAATACAAAGATCCTGGCTGTCCAACCATTGCGTGTAGCATTGAAAATCATGAGGTTGGACAAGCATTGCTAGATTTAGGAGCTAGTGTAAACCTGATGCCATTTTCTATTTATTTACAGCTAGGTTTAAGAGAAATCAAACCAACCACTGTGGTATTATAATTAGCTTATCGTTCAGTCAAAGTACCCTGGGGTGTGCTAGAGGATGTTTTGATTCAAATTGATAAATTTTACTATCCTGTTGATTTTCTAATCCTTGATACTACTTCTGCTGTTGACACTAACTCTAAAATTCCTTTGATTTTGGGTAGACCTTTCCTTGCTACTGCCAATTCTCTAATTAATTATAAGAATGGACTCATGAAGCTGTCCTTTGGAAACATGACCCTCGAGGTGAACATCTTCAATGTTGCAAAACAGCCCGAAGATAAGGACGAGAACCACCACTTATACATGATCGAGTCACTCATCGATAAGGGAGTTTCTATAGCTCATGATTTTGATCCTCTTGAATATTTTCTTGATAATTCTGAGATTGATTCTATTAATGATAAAACTGATATAATTGATATTTGTGCTGTTTTTGATAAATCTCAAGATTGTGGCACTCGAGCATGGCAACCAAAGTTTGAGGAGTTGCCCGAAAGAAGTGAGAAACAAATCCCCTCAAGTGTGGAAGCACCTAAAGTTGAATTAAAGCCACTACCTAAGGGTTTGAAGCATGCCTTCCTCGGTCCAAATGATACCTTAAATGCACATAAATCAGCCTTAGGTTAGAGCATGGCTGATTTAAAAGGAATTAGTCCCCTAATCTATTCTCATAAGATAAATTTGGATGAAGGGACTAGTCCTTGTAGAGACCCTCAATGTAGGCTTAACCCCACTATGAAAGAAGTAGTGAAGAATGAAATGTTAAAACTATTAGATGCGAGAATTATATATCCCATAACTGATAGTAAATGGGTAAGCCCTACACAAGTTGTTCCTAAAAAATCCGGAGTCACTATGGTACAAAATGACCTAGGAGAGTTAGTCCCTACCAAACTTGTGACCGGGTGACGTATGTACATTGATTATAGAAAATTAAATGCTGCCACCCGGAAAGACCACTTTTGGCTCCCTTTTATCTATCAAATTCTTGAGCGTGTAGCTGGTCATCCTTTTTACTGTTTCTTAGATGGTTATTCTGGTTATTATCAAATTGAAATTGCATTAGAAGACCAGGATAAAACCACCTTCACCTGTCCTTTTGGTACTTATGCCTTTTGTAGAATGCCATTTGGATTGTGTAATGCCCTTGCCACTTCTCAACGTTGCATGATGAGCATCTTTAGTGATATGGTTGAAAATTGCATAGAGGTTTTTATGGATGACCTAACTGTTTTTGGATCTTCATTTGATGCATGCTTAATGAATTTAGAAAGAGTGTTGATTCGTTATGAGGAGAAGGAATTAGTCTTAAATTGGGAAAAATGTCATTTCATGGTACCTTCGGGTATTGCCTTATGGCATATTGTTTCTTCTAAGGGGATAGAGGTTGATCAATCTAAGATTGAATTAATCTCTAAGTTGCCCACACCTAAGACAGTAAAAGATGTGAGATCTTTCCTTGGTCATGCTGGTTTTTATAGGAGGTTCATACAAAATTTTTCCAATATATCTAAACCATTATGTGCCCTCCTAATTAAAGATGCCCCATTTGAGTGGACTCCAGCTTGTCAAGAGGCCTTTAAAATGCTGATTGGCAAGCTTACTTCATCACCTATAATGCAGTTACCTGATTGCAATTTACCTTTTGAAATCATGTGCGATGCTAGTGACTATGTTGTAGGTGTTGTTCTTGGATAGCGAAGAGAGGGAAAACCTTTTGTCATTTACTATGCTAGTAAAACTTTAAATAGTGCTCAAATGAACTACTCCAACACTGAAAAATAATTACTTGTTGTAGTATTTGCTTTGGACAAATTTTGTGCTTATATAATTGGTTCTCCTATTCTTATCTTCACAGATCATGCAGCCCTCAAGTACCTCCTTACAAAGAAGGATGCTAAAGCACGACTAATACGGTGGATCCTACTCCTACAAGAATTCGACATCACCATCAAAGACAAGAAAGGAGTGGAGAATGTAGTGGTAGATCATCTCTCAAGGCTCACATTTGAGGACACCTCTGAAGACTTACCAATCAAGGATGATTTTTCGGATGAGCAATTACTCTCTGTTACCTCTCTACCATGGTTTGCTCATATTGTGAATTATTTAGCTACCGGTGAGATACCAATGGATTAGACCGCTTAAGACAAGAGGAAATTCTTGAATGTGGTATGTAATTTTTATTAGGATGACCCCTATTTTTTCAAGTACTACCCTAACCAAATTTGAAGGCATTGCATCCCTAATGAAGAGATTGCTAGCGTCTTGGAATTTTGTCATTCCCAAGCTTGTAGAGGCCACTTTTCAATGAATTTTGCAGTGTGGATTTTACTGGCCTACCTTGTTTAAAGATGCAAACATCTATTGTCGCTCATGTGAAAAGTGTCAGAAGTTAGGAGTTGTGTCTCGTCGTAATACGATGCCCTTAAACCCAATTTTAGTGATCGAAATCTTCGATTGTTGGGGCATTGATTTTATGGGACCCTTTCCTCCTTCCTTCGGATACCAATATATCATTGTGGCAATAGATTATGTATCAAAGTGGGTAGAGGCAGCAGCTTGCCGAAGTAATGATAATAGAACGGTAATTAAATTTCTCAAAGAAAATGTGTTATCTTGTTTTGGTACACCACGTGCTATAATTAGTGATCGAGGTACACATTTTTATAACCGTTCTTTTGAAGCTTTGATGAGAAAATATTGGGTGTTGCATGAAATTTCTACAGCCTACCATCCTCAAACTAGTGGACAAGTAGAACTTGCTAATAGGGAAATTAAACAAATTTTAGAAAAAACGGTTAACCCGGACCGCAAGGATTAGTCTTTGAGACTAGTTGATGCGCTTTGGGCTTACTGTACAGCTTTCAAAACCCCCTTAGGTATGTCACCTTATAGGCTTGTTTTTGGAAAGCCTTGCCAGTTACCTATAGAGCTTGAGCATCAAGCATATTGGGCCATCAAGTCTTTTAATTTTGATATAGGAGAGGCGGGTAAGCTTAGGAAATATCAGATGACTGAGTTAAAGGAGTTAAGAAATGATGCTTATGAGAACTCTAGAATCTATAAGACAAAGATAAAAGTGTTTCATGATAAAAATATTTTGAGGAAAACATTCAAGCCTAATGATCGGGTGTTCTTATACGATTCTAGACTCCATAAGCATCTAGGAAAACTTTGGTCGAGGTGGACCGGCCCTTTTGTAGTAAAGAATGCTTTCGAAAATATGGCAGTGGAAATAGAGGATACTACGGATGGTAAGACTTTTAAAGTAAATGGTCAGCGCCTTAAGATCTTAATTGATAGGCAAGATCCGGTCTATTCACCCTAACTACACCACATAGGTACGTTTTTATTTATTTTTCTTTTGATTTTTTTGTTTTGTTTTTAATTAAGTTTTATTCAATTTCAATTGTTAGTTTTTCTTTTAGCTTAGTCTGATTTTTAAGAATTACTTTTTTTATATTATTATTTATTTGGCTAATTTTATCTTATTTTTCTCTTTCTTTTGGCAACAAACAAGTTTTTTTTGTAGAAAATAGCCCATGTGCCTAGGCCCAGCACTATGCATGCTGCAGCGTACAGTGTGCATGCATAACACCAGCCCAACAGGACAGCCCATGCGCCTAGGCCCAGCACTATACGCACTACAGTGCACAGTGTGCACCCACAGCACCAGCCCAGCAGGATAACCCGTGCGCCGAGCCCCAGCAGCGCATAGAATGGCCACACACACACACATCAGCTCAAGCTGTGGCACCCACTCGTGCCCTGGTCCATTTAAAGCAAAATTCCAGCACTCTTTCTTTATTTCTAATTTGAGATTACAGCAGCACACCTCTCTCTCTCTCATCCTCTCTCCAAACCATCACTTACCCACTCATTTTTACTCAAAATTTCTTGATTCTAACATCATTTCTTGTAGGATTTTGCATTTATATTGCAGATTTTGTTGGACATTTCTCCAAAAAGCTTGGTACTAATAAGATTTTGGGTTCATCAAGAAAACTTCAAGTTGGTGGGTAGTCTTTCTTCTCTCCAACTTTGGGCATCAAGTAAGCTAAATTTCTTCTCTTTGTTGTTCATTTGTCCTATTTGGGTGGTTGATTTTGAATTAGTACTATTGTTCTACATATTTGATTCAAATGGCACCTAAACCTAAGAGACAAAGGGGGAAACAAGCACAAGAGTATGATGAGGGCAAATTTGTTAGTTTTGAGGCTAGTGAGAGATATGTTAGGATAATGCACACTAGAAAACCCATTCCTAAGAGAGGATTCAATTTAATAGAGAGAGCAAACTCCACCTTGTTTAAAATGATTATTGATAAGCATTGGGGTACATTTGCTAGCCAACCACCTCATTCGCTCACAAATGTGGTTAAAGAATTCTACACTAATGTAGAAGAACATAGGAATGGTAAGGTGAGAGTGAGAGGAAAAATAGTTTCTTTTAGAAACACACCTATCAACAGATTCTATGGGCTCCCTGACATAGAAAACAATGAGTATGTTGCTTATGCGTCTAATATTAATTATGAAGAAATTTGCAATACTCTTTGTATTCCGGGCACTACATGGAAAATGACAGGTGATACCCCTGTAACCTTGCCTGGTACTTCTCTGACTGCCAATGCTAGAGCTTGGCAATATTTTGTATGTCAAAGATTGATGCCTGCCACGCACTATAGTGACCTTACTGTTGAGAAAGTTGTGCTGATTTATGCCATTTTGATGGGCATGACTATTGATGTGGGCCAGATCATATTTCATTCTATCATACACACTGTACAACAAAAGCTTGGATTGTACTTCCCTTTCTTAATTACCCAATTATGCATCCAAGCCGGAGTTCAGTACAATCCTGATGAGGACACCCAGCAACCAAAGAAGCCCATCGATGATGATATGCTCACTCAAATTAAAGCCTTAAAGCCGCCAGTTTCGGGAGAGAGAACGGCAATCGCAACTTCCCCTCCCCCTAGGCATTTCACTGTTGCAGAGCGCCTTCAGCATTTAGAGATTCATTTTGACGAGCAACAGAAATTTTTGCATGATAGATTTGATCGTTAGGAACATTTCTTGGCTAGGCAAGCTGATTATCAAGCGGGGGTGTACTCTTTTTTTGGTCAGATGTACCAACACCTTGCCTCTGCTACTGGTTGCAACATGGATCACTTTCCCACTTTGCCACCATATCCAGGTTCATCTTTTGATCCAACTCTTAAGAAAGGTGAAGAGAATAAAGAAGTGGATGATGACATAGAGGATTAATTTTGGTTTCTATCTTGTTTGTTCCTTTTATTTTATTTATTATCGGATGACTGTACTAACATTTTTTTTCTTCCCCCTTTCATTATTTTATTTTTCGTACTTTATTTTCATTTTTAGTTATTTCTTTCCATTTCATATGTTCACCTAACCTACAGTGGGAATCTTAATGGTACACCGCAGTTGCTTTCCTTTTGTTGTGTTGTTCTATATTGTAGATCGAAATTTCAACAAGAGGAATGGCATGCAGTCCACATGATGGTGAACAATTTTCAACTTATGTGCCCTTTTTCTTACAAAGGGAGTTTCCTTTCCTTTATCTTTAACATTGAGGACAATGCAATTTTTAAGTTGGGGGTGGAGGAAACGTATTTTTTTTTCATTGAACTGCTTGGTATTACTTTCCCTTTTTATCTGTTTTTAGCATGCTTTGTATTAACCTTAGAGTTAATTCACATGTCAATGATATGAACTTAATTGAGATAGCATATAGCATTTAGAAGAAGTTAAATCTTGCTTCGGTTTGAGAATAATTGAAGTGTCAATCTTCATTTGGTTTGAGACTCTAGTTTGCGGTAAGATTGTATGAATAGTCTAAAACATTTAGAGAAGTTTTATATGTGAATTGTTTGTGAATAATTTTGCGGTCTCGAGAAGCTCTAGAACTTATTTGATAATCACTTGAGGCGAATTCCTAGAACGCACATTATTTAGGATATGATATAGGTCATTTTTGAACCGTTTGAGCTTTTCAAACTTACCATTGCTATATTTATCGCTAGTCACGTATTTGAGCCTTTTTCTTGAAAGAAAAAAAAGAATTTGAGCCTTGTTTCTTTCAATGACCCATTAACTTACCCTTATGAGCATAAAAATATTTTATCCTTACCCTTCTTTTAAAAGAACTTAGTATACACATTTGTTGAGAAGCACTTAAGAGGAGTAAGGATGGAAATATGAAAAAAAAATATATTACTACCATAACCCAAATACATTAAAGGAGATAAGTTGGGAGTTGTGAAAAAGTGAAAAAAAAGAAAAGAATGAAAAAGATGGTGAAGGTTCTCATGCCAAAATAGAAAATAAAAAAAAAGAGAAGAAAAATAGAAGTGAAGTTTGGCAAAGAAAGAAGAAAAAAAAAGAAAAATTGTGACTTATCGAGAGATATGCTCTTATAAAAAATGGTTGAAAGAGTTGGGTGTTGAAGTAAAGTTATCTAAGTGCTTAAAGTGGTTATGTTTAACTTAAGAGACTGAGTTTTTTTACTTGTTTACTCCTTCCCGTTCTTTCTTAACCTTTATCTTAGCCTAACGTTACAAGCTTATTAAAGACTTATTGATCCAATGTAGTGTGATTTTTCTACAATGGTTGAGAGTTATTTGAAAAATAAGCCTATGGAGCTTGATTTGTGATTGATGTCACGCAATTCATTATGTTTTTAGAGGCCAAGACTTGTATTCACGAATGTTATGCATAAAATCATTCGGGTGTTCAGACTAATGGATTGTGGTAAGATGGATGTCAAGAGTCGATAACGATTTTAAGATTAATGTTTGGATTATTTTTGGACTTGAATGATATTTAATAATTCTATGTCCTATATATTATGTGCAATTTCTGAGACCAAAAAAAAAATAAATTGCTCTTGGTTTAACACTAGCATTGTTTTACCTTATTTTGATTCCTATCATAGAATTCATCTCTTGTTTTCGCTTGAATTGCTAGGGACTAGCAATAAGCTAGTTGGGGGTTGTGATGAGAGCCATAAAATGCATCTCAACAGTACTTAATTATTAGCATTTTAGGGTTGATCTAGGTTTTAGTTGCACTTTTATTCGTTAATAACTCTCAAGTGGTATCGTTGCTTGAAGCACAATGACTCAATGAAGACTGAAGCGAAGGCATGATTATTGAAGGACAAAACGAAGAGAATCAAGTCTTAAGTGTGTGCGCTGCGGCTTAGAAATATCCAAGCCTCGGCCTCTAGAAGCTTGCCAAAAGAGCTAATCCTTCTTCAGTGTACGCCGCGGCCTGGACTAGGCAATGCCACACCCAAAACCTTAACAAGCCTTCAATGCCAGCCAGAGCCACGGCCAGAAGCTCTCCAGAACAAAGAATAGACAGAGCTGCGGTGCGAGAAAGTGAGAGCCGCAGCGGGCACTCGAAAGTTTGTTTTTGAGTTATGACCTAATTAGGACTTTAATGATTGTTATCCTTGCACCTCTTGTACTATAAATAGATCACTTAGGGTTTGAGAGAGGACATCTTCGAAAGTCTGAAAAACTCAAGAAGGCTACCACACTCTCCTCCATCAAAGAGTTCAACCATGAAATTCATGGAGAACTAATCTCTAAACAAGGAGAAGGGATGAATCCCTAGGTGTAGTTGTTCTTATTTTCCTTTCTTAATTCAGTTATAGTAGGGCATTATTGTCAAAACATTGTTATGTGTTACTCTTTTATTTAATTAAAGGATTTTCTCTTAATCCGGTGATTGTATCCTTATCTCCATATAAGTCTAGTCATGCTTTTCTTATGTGACATTGTTTGGGTATGATTGAGTCCGTTAGATTTATCTTTTTGGTTTGTCCATTACTGCAATATTGTCATTAAAGATATATTATCGTTTTTTGATAAATCTATAGGATAGATCATGTATGCTTAACTAAAAAAGAGTAATTCATATCAATTACATTCAGGTATATATATATGTGCTTGATTGAATATTTGCCGATTGCTTGTTTGGGATGTGAAACTTACAATCGAGATAAAAACAACTGAATTAAGATTGGAATAAGGCAACAAATCTAAGGAGGATTCCTGGAACCTTGTTGTTTCTTTATCATATTTTTCAATCTATTTACACAATTACTTCATCATTGATATCTTTTCACTTGATTATTATCGTTCGTGTTAAGGTTTGCACTTTTCCTTTATAGATCACTTTTCCCTATGGAATCGACACCCCAAAGTTGTGCTACAACTACCACATTATACTTTGGGCGTAATCAGTACTCGGCAATATCCCTCTTCATCCCTGACCACCAATAATTCTGTCTAAACCCTCTATACATCTTATTATTACTCGGGTGCATAGAATACACAAAATCATGAGCCCTTTTTAGTATCTCCTTTCTCATCTCAACATCATTGGGAACACAAATTCTATGTCCCAATACCACCATACCATCATCTCTAATTCTAAACTCAGTCTGTTTCCCACACAATACTTCCTGTCTAATCTTCTCTATCCCTTTATCTTTACTATGCATCTCTAACAGGCGATCAATAATAGAAGACTGTACCACCATATTTTCCATCAATACTCATTTATCACTGCTACTCAACTGCATTCTCATCTTTTTTAACTCTACCATCAAACTCATATCATGACTCCCAATTGCAGCTAATCTCCCTGTAGACTTTCTACTCAATGCATCGGCTACTATATTAGCCTTCCCTAGATGATAGTGAATTGTACAATTATAGTCACTAATCAACTTCATCCACTTCCTCTGCCTTAAATTCAATTCTCTCTGGGTAGGTAAATGTGTCAAACTCTTATGATCAGTGAAAATCTCACAAGTGTCTCCACACAGATGATGTCTCCAAATTTTTAATGCAAATACTATGGCGTCTAACTCTAAATCATAGGTCAGGTAATTTCTCTCATGGTTCTTCAGTTGCCTAGAAGAATAGGCTATAACTCTCCCATGTTGTATCAACACACATCCTAACCCCTGATGCGACGCATCACTATATACCACAAATCCTTCATCACCAAAAAGAAGCACTAATATGGGGGCATGATTAACTTTTATTTCAACGATTGAAAACTCTTATCACATTCTTCTGAACACTTAAACTTCACTCCCTTCCTGGTCAATCTATTCAATGGTACAACAATAATAGAAAAATTATGAATGAATCTTTTATAATAACCAGCCAACCCCAAGAAACTTCTAATCTTAGTCACATTAGTTGGTCTCTCCCAACTTAACATTGCCTCTACTTTCTGTGGATCAACTACTATACCATCTCCTAACACAAACATGCCCCAAGAAAGATACTTCATTCAGCCAAAACTCACATTTAGAGAATTTTGCATACAATATCTCTCTCTTCAAAATCTCCAATACTATCTCTAAATGTTTCGCATGCTCCTTTTCATTCTTGGAATACATAAGGATATCATCAATAAATACAATCACAAATCTATCTAAGAACGATTTAAACAGCTGATTAATTAGATCCATAAATGTTGCAGGAGCATTAGTCAACCCAAATGGCATCATAAGAAACTCATGATGGCCATAACATGTCATAAAAGCAGTCTTTAGCACATCTCCCTATTTTATCATCAACTGATGATAATCTGATCTTAGGTCTATCTTAGAAAACACTCTAGCCCCTTGCAACCGATCAAATAAATCATCTATCTTAGGCCAATGATATTTATTCTTGATGGTGATCTTATTCAACTATCTATAATTAATGCACAACCTCATCGTTCCATCATTCTTCTTCACAAACAACACAGGAGCTCCCCAATGCGATATACTAGGTCGAATAAATTGTTTATCTAACAACTCCTAAAGCTGAACTTTCAACTCCCTCAACTCATTTGGTGTCATTCTATAAGGTGTTATAGATATAAGTGCTGATCCCGGAATCACCTCAATAGAAAACTCAATCTCCCTACTGGGAGGCAAACTAGACAACTCCTTAGGGAACATATCAAATAACCACTAAAATTTCTTCTAACTTCCTAACCTCTTTTCTAGAATCTACCACATACGCCAAATATCCCTCACAACCCTTCCTCAACCATCTACTAGTAGTCATGGCAGAAATAAAACAGTTGGCAAGTATCTTACGTTCTCCCTCAAAATAAAACTCCTCCTATCTTGGTATCTTGAACACCACATTCTTCCGAAAACAATCTACCTAAGCATGATATGTAGATAACCAATTCATCCCCAAAACTAAATCAAAATATGTCATATCTAAAGGCAACAAATCAACTTCAAACTCTCTATCAACCATAGTAATCACACAACCCCAAAAAATAGTCTTGATAATAACCCTATCCCTAGTAGGAACATCAACAATAAATGTATGAATCAAAGGACTAACACAAGCATCAATAGATTTCATATAAACACTGGATGAAAAAGAATGGGTTAGACCAAGATCAATCAATAATCTAGCAGGTCTATTAAGAATAGATACCATACCCATAACAATATCAGGAGTAGCCTATGCATCCTGTTGGGTCAAGGCATAGACTCTGCTATCTTTGGGCTATAACTGACTATCTCGTCCCCTCTCAGCTATTGGTCTTTTGCCTTTGCGCCGCATACTCCCTGATCC
Organism: Bretschneidera sinensis; assembly: GCA_023935145.1. Classification (NCBI taxonomy): domain Eukaryota; kingdom Viridiplantae; phylum Streptophyta; class Magnoliopsida; order Brassicales; family Akaniaceae; genus Bretschneidera; species Bretschneidera sinensis. The sequence continues at coordinate 57,341,272 of CM043700.1, read as the reverse complement.
ACCACTTCTCTCCATCTATCTTCTCCAAACACCTCCAGCACCTATCTCAACAGATCTCCCCACTAGAAAATCTACACTAATATGTCCTCCTTCACCACATACAAAGCACATCAGAGTAGGAAAATTCCAAGATAGATGTCCTATCTAACTACATCTATAGCAAACTCTAATCTCTCAATCATACATCATATTACCACCTCCCTTTGGTGGCATACTAACTCCTCTACCATAACCTTCAATTCCCATATATTGTCTCTCAAATCTAAGGGTCCCACCAATATTATTCTAAGCTACAGAAACAACAGATCCTGCTTACCTCTGAATCTGTATCATAGTTTGCTATGACAAGGAACACCCCCTTTGGGGTGGTCTCCCACCCTGCACACTCATACTACTACCACATCTGAGTCCCTCAAATCTAGACCTCTTTAGCAAATCCTTCCTACATATAAACTCCATCACATCTTTCTCAATCTGTAATGCTTTATCCATTATTATAGTATAATTCACAATACCTATATAAAAGAGTTTAGTTCAAATTCAAAGTGTAACCCGTCTAAAAATCTCTTACATTTCCTCTCCCATGTACTTTTTAACTCATGTACAAACCTCGACAAGACTATAACTCTATTATCATACTCAGCCATAGATCAAGTGTTCTACCTCAAATGAATAAAATCTCTCTCCTATTATGCTTGAAAAGTATCTGGAAAATACTTTGCAAAGGACACATCCTTAAACTTACACCAGGTTAATGGTTGATCTACATGAGTACTCAATCTAGGTATAATATGCTCCCACTATTGAGAAGCCCCACATTCTAACTTAAATGAAGCAAAGGCAACCTTTTACCTATCAGTCACCGGTAAAACTTCAAAATATTTCTCAATATATTTGATCCACTACTCAACCTCAATAGGATTTACAGATCCTTTAAAAGACTAGGGTTTAAATTTAATAAATCTCATAAAATGGTCTCCTTGTATCTCATGTGCAAACACACCCTCTCCCTCATGAATCCCTTATCTCACGACACCAGGTTCTGCTCTAACCCTTTCTTCTAGTCTCCTCGGTAAATTATCAACCCTATCCTTTATTGCATTCATTCTCTCTATAGCACGATTAAAAACCTCTCTAAGCTCATCTATCCTAACATCATATTCTTTCGCGCCTCGACTAGTGCCAACTGTACTAGCAACATGCTCCCTTGCAGGAACCACAGACTCAACCTCCATCTCAGTCTCAGTTTTTCTAAATATTGGGGGCCTACCACATCCTCTCTGGTTCAGTACTCTACCTCTAGCTCTAGCGCGCCCACATGTCATCCTCAATCTGCATTAAAATATAGTTTATTTAAATCTTTCACTTCTTTAAAATTTTATGTAGTCTACAGAATCATTAAACCTAATGCTTTGATACCATAATAACAAAAATGCTGAATATTTACAAATTTTCAAATCTTTCTTTCTCTTTTTTCCATTCATCTGAGGATGCTGACCATGGGACTTACACATAAAAATTTGGTCTGAATCTCTACTCACAAATCTATCTGTCATGTCAGCTACCTGAAATTATTTAACAATGAGGAGTGAACTTCACAAGCTCAGTGAATTAAACTTACTAGAAGTACTCGATTTGTATACTTCTAGTTATATTCAATCATTATTAAATCAATATAATTAATCATCTATTTCTTCTCACAAACTAATTCAATCATTTGCCAATCTCTTTTTAAATAAATCATCAGGCTATCATCTTTCAATAAAAATATCTCATATACCAATCATATCCGTTTTCTTCTCACGTATTTTATTAATTTAAGATTTTCAATTTAATATTATCATTTCCTTATCATAAGATTCACATCATACAAACAATCAAACATATAGATCTTTATCATATCATCCTTTCAATTTCTTTATCATCAAAGTTGTCTCACTATGAGACTCATCTATCTATCAATCATTTCACAATCAAGATTGATGCTTTAACATCTCAGCCAACAATAATAAATATTTAAAAATAAATAAATGCATGAATTTAAATTATCTTTCTTTCTTTCTCATCAAATCATTTCATACTATTATAAGGGAATGTTTTCCCACATGTCGACATATTTCAGCTAGACCAACTATATTATTAGTCTTTTCAGTCAGACTGGCTGCCTTCCTGGTCTTTCCTTTATGCATATGATCAATAACATGCAAGTAACTATACATCAAAGCATTTAATTCAACTGTCTCTTTCTCAAAATTATTATTGTAGCACATACATATTAAATTGTCTCCTCATACATCATATCAATTTATCAATCACATCTTTCAATAATTTGATATATCTTTTCAGCATATTTTCATCAATCCATCCTTTTAAAAATATAACTTCTCATATAATTAATTTTCAACATATCATTTAATTATGTTTCGACTTAATCAACCAAATCAACTATCAATTTTATACACATGTCATCAAATCATTATAATTCAACAATTAATTCAAATATTATCAATTCATATTTTATATTGGTCTCGATTACTAAAAGTAAATCTAACTCACCACGTAGCACATAAAGCTACATGTGGATCACCTCATTGCTTTTCCTGCTCCTTTCAACAATTTCTTGAGATTGATGACCACCACCATAAACTTTCATTAATTTTACTATTTCATAACTTAATTCAACAATATAATTATTTAGTTATGAATCTTATTGAAAATTTACCTTTAATTGAGATAAAGTCTTAATACTGAAATTCGATAATTGTAATTATCCTAAATATTGGAGAAATTTCTATATAAAGTTTTGCAAAAAAAAAATTGATTTGAAAAATGAAAGATTGAATAAAACAAAGAACGAATTTGTGTGAAAAATGAAGTTTCTAATGACTTCAAAGACTATTTAAGGAACTATTGATTTTTTTAATATATAAATATTATTTTTTTATTAATTACTATATTATATTATAAAAAATTTACTTACCCAAAAATCTTCACGTGAAGCATCGCACCGTTCTGGCCGGTTCAAGTTAACAAAAAAAAAAAAATCTTACATTCATGTGAACACTGATTCTGCCACTTAAGTTTTTTTTTATTTACCGTGTTGCCATTGGATATTTACAATTCTACCATTGATTTTAAATTTACAATTCTACCATTAATTATTTACGAACCATCGATTACAATTTACAATTTTACCATTAATTATTTACGAACCATCGATTACAATTTACAATTTTACCATTAATTATTTACGATTCTACCACCCACCTATCAGTATATAAAATTTATGGTTTCCCCACTGCGTAATTACAATTCTGCCATTCCATAATTATAGTTTTCCATTTTCCCTTTAAAAATCTATTTTTCATATTTTCTTCCTTCAAAACCATTTTCTAAAAATTATAAAAATAAAAATAAAAATTATATATTCTTCCATCAACTTTTCTAATTTTTTTTTTCTCAACCTCAGTCCATTTTTTTCTTCAAAATTCTTTCATTTCAACTTCAAATTTCATAGTTTTCAGTACTTTCTTTTTTAAAAAAATTACTAACTTTTTTTCTATAAAATTCTCAATGTCATCTTTCAAATATTATTTCAAATCAATACTAAATCTTTCATCTATGGATTATTTAATTCAATACAATATATGTAAAATTACTTTTTTACCCATTTTTCATAACACGGGTATTACACTACAACCTCCTCAGTCCCCTACAAGACCTCAATCTCGAGCCTTGTCTTCTTAGTCAGCTGCTTCTCAGGAAAAAAAGCCTCTATGGTCCGCACCTCAGTTTGTTCTTGTAACGACCCATCTCGGGTTAGCCACCCCCGAGACGGTGTCATCACATTTTGAAAATCGTAGCATGATACATATATGCAACAATAAAAATTTACCAACTGCAAGTATTTACATCCAATCCTCAACCCTTAACGGGGAGATACATCATTCAGATCTCAACTTAAACATTTTATACAACATAATATGCATGAATATTTACAAATTTTTTTTTTCTCATTAGTCTGAGGATGTGGACCACATAGCTTATAAATAATGAATCCGTCTAAGTCTCAGCTCACCAACTATTTGTCCTGCCTACTGCTTGAAATCATTTAACATTGAGGGATGAGCTTCACAAGCTCAGTGAATTAAATTTACTAAAAGTATTCAATTTTTATAAATGGTCTTTTAATATTTAATCATTTATATCTCATATAACTTGATAATAGCATTCTACTATCACTACACATATTATAAGTCATATTCTCTATCAATCTCTTCTTCTTATATATTTGTTCACCTGAAGACCATCAACTATCTCATAATTACCTCGTTATGAGGTTCACAGCATATAGTCTACCATTTAGATAGTTCTTATCATATCATACTTTCATGTTTCTTTCTTACCATAATTATCTCTCTGTGAGATTCATTCATCTATAAATAAATTTACAATAAAAAAACAACACTTCAGCATTTTAGTAATAAAATCAATATTTAAAACAAATGCAATGCATGAATTATTATTTGGGAACATCTTCCCTCATGTCGACATGTTTTTATCTTAAACTAGCTGTCTTCCTGGTTCTTTTATTTTATTTAGACCGGTTGCCCTCCTGGTTCTTTTATTTTTAGGATATACCGGTTGTCACGGTTTTTCATTTAGACCAACACCCTTCTGGTTCTTTTATTTCATGCATATGCATATGAACAATGATATGAAATATGAGTATGAATAATACTACAAAAACAAGCATGTAATCAAACATTCAATTTAGATATCCTGTTTTTTCTCAAATTATTATTTGATCAATTTCACTAAATTCTTCTCCTCATATATCATATCAATTTATCATCCATAGTTCGTCAAGAATTTCATTTATCACCTTTATTATTAAATCGACACTTATTTCAATAGTATTACTTCTCATATAATAACTTTCCACATATCAATTATACGTATCATACCCATCAAACAACTTTCATCTATCATCAAATCATGGGTAATAATTTATTCAAATATTATCACTATATATTTCATATTTATCTTGATTACTTAAAGTAAATCTAACTCACCACATCGCACTTAAAGCTACCCGTGGATCACCTCCTTGCCTTTCCTACTCATCTCAGCAATTTCCCCCGGTTGTTCATCATCAACACCTGACATAATATTCATTTTAAATTCTAATTTATTCTTCCATAATTCACACCCTTTGAAAATTCTCACTTTAAATTCCGAGAAATTTCGTGTATGCTAAATTTCAAAAATAAACTTCATGTTATTACCTTCTATTTTTCTTAGAGCTTCCCGTTATTCTCTATAGAATTCTACCCTAAACCCCTTCAAAATTTTACTCTTTCAAAATTTCTTTCTATCCCAAAGTGTTTAGAGAAATAGAGTAATTTGAATTGTAAAATGAAGAAAACTAATCAGGATTTGGTAATTATAATTAAAGTAAAGAACAAATTATATATATATACACACACACACATTTTAAAGAACAAATTATATATATATATATGTATATATATATATGTGTGTGTGTGTGTGCATACACACACATACACACATATATATATCTACACATATAAAATTGTCGTCGCTTTTCCACCGTCTCGCTTTTGAGCTACCTAACATGCAACAAAATAAGAATTTTGAAGCAACACCTGGGAGTCCAGGTGTTGCAAGCCCCCCTCCCTTTTTTTTTGTTTTTTAAACTTTGTTTTTCTTTTTCCTTTCTCTTTATCTGGACAAATTTTTTTTTCATTTAAATTGAATCTTTAACATATATATATATATATATATATATATAACTCCATGTCATATTTATTAAATTACTTCTTTACCTTTTCTTTACGAATACAGGTATTACAGTTGTACTTTACCCTACTCCACTAAGGTGTTCCTCACCTTAGACTGTTTCACCTCAGTCTGCTGAACCAAAGGCTCATTCTCTCTGGTCTTTTTCCCCCTAACAGAGCCAAAAGAAGTGGTACTTCTAGGATTGGCCCTCTTGCAAGCCATCCCGGTAACTTCAGTTGAGCTCAATATGGCGCCTACTACAAAGAAGAAGTTATCAAGGTTAAGAAGATAAAAACAAAGATTAAAAGTCAATTCAGTAAAGAGACAAAGAAAAAAGCAGTTAAAAGCACTATCTACTACAATCAGGAGAACTAAGGTCATGAAGACTAAGATAATGAGTCCTTAACAGTCACTCATTAGTATGATCTTTATCAAACATTCTAGGCCAGGCCTCTAAAGTCTTATTAAATGACTTATGCTCCTCATCACTCAAGACCAAGGGCTCATTTTGATCAAGAATATCTTTGGAGATCCATTCGAGCAAAACTTGACAAGATTCTGGTCCTTCCATGAAAAATTAACTCTTATTCTTATACTTAATCAAGGAAGAACTGTCCAAAATTTTCCTCTTGATCCTCAGATGGAAGTTAAACCACCCATCATCAACGTGCTTCTTGAGGGTGTAAAACCACCTGAACATCCTCACATTAGACTTCCTGTATCCCCTAGTGTACATTTTATGCTTCCTAAGAGCCATTATAAACCCCACAACACTCCTCATCTAGTTTGGGGAAAGATGGGTAAAGCAGACCCCGTAGTGGCTCACTATCTTCCTAGTGTCAAGATTAAGAGGAAATCTCAACCCTATCTTTAAATGGTCAAGGTAACAGCAGACAGGGTATGACTCTTCATCTCTTGCAAAGACACAATCCTTCTTCTTAAGCCTAGGACACTTAATTTTTCATTGAAGAGGGACAAAGAATCTAGTGGGTATGGATTCAAGGTTAAACTTCAAGATCCGGTGGATATCCCTCTAGATTGAAAACCTCTATTAGTGGAAATAACCGCAACTTCTTGAGAAGAAGGTTGCTCCCCACCAGACTCCTTCTCCTTACTCTCAAGGTTAGCATATGTCATTTTAACGCTATCATCCCAATAAAGTAGAGAAAAAAGAAGGAATAAAAGGTAAAATGTCTCTTAAATAGCCCCTACCAATGAGCCATTGCCAAGACATGTCGTTAAAGCGCCATTGACATGACCAAAAAATGCTTTGGGCAATTAAAACATTCATTTATCATTAATATGACAGCTTGCAAAGGGCATCTTGGGAGAACCAAGCGCCTTACCATCGCATGTGGGATTAAGGCTTCAACCACACAATTCTATTGAGCTCTTGTAAGCCCAAGCCTAGAATTAAAGCCTCAACCGCGAAATCTTAACCTATGTGGAGTGAAAGCCCTCATGGCAACGCAGTTCCACCTAACCCACCAACAAGAGTTAAGACTTCAATCAATAATTCCTCCCGAAGTGGAACTAAGGATTTCGAAGCCACACAGTTCCACGCTGGACCAATAAGAATTATGACTTTAGTCACACAACTCCCATCCAACAAGGGTTAAGAACTTAGTTAAAATTTCTCCTGAAGTGGAACTAAGGCTTCCGAAGCCACGTATTTTCACCCCAGTAAAACATGAATTATGACTTTAGTCATATAGCTACCATCCAACAAGAGTTGAGGCTTTAATCAACAACTCCTCCTGTAGTGGAACTAAGACTTTCGAAGCCACATAGTTCCATCCCAGACCAACAGGAATTATAACTTCAGTCACACAACTTCCATCCGACAAAAGTTAAAACTTTAGTCAACAATTCCTCTAGAAGTGGAACTAAGACTTCCGAAGCTACACAGTTCCACCATGGACCAACAGGAATTATGGTTTCAATCACACAACTATGATCCAGTAGAGGTTAAGACTTCAGTCAACAATTCCTTCCGAAGTGGAACTAAGGTTTCTAAAGCCACACAGTTCCACACCGAACCAATAGGAATTACGACTTCATTCACACAAGCCCCAACAAAAAAGAGTTGTAGTTTAAGTTATATGATTATTGTCATAAAAGAATTACAGTTTTAATCACACAATTCCTACCAATGTGAATTAAGGCTTCCAATGTCTCATAGTTCCACCCAAATCAACAAGAGTTAAGACTTCAGCTGACACAATTCTTACCGAAGTTGAACTAAGGCTGTCAAGGACACATCATTCTACGCCAGATTAATAAGAATTACGACTTCAGTAGCATAACTCCTTTTCAAGAGCTGACTACAGTCAACAATTCCTCCCGATGAGGAACTAAGTGCTTCCGAAGACGTACATATCAGAAAAGTATCAAGGTTTTAGCCACACAATTCATACCTAGGAAGAACTAAGGCTCCGACTACATAGTTGTCATCAATGTAGAATTAAAGCTTTAGCTACGTAATTCTTCTCAAACTAGAACTAAGGCTTCTACCTAGAACCATGTCATCGGTTATACCAAGATAGCATGAAAGGCTTTTACTCCTCTTATTCTGTTATCCTGAACACCACATTCTTCCTAAAATAATTTACCCAAGCATGATATGTAGATAATCAATTCGTCTTCAAAATTAAATCAAAATCTATCATATCTAAATGAAACAAATCAACTTCAAACTCTCTATCAGCCATGCTAATCACACAACCTCGAGAAATAGTCTTGATAATAACCCTATCCCTAGTAGGAACCTCAACAATAACAGTATGCATCAAAGAAATAACAAGCATCAATAGGTTTCATATAAACACTGGATACAAAAGAATGGGTTGCACCAAGATCAATCAATAATCTAGTAGGTCTATCAAGAATAGATATCATACCCAAAACAATATCAAGAGTAGCATGTGCATCCTGTTAGGTCAAGGCATATACCTCTGGGCTGTAACTGACTGTCGCATCCCTTCTCAGCTACTGGTCCTTTACCTCTGCCCCGCATACTCCCTAATCCACCACCTCTCTCCATTTGTCTTCTCTCAACACTTCAAGCACCTATCTCAACAGATCTCCCCACTAGACAATCTACACTAATATGTCCTCATTCACCACATACAAAGCACATCAGAGTAGAACAATTCCGAGATAGATATCCTATCTGATTGCATCTATAGCAAACTCTTGTCTCTTAATCATACATTATATTATCACATCCTTTTAATGGCATACTTACTCCTCTATCATAACCTTCAGTTCCCATAGATTATCTCTTAAATCTAGGGGTCCCACATATATTACTCTAAGCTATAGGAGCAACAGATCCTGCCTACCTTTGACTCTGCATCATAGTTCCCTATGACAAGGAACACCCCATTTGGGGTAGTCTCCCACCCTGCACATTCATACTACTACCACATCTGGGTCTCTCAAATCTAGACATCTTCAGCCAATTCTTCCTACCTCTAAACTACAGCACATATTTCTCAATCTATAATGCTTTATCCAATATTATAGCATAATTCACAATACCTATATAAGAGAGTTTATTTCGAATCTCATAGTGTAAACCATCTTAAAATCTTTTACATTTCCTCTCCTCTGTACTTTTTAACTCATGTAAAAACCTCAACAAGGATATAACTCTATTTTTATACTCAGCCACAGATCAAGTGTTCTACTTCAAATGAATAAAATCTCTCTCCTGTTGTGCTCGAAAAGTATCTAGAAAATAATTCGCAACGAACACATCCTTAAGTTTACACCAGATTAAGGGTTGATCTACATGAGTACTCAATCTATTGAATATCCTCCCACTATTGAGAAGCCTCACATTCTAACTTAAATGAAGCGAAGGAAACCTTTTACCTATCAGTCACTAGTAAGACTTCAAAAAATTTCTCACGATGTTTAATCCACTACCGAGCCTACATTGGATTTACAATTCATCTAAAAGACTGGGGTTTAAATCTAATAAATCTCACAAAATAGTCTCCATGCATCTCATGTGCAAACACACCCTCTCCCACAAGAACCTCTTATCTCACGACACCAGGTTATGCTCTAACCATTTCCTCTTGTCTTCTATATAAATTTTCAGCCCTATCTTCTGCTGCATTTATTCTCTCTATAACACGATCAATAACCTCTCTCAGCTCATCTCTCCTAACATAAGATTCTCTCACACCTCTACTAGTGCCAGTTGTACTAGCAACTTGTTCCCTTGCATGAACTACAGACTGAATCTCCATCTCAACCTCAACTCTTCTAAATATTGGGGGCCTACCACGTCCTCTCTGGTTCAGAACTCTACCTCTAGCTCTAGCATGCCCATATGTCATCCTCACTCTACGTTAAAATATAGTTTATTTAAATCTTTCACTTCTTTAAAATCTTATGTAGTCTACATAATCATTAAATCTAATGTTCAGTTACCAAAATTGTAACGATCCATCTAGGGTTGGCCACCCTCGAGATGGTGTCGTAACGTTTTGAAATCCAAACACGATGTATATATGCAACAATATAAAAATATACATCGACTAAATATATATATTAATAACAAAAATGCATTAATATATACAAATTTTCAAATCTTTCTTTCTATTCCTTCCATTAGTCTGTGGATGTTGACCACAGGACTTACATATAAAAAGTTGGTCTAAATCTTTGCTCACAAATCTATCTGTCATGCTAACTACCTGAAATTATTTAACAATGAGGAGTGAGCTTCACAAGCTCAATGAATTAAACTTATTAGAAGGACTCGATTTGTATACTTTTAGTTATATTCAATCATTATTAAATCAACATAATTAATCATCTCTTCTCACACACTAATTCAATCATTTGTCAATCTCTTTATAAATAAATCATCAAGGTATCATCTTTCAATAAATATATCTCATATAAAAATTATATCTATTTTCTTCTCATGTATTTTATCAATTTAAGGTTTTCAATTTAATATCATCATTTACCTCATCATAAGGTTCACATCATAAAAATAATCAATCATATAATTCTTTATCATATCATCCTTTCAATTTCTTTATCATCAAAGTTGTATCACTATGAGACTCATCTGCCTATCAATCATTTCACAATCAAGATTGATGCTTTAGCATCTCGACCAACAATAATAAATATTTTAAAAAATAAATGCATAAATTTAAATTATCTTTCTTTATTTCTCATCAAATCATTTCATATTATCATCTCGGAACGTTTTCCCTCATGTTGACATGGTTCAGCTAGACCAGTTACCTTCCCAGTCTTTTCAACCAGATCGACTGCCTTCTTGGTCTTTCCTTTATGCATATGAACAATAACATACAAGGAAATATACATCAAAGCATTCAACTCAACTATCTTTTCTCAAAATTATTATTTTAGCATATACATATTAAATTGTCTGCTCATATGTCATATCAATTTATCAATCACAACTTTCAAGAATTTCATATATCCTTTCAGAATATATTCATTAATCCATCCTTTTAAAAATATAACTTCTAATATTAATTTTCAACATATAATTTAGTTATGTTTCATACTTAATCAACCAAATCAACTATCAATTTTATACATATGTCATCAAATCGTTGTAATTCAACAATTAATTTCATCCCGGACCAACATAAATTATAACTTCAGTCATACAACTTCCATTCAACAAAAGTTAAAACTTTAGTCAACAATTCCTCTAGAAGTGGAACTAAGGCTTTTGAAGCTACACAGCTCCACCCTGGACCAATAGGAATTACGATTTCAGTCACACAAATCCAATCCAGTAGAGGTTAAGACTTCTGTCAACAATTCCTCCCGAAGTGGAATCAAGGTTTCTGAAACCACATAGTTCCACACTGAACCAATAGGAATTATGAATTCAGTAACACAAGCCCCAACAAAAAAGATTTGTAGTTTAAGTTATACGATTATTATCATACAAGAATCACGGTTTCAATCACACAATTCCTAACAATGTGAAATTAAGGCTTCTAATGTCACATAGTTCCACCCTAAATCAATAAGAGTTAAGACTTCAGCTGACATAATTCCTATCGAAGTTAAACTAAGACTTTTAAAGCCACATTGTTCTACCTCAGATAAATAGGAATTACAACTTCAGTAGCATCACTTATTTTCAAGAGTTGACTATAGTCAACAATTCCTCCCGATGAGGAATTAGTGCTTCCAAAGACATACAGTTCAGATAAGTATCAAGGTTTTAGCCACACAATTCATACCAAGGAAGAACTAAGGCTCTGACCACATAGTTGTCATCAAGGTAGAAGAACTTTAGCCATGTAATTCTTCTTAAACTAGAACTAAGGCTTCCACCTAGAACTATGTCTTCAGTCCTACCAAGATAGCAAAAAAGGCATGAAGAAAGGCTTTTACTCCCTTAGGAATCTCTCCAAATCTTTCTAGGGTGGGGGGGACATATAATGTGACCAAAATTAGCCAATCTAGTAAAAATTGGACACATGGAGCGTCATAATGACTGACTATTCCAAGAAGAGTAGCAACCATGCCTACTTTAACCATGGTGATGAGCTCGCCACCCTAAGCCTGGAGATTCTATCCTTGATGGAAGAACTCACAGGAAGAGGTCGCATCTCACAAGCAAAGGTCGTATCTTGTAAGCAGAGGTCACTTTTCATAAGGTTTGAAGCTCGAAAAGTCATATCTCAGCTGGAGCCTACTTCGGGAGTCAAGACAAATGATCTCCAATGCATATTTAAATAAACTCTAACCCTCAAAACAAAAAGGCAAAGAGATTAAAAAAAAAAAAAAAAACCAGAGGCAGAGAGAAAACACTCAAGAGAACATAGAGAATCACCTCGATTCTCTCTCTCTTTTTCACTCTCTCATTTCGGTATCTCTCTAAACCCTTCATTTACATCACTTCAGTACACATCCTGACCTAGTCATTAGAGGGCCCTCCTTGGAGCACTACCTGACTTCCCTTCCAGGTGTGTATATACTGAATGAACATGATTATAGGAGCAAGGCCGGCTCAAAGCTTTCACATACTTCAAATAAACCATCAAGCATTGTTTCCACCCCTTGGAAGATCAAGAAGACAAAGCTATCCTTTATTCCTTTTCGACATCAATAGTAACTAAGTTATATTACTAATTGTTAGGTAGCCTTCTACCTTTAATGGAATTTGTTTTTAATTAGGTTCATTTTTTTCTTCTAAGAAATTTGGTCATAGTTTATTGGAAAAAAATTTCCATGCATAGCACATGTATTCTAATATGATAAGATTAAAACAGGACCACTACTTTCAACTATTATTTTTTTTAGAAGGTTATCATGAGTTTAACGATTGCATCTTATATATATATATATATATATATATATATATATATATATATATATATATATATAGACACACACACACACACACACACATCTTATATATATGAGAGAGTAATGTTTGATTTTAATTTGTATTGTAATCGCTTTAATTAGAAGATCTTTTTTTTAATGGTACAATGTAAAGTTTTTTTTTTTTGAAGGAAAAAAAACTGTTTTGATCATTGAGGTTTAACAAATTTTTTAATTTACCCTGAGGTTTTAATTTGTGTCTATTGAGCTTTCAACTCTACAAATTATTGTAATGTCTCCTTTTTGGTCAGTTCCGATAAAAATTATCCCTTTAAATCATGCGTGTAAAACACAAGTACACTATCACTAGAGGTAAAATTGAGATATTAAATGCTTACAAAGAAAATATTTGGGATAATTTTGCCCTTGATAATGACGCACGTGTATTTTATACACATAATTTAACTGAAACTTTCGTCGAATTGACTAGAAAAAAAGGTTGCAATAATTTATAGATTTGAAGGTTTAATAAACCAAGTTAAAACCTCAAATGTAAATTGAAACATTTGTGAAATCTGAAGGGTCACAACAATTTTTGCTAAAGAGAAAATGTGAAGTCGCTATTAAGACCATGTTCTTACAAATGAGCCCTATTGATGCTGAAAATCTACTGCTGAGCTGGAGATCTGAAATTTTGAGGTCTACACAGAAAGAGAGCGATGAACTAAAGAGTCACCAGAGAAAGAGGGGTGTGGCACCTCCAAGGACCCTCTGATGCCTTTGTTAGTGTGAGGTTTTCTTGAGGGAAAATTAAGAGGATTGTAGTGGCAGTAGTGGTTTATCGTGAATGAATCATGAAAGCTATGTACCTTGGGCCTTTTTATAGTGGTTTAGGGAATAAGTTTGTTACGTTCTTAGGATACACGATCTCTGAAATCTTGCTTCCCTTTTTGGCATGTGAGAAGTCTGTTACATGTTCAGGGACGACGCAATCCCTGAAATCTCGTTTCCTTTTTTGCGTGTGAGAAGTTTGTTAGTGATTACGGCTTCATAATTTGCTCTGTTATGTGCCTATCATCATTGTAACCACGCGGCATCAGGTCATTAGAGGGAAAGTTATCCATATGTCATCAGGCTATTGGAGGGAAGATTGTCTGCGTGCCACCATACTATTGGAGAGAGAATTATCTACTACATCATAGGCCCCCCACTTCTTTAAGTATATTTATATGCTTGAGGAAGTATAATGGAGCTTTGTTCTATTAGTTACATACTTCAGCCTGTGAGACATGAGATTGAGTATATGAGGCTCAATCAACCACAGTGGTAAAAAAATTGATGGACCCACTCTACCATCACACTTGATTCCTAATACCGTGAGCAACAAGGATGAAGCCCCCAAGGAACAAAAGGCCCATGATGATTATTTTCCGGTGCCTTGATAAGTCCTTAAATAGTCATATTTAAGCCCCTAATTTACACTTGTTAGACTCTTTACTTATCTATTTTAGTAGATTACACTTCACTTTTGTGTTTTATGTGTTTTTCATAGGTCTTGGACAAAAAGATAACAAAATTGAGCTTTTAGAAGCAAAAGTCAAGTTCTGCCCTCCAGCAAGGTGCGCTCGAGCGCACATCCCTTATGATCGAGTGCACAGGCACACGATCGCACTTGAAGAAGGCTTAAGCGCATCCCGCTTACGCTCGAGCGCAAATACTCCAAAGGCGGCAGAGCCAAAATTGGAAAGAAGTCTTCCGACTCGAAAAAGGAATTAGGGTTTCGGGACACCATGAAGACCCTATAAATAGTCCTGTAAAACACATAACACACACCTTTTTTGTTCAAGATTCGAAGTAGAGAGCTTAGGAGGGGAATTGAAGACTCATCTCCCGAGTCTTCTTCGGTTTTAGTTTTCTGTTTTTAGTTAAATATGTTTAGCATGTTTACTTTACTTAGTATGTGTAACTAAACTCCTATAGGGCTCGATTGAAGCCCTAGTTATGCTTTACCACATATTTATTCGTTAATTGTCTTTGCTATAGCCTTGTTAGAATATTTAACTTGATTAATACCTGTGTATATTTATATTCCTCATATGTATGTGCCTGATCAACGTATGCATGTGGTATGGATAGGTTAGTCGAATCAATTTGGATGACCGAGTCCTGGGTTTGACTTTAGTAACAAGGGATATCCACACCGGATTCCTGGGTTAATCAACATGGAAAACCAAAAGCGGACCAAGCCCTAGGTTCCTTGTGGTTTCCAATCTCCACAGCCCTTATGCTCTCTTAAGGAACAACTCAGTATACACCCATGTTGAATCCCTTAAGAGAGAAAAGAGTTAGAGTATACACCATGCCTAATTCGTTGCATAGGGAGATCAATAGCCTAAGGTGTGGACCAAGCCCTTAAGTTGGCAACCATTAGATATTCACGATAAGGCTAGAGCATTGAAACCTTAGTTAGTGGGAAAGTATAATTAGTGGTAGATATCGTAGTCCTATGTTCTCATTATTGTTATTCACTCACTATCAACTGTTATTTCTCTTTTAACTTGAAGAAATTAGTTCTAGATAGAAATTCACCAATCCTTGTGGAAATGATCTCGCACTTGCACACTATGCTACCACAGACCTTGTGCACTTGCAAGTAAAACTAGAACGATTATTTGTATAATTATTTAGGTAGATAATCGTCCAACAAGTTTTTGGCGCCGTTGCCGGAGATTGCGCTAAAATTTCTTTTAGAATTAAGTTCTCATTTAGTTACCATTATTTCTTATTCTATTTTTATCTTACAAATTCTTTTTCTGTTTCAGGTGCTCCAAAAAGTTTTCTGTACCACTTGCGATCGAGCACACTCCCTGTGCGATCGAGCGCAATTGAGGCAGGGAGTCATCCGAGCAGCAGTGTTTGACTACTGCACTTACATATCAACCACTGATTCATGCACGAACGACGGTCCAAGAATCCAGCATTCTTTCCCTTTGATCCCGAGCTTGAGAGGTCTATCCGACAAAGGTTTAGGGATAACTCGGAAGAGGTAGGAGAAGAAAGTGAGGAAGAGACACCACCAATGGCAGATCAAATAGCTGAACAGTAACCACTTGAGCGGAGACCAATGAAGCAATCCTTCATCCCGCAAAACCTCGAACAACCTTTGTGCATTGCGTACCAACCTGAAGCGGAAGGAAATTATTACATATCCCCATAAATACTCAGTGCACTGACTCATTTTAGGGGTACACCTAGTAAGGATCCACATTTGCACCTTCGAGAGTTCTTCGACCTCTGCAAATTCTAGCACATTCGAGGCTTAGACCAAGAAGGAATAAGGTTAATTCTTTTCCCTTTTTCCTTAAAAGATAATGCTAAATTAAGGTATAATTCTTTGCCTGCATTTTCTATCCACACTTGGGAGGAGTTAGCGAGCAAATTTCTAAAGAAGTTCTTCCCAGCCCAGAAGACACGAAAAATGAGGAAAGAAATACAATCCTTCCAACAAAAGGATGGAGATCTGTTCTTCAAGGCATGGGGACACTTCAACGAGCTACTACTCAAGTGCCCACACCAAAACCTACCCCAAGATGAACTAGTACAAGCCTTTTATGAAGGTTTGAGTGATTCTAACAAAAATATTGTTGATTCAGGTTGTGGAGGAGTGCTGATGGAGAAGAGCAACGAAGAGGCAATGCTTTTGGAAACCCTAAGTGAACACACGCAGCAGTTCTCCTTTTAAGGTAGACACATAACCAAAAATAAGGGTATGTATGAGGTAAGCTTAAACGGAGGATCATCTCCTCAAATGGCTGCTGTGGAAAGAAAACTTGACCTATTAGTGAAAGCCATGGCCACTCAGAACACCTCAGCTAACCCGTCAGCTGCACCACTATAGGTATATGCTATCTGCTCACAGTTCGATCATAATACTGATATGTGTCCTTTATATTCTGCAGATCATGAGCAAGCCAACTTTGTGGAACCGAACAATTATCCACCAAAGAACAATCCCTATGCCAACACATATAACCCTGGATGGCGGAATCACCCGAACTTCTCATGGAGCAATAACCAAAATAGTCAAGGGCAGCAAAGGAATTTTTAACCGGCAGCCCAATCTGCTCCTGAACCCAAGAAGAATGACCTCGAAATTCTTGTGAGGCAACTAGCGACTCAGCAACAACAAATCCTGAATAAACATGAACAATTCCTGGAAGAGTTAAGACAATTTCGAACTGTAATGGGGCAAATCACTACAAAGCACGATCAAGCCATTCAAGGACTAGAGGTACAAATGAGACATGATTACGCCCAAAGTATAACGTGGTAATTATAGTACAGCTTTGGGGTGTCGATTCCACAGGGAAACAAACTAATTACAAAAGAAGGTGTAAACCTCAACACAAATGATAAAAGTTAAAGTGATAAAATCTGAATTGTTGATTGTGTAAATAATTGATGGATAATAAATAAACAACAAGGCTCTAGAAATCCTCCCGAAGTTCGTTGCCCTAATCCTAACTTGATTCAGTTGTTTTTATCTCGATTGCAAGTTTCACATCCCAAACAGACAATCGAAAAATATTCAATTAAAGGGCATATATAAACCCAAATGTAATTGATATGAATTATTCTTTACTTTCAAGCACACATGACCTAACTTATAAATTATCAAAAGACGACGATATATCTAAATGACAATACCGCAGCAATAGACAAATCTATAAAAGAGATCTACCGTACTCAATCACACCCAAACAGATACACATAAGAAGAGCATGACTAGACTTATATGGAAAAGAAGCATGCAACCACCGGACTAATAAGAAATCTACTAATTAAATTAAAGAATAAAATATAACAATGTTTAATGAAAATAATACCAAACTACAACTGAATCAAATAAAGGAAAATAAGAATAACTACACCTAGGGATTCATCCTTTCGCCTTGCTTGGAGACTAGCCGGCCATGGAGCTCATGCTTCCTTGAGTTGCCTCCAGCCTCTCAACGATCATCTCCTCCTTGGTAGCGAAAGCTTTGGCGATTCCTCAGCTTACCCTCCAAAAATATACTTCGGATTGCTCCTAAAGGCCCTCTAGATTCACTCTCTGATGATTTCATATGAGTTCCGATTGATTCCTAAAGCTGAAGTGGAGTGGGTCTTATATAGGCAAACTCCCGGAGTACTATGTGTTTTCTGACCAATGTGGGATACTGCCCGAGTGCGCTCGATCGCAGCCTTAGTGTGCTCGATCGCATGTGCGCTCAATCGCAGATTTTCGCGTTCGATCGCAGTTGCACTGTAAAGTACTTCTTGGTCGATGTAGGATGTGCGCTCGATCACACTGCTTATGCACTCGATCGCAATACAGGAAGCAGTCCATCTTGTCCTTCTAGAAGTATGGGATCTTGGCTTTTTAAGCAACGATCGCTTCTTTTTCTCTTTTAAACTCAAAGTATCTGAAAATTGCACTGAGCGGTCCAATAATATTACTTTAGAGTTATTAACACATAAAAGCGCAATAAAGACCGAGATCAATCCTAAAATGCTAACAATTAACCACTGTTGAGAAGCATTTTATGGCTCTCATTACAATCCCCAACTAGCTTATTGCTAGTCCCTAGCAATTCAAGCGAAAACGAATGATGAATTCTACGGTGGGAATCAAAGTAAATGAATAGCAATATTAGTGTTAAACCAAGAGTAATTCACTTTTGTCTCAAAAATTGCACATAGCACACGACACATAGAATCATTAAATATCACTCAAGTCCAAAAATAATCCAAACATCAATCTTAAAATCGTTATTGACTCTTAACATCCATCTTACCACAATCCATTAATCCAAACACCAGGATGATTTTATGCATAACATTCATGAATACAAGTCTTGGCCTCTAAAAACATAATAACTTTCGTGACATCAATCACAAAAACAAGCTCCATATGCTTACATTTCAAACAACTCTCCACTACTGTAGAAAAATCACACTACATTGGATCAAAAGGTCTTTAATAAGCTTGTAACGTTAGGCTAAGGTAAAGGCTAAGGAAGAATGGGAAAGATTCACAAGTAAAAGAACTCAATCTCTTAGCTTTAAACACAATCACTTGAAGCACTTGATAACCTTTACTTCAACACCCAACTCTTTCAACCATTTTTCGAGCATTTCTTTCAGTAAATCACCATTTTTTCTTTTCTTTTTCTTTCTTTCTTCTTTCTTTGCCATAATTCATTTTTTTATTTTGGCACACAACCATTCACCTTCTTTTTCATCATTTTTTTCCTTTTCTTTTCCACAACCCTCAACTTATTTCCTTTAAAGTACTTGGGTTGTGGTAGTGATATTTTTTCATATTTCCACCCTTACTCCTTTTAAGTGCTTCTCACAACATGCGTATAACTAAGTTCTTTTAAAAGAAAGGTAAAGATAAAATAGTTTTAGGCTCATAAAGGTAAGTAAATGGTTTATCGAAAGAAACAAGGCTCAATTTTTCTTTTCAAGAAAAAGGCTCAAATAGGTGACTAGTGATAAATATAGCAATGGTAGGTTTGAAAGGCTCAAATAGTTCAAAAATGGCCTATATCATATCCTAAGTACTGTGCATTCTAGGAATTCGCCTCAAGTGGTTATCAAGTAAGTTCTAGAGCTTGTCGAGACCGCAAAAACATTCACAAAATAATCACACATAAAACTTTTCTAAATGTTTAAGACTAATCATACTATCTTACCACAAACTAGATTCTCAAACCAAATGAAGATTGATGCTTAAATTAATTTCAAACTGAAGCAAGATTTAACTTCTTCTATATGATATCTGCTATCTCAATTAAGTTTATATCATTGATGTGTAAATTGACTCTAAGACTAACACCAAACATGCTAAAAACAAACAAAAATGACAGCAAGCAGTTCAATGATATTCAATAAGAAATGTATATCTTCCACCCCTAACTTAAGATAAGCATTGTCCTCAATGAAAAAGCAAAAGTTAAGGAAACTTCCTTTTTAACCAATGGTGCGTGGAGTTGAAAGTTGTGCACGATCATTTGAACAGCTTCATTTATTTGTCCCTGAAAAATAAATACTAAAGTAAAATTGGAAAACAACAAAATAATAATAATAAACAAGAAAAAGAAATATGAAAAATAGTAAAAGTAAAAGGATATGTTATGGGTTGCCTCTCATGAGCGCTAAGTTTTACGTCTTCAGCCAGACACTTTTATTCCCTCCTCGAAAAACATGAGTTGGATGCACCAGCCACTGCTTTATTGCTAAATTTGGTGCTTGTATGTTTTTGAGAGGCCTTAAGGATGTCATCAGTAACACCCGCAGATTTTGGCTCGACGTATGCTCTTGTGAAGCCATGGGTGAGGGTGGACTCCAATAGGTTAAGGTGATGGACCTTTTCCATGAATGAGTCAATCATGTATACTTGGTGGTTCTTGTCCACATTCTCTGATTTGTTCGGTGTTGGGATGTGTAACGACTTACCACTAAGTGTCTCAATGGCATTCACCTCCTTTTTATTTTGTTGCATTAGGTGCTGACCATAAGATGTGGCTGAGCTTGGGAAGGGAACTTACCTCGCTCCGTCACACTCAAGTAGCTCGTCAGCTTAGACACTTGACTTTTTATCTCTTTATGTTATTCAACAACCTGCATAATTAAAGATTCAAGCCTTTGATTAGTCTTACTCTGTGCCTCAATAAAAGCATGCAAAGTATTTTCTAAAGGACTCCTAGAAGATACAGGTGCATGATATGGCTCATGATAAGGTGCAGGGGGTTGTGGAAGCTGCTGGTTTTCAGACTTCCAGCTGAAATTGGGGTGATTTCGCCATCCCGAATTATAAGTATTAGAGAAAGGTGTAGAAGGCTTCGTGTACATGCCTAAGGCATTACATTGTTCCTTATATATCCCTCTCGTATCAGCAAATATGGGACACTCTTGGGTGAGATGATCTACCTCGCTACATACAAAACATGGTTCAAAAGATTTTGCATGATTAACCACATGTGTTGGCTTTGAACTTTTAGTCTTTAATACCTCTAGTTCCCTAGTAAGCATCTCGACCCTGGCCTTAAGGTTATCCTCTTCCTTAATATGGTAAATTCCACCACCATTTGGGTTCTCTATAGGTCGTGACCTATTTGTACTCTCAGTAGCACTAGGTCCAGTCCAAGTGTGAGCTTTTTCAGCAAGCTCATTGAGGTACTCTATGGCCTCATCAGGATCTTTCTCCAAGAACCCACCATTACACATAATCTCTACAAATTGGCGTTCTCTGTAGGTAAGACCCTCATAGAAATAGCTCACTAAACGCCAATTCTCATACCCATGGTGAGGGCACATACTCTGCAACTCCTTAAATCTCTCGCAAGACTGAAACAAAGTCTCGCTGTCCTTTTATGCAAAGGTGGAGATTTTTCTTTTTAAAGCATTGGTCTTATGTTGGGGAAAACATTTATTAAAGAAAGCCCGAGTCATCTCAGTCCACGACCCAATAGATCGTGGTCTTAGTGAGTATAGCCAACTCTTAGCTCTATCCTTTAAAGCAAAAAAAAAGAACTTAAGCCTCACAATGTCATCAGTTTCATCTTGACTATAAAAAGTCGCGACTACTTCCTCAAACTCTCTAATGTGCATATATTTTCCATGCCATAAAATATAGGGAGTAACTGTATCATCCCTATTTTAAGATCTAATTGGGGAATGTTAGCTGGAAACATGATGCAAGATGGTGTGGTTGTGCATGTAGGGTGGAGGTAATCCTGAAGGGTCCTAGTAGGTTGATCTTCGTGTTCACTCATTTCCTCAGGACTAGATGGATTATCAAATAAAGGCTTTAAAAAGTTTAATCCTGACTCTACCACAGGCCTACAAGCAAATCTGCTCAAAGTCTCTCTATATCTGGGCATGCAAGATCACACAATAAAAATTACTATAAAACAGAAAGAATCAAATAAAATAAAAATTTAATGCAGCAAGCTAAAAGAAGGAACGGAGTTACCGCCTTTACAGCTGCTGAAAAGAAAAACTATTTACAACTCTTCTACCGTTATGTCTCAAGTTGACAAGCTTCCTTGTACTTAAGGGCGTTTCCCCGGCAACAGCGTCAAAATTTGATTACACCCAAAGTATAACGCGGTAATTATAGTACAGCTTTGGGGTGTCGATTCCACAGGAAAACAAACTAATTACAAAAGAATGTGTAAACCTCAACACAAACGATAAAAGTTAAAGTGATAAAATCTGAATTGTTGATTGTATAAATAATTGATGGATAATAAATAAACAACAAGGCTCCGGAAATCCTCCCTAAGTTCATTGCCCTAATCCTAACTTGATTAAGTTGTTTTTATCTCGATTGCAAGTTTCACATCCCAAACAGACAATCGAAAAATATTCAATTAAAGCGCATGTATAAACCCTAATGTAATTGATATGAATTATTCTTTACTTTCAAGCACACATGACCTAACTTATAAATTATCAAAAGACGACGATATATCTAAATGACAATACCGTAGCAATAGACAAATCAATAAAAGAGAAATACCGGACTCAATCACACCCAAACAAATAAACATAAGAAGAGCATGACTAGACTTATATGGAAAAGAAGCAGGCAACCACCGAACTAATAAGAAATCTACTAATTAAATTAAAGAATAAAACATAACAATGTTTAGTGAAAATAATACCAAACTACAACTGAATCAAATAAAGGAAAATAAGAACAACTACACCTAGGGATTCATCCATTTGCCTTGCTTGGAGACTAGCCGGCCATGGAGCTCATGCTTCCTTGAGTTGCCTCCGGCCTCTCAACGATCATCTCCTCCTTGGTAGTGAAAGCTTCGGCGATTCCTCAGCTTGCCCTCCAAAAGTATACTTCGGATTCCTCCTAAGAGCCCTCTGGATTGCTCCTAAAGGCCCTCTGGATTCACTCTTTGATGATTTCAGATGAGTTTCGATTGATTCCTAAAGCTGAAGTGGAGTGGGTCTTATATAGGCAAACTCCCGGAGTGCTATGTGTTTACCGATGCGGGATACTGCCCGAGTGCGCTCGATCGTAGCCTTAGTGCGCTTGATTGCATGTGCGCTCGATCGCAGTTACGCTGCAGAGTACTTCTTGGTCGATGTGGGGTGTGCACTCGATCGCAGTACAAGCAGTAGTCCATCTTGTCCTTCCGAAAGCATGGGATCTTGGCATTTTAAGCAACAATCGTTTCTTTTTCTCTTTTAAACTCAAAGTACCTGAAAATTGCACTGAAATAAGTCAGTGGTCCAATAATATTACTTTAGAGTTATTAACACATAAAAGCGCAATAAAGATCGAGATCAATCCTAAAATGCTAACAATTAACCACTGTTGAGAAGCATTTTATGACTCTCATCAGGACAGTTGGCCAAAGAATTGAGTACCATAAAGCAAGGCGAGCTACTGATCCAGCCATTACCTAATCCAAAAGGACACCAGCAGCTAAATGCCATAACAACCTTAAGAAGTGGTAAGGTTATCGGTACTAATGAGCCTACACAAGCGTCTCCAGACCAAACCTCTGTATCTAAGGTAAAGGAAATAGAAAAGGTAAATACACGTCCACCTTTTCCTCAAAGGTTGGTGAAGCCTAAAAAGAAAACTAAATTATTGACATATTTGAAACCTTGAAAAAGGTAGAAATAAATATTCCTTTATTAGAGGCAATAAAACAACTACCTGTTTATGCTAAGTTTTTAAAAGATTGTTGCACTAACAAACGGAAGTTTCAGGAGCATGAGACGGTATCCTTAACCGAAAAGGTGAGTGTTGTATTAATGAGAAAGTTACCACCTAAACTAAAAGATCCTGGTAGCTTCACTATTCCTTGCAGGCTAGGTGACCAACTTTTTTAGCACGCATTATTAGATCTAGGAGCAAGTATCAATTTGCTACCTTACAGTGTATTTGATATACTAGGTTTGAGAGAGCTCCAACCAACCTCCATTACATTACAATTGGCTGACAGAAGCATCAAACGACCAAGAGGTATCCTCGAGGATGTTTTGGTAAGAGTAGGTAAATTTATTTTACCAGCTGATTTTATTGTATTAGACATAGAGGAATGTCATATGCCTGTACCACTCCCTATCATTTTAGGTAGACCATACTGCTGACACAAACATTAATGTAAAAAGAGGCATTGTCACAATAAGAGTAAATGATGAAGAGATAGAATTTAAAATCTTTAATACATTGGACTCCACAAACACTAATGATGAGTGTCATAATGTAAGCTTCATACAAGGTATTGATGAGAAAGTTGCTAAGGCTCATTACACAATTCCATTGGAGACCATTCCCAACCAGGCTGACACGAGATTGGACAGTAGGCTAGAAGAAGATAACATCATTAAGGATACTCATGGAGGTATGCACACCATCAAGAACACACCCAAGCGTTCAAGTAAGTATAATCCTCGAGTTAAAAACCATACACTTACTAATACCATATCTCCTCCTTTCATTGACCAGGTACCAAAATAGGAGACAAAACAGCTATCAATGAAATTAGAACCACCGGATAGGGGCCCTAAGTGCCTCCTTCAAAGGACGTAGCCTTAGAAGCTACCATAGAGAGCACTTAAGCAAATTCCACTTGCATAAACAAAGGGCTCAATTGCCTCTATCAAGGTTAGTGGTACTGAGGCCACTACACGCTGGTTCGACTGTATCGTTCCTACTGTTACTTTAATTCATTTCTTTATAATAAACTCTTGTTACTATTAGCAAATTCCTACCTTGCGATTGAGCGCACATCATATGCGCTCGAGTGCCACCTTACCCTGCATTGTGCACGAGCGCATTACCATACACACCTGTGCATCAGTACGGTCGAGCACACTTCTCTATGCGCTCGAGCGCACTCGGGGCAGAATGCACGTGAGGATTTTTAAGCATACTCAGCTCAGAAACCCATTTTTTCATACTTGCGCTCAAAGATATGCTCTCTCGCACCCACACCGCCATTTGCCCTAAAAACTCATCCTCCAAACTAACTAACCACCAAAACACCACTCCGACAACCACATTGTTCACTACTGCTCCATCACACTCACCACCCTGCTGTCGTGCATCACCTATCCACAAGAACACATTCCCTAGATATTTCCCAAATCCAACTCGGTATGCCAAACCTATTTTTTGTCCATTTAGGTGCACACCATCACACATGGTTATTAAAATCTTTAGTTTACACATTCATATATATTATTCTTGTATGTTGATTGGGTAAATTTACAATTGCAGGAGGTGTGAATCACGGGTATACAAATTCTGCAGCTTCTGGTTTTTGGTGCACATAAGGTGTTCGATAAAGTGTTTAACTGAGTGCGATCGAGTACTAGGCACCAACGATCGAGCGCACTACGCATCCGTGCGATCGAGCGCACAGTATCTGCGATCAAGCATAATTTTGACAGCAACACAGATCCAGATTTTGAAACATGGCTTCCACATCCCGTACCTCTAGTAGTCGCCATCATTCATCCCGACCCAGTTTCGAACAGCGTGAAATACTGTTCGAAACAACATTTAATGTAGAAGTGGACTTGACTTTGGACACCACAAGATGGGCAGTCCAAGAATTCAAGCACTGGGGTCTCAAGCAGTTATTTAAGCCGGTCTGCTTGACAGCATACACAATTTATGGTAAGTTTTTATGAGAACCTGACCTATAACTGCACCAGGCCAGAGATTTTATCTTCCTCAGTCCAGGGCAGATTCATAGAGTTGACCACCACTGACATAGCTAGCTCTCTACACTGTTGCGATGAGTCCCCACCAGAGGATAGCCACATAGAGGAGCAGCTTAACTCATTCCCTCTCCCACACATCATTGAGGACATGTGTGTAGGGCAGTATGCTGACCGCCACAACAATGCAGGGAGCCGGTCAAGGTTGCTTCCTTGTCTATGGTTCGTCAATTCAGTCCTACAGCGTAATGTGTGTCCTTTGAGGCACAAGACATAGAGGCTGGATCAGTTCTTACAGGCTCTCTACACCTTTCACCGAGGTTATTGGTACTCCATCCCAGCAGCCATATAAAGTCAGATACACAAATTCTGGGATGGGGTGCATAACCGGCAGACGACCACAGCTAATGCCTGGGGCCTTCCTTTCCCCTTCTTGCTCAGTCATATCTTCAAGAAGAAGGGGATTAGAGGTTCCTCTATAGGTGGCCCGGTTAGTGATCATCCATTCTTTGGGAGAGCACAGTGGAGCCTCAGCCAGTCGCACATGCCCCGAGGACCCCGGGCACAGATACCAACCGCCGAGCCTATTGTAGATGACCCGATGGAGGCTGAGCATCCACCAATGAGCCCTTTATGGGAGGAGGATCAGATAGACATAGGCTCCATGGAGTATCAGCATCTCCTAGACGAGCTGTCTTCCTTCCGCTGTGAGTTGTCCGACATTCGCCAGGAGGATCGTGAGGCAGCCCGTTTGATCCATCAACAGATTGATGGGTTAGAGGCACAGTTCACACGATAGAAGGCGATGTTACAAGCCATCCTTGCCCGCTTACCTCTTGCACCCGGTACCCCCTCGACTACACCCACAGATGATCAGCCATAAGGAGATACCCCGTCTAGCTAAAGACGTTAAACTTAGCGCTCATGGGAGGCACCCCAGACATATCCTTTTTATTTTTGTATTTTTTTTTCTTTTGTTTATATTTATATTTACATATCTATTATTTATATTTTGTTTTCCTAAACAACATTTGTTTTCCTTTGTCAGGTACTTAGTGCATGCATCCAGTTGTACAAGCAAGCAAGCAACCTAGTTCTCCATCTCCCAGGTCAAATCCTTCCATGCCACACACATTAGGGACAATGTGCATTTTAAGTTTGGGGGTGGTGGAAGATGCTAGATACTATCACACACACACTTAAAACACATGCACACACTAAGTCCCGGTTTTTTTAAATAAATGCAAGATCAAAGGGTAAACAAAAATTTAGTTGAATTAAAAATTTGATAAACACTTCATTAGTAAGCTTAAAAGCTAGAACACATAGTCTTGTAATAGGAATTTTACAAAGTTTAGTTACCTACCTCAAGGCACCTAAGAATTCACACGCTTGATCCAAATTTGCACGAGCACGTTTAGCATGCATTTGTGTGGGGTATGACATATAATTCTTTTGTCTATGTTTCCATAACCTAAACGGTAATCGGATAACTTGTTGAAAAGAACCTTTTGGCATAAGAAAAATAAAGAAAAATGTCCATCATGCAAAAGGTGATTAAAATCTTCTAATGATCATTAAAAACTTTCCACTGAGTAATTGGGCCTCTTGCCTCAGTAAGCATTGAGTGTTCACGTCAGAATGTGGGAAGTAAGCCTTTAATGATCATAATAACAAATTTTCACTAAGTAACTGGGCCTCTTGCTTCAGTAAGCATTGAGCATTCACGTCAAAAGGTGGGAATTTCATTAAGAGTATAAAAACCTGTTAGTTCCGTAGCCTCTTTGACTCAAGTTAGTAAGTCTTTAGGGGTGTCTTTACACCTAATGCCCTAAAACCATCTGGTTTGGGAGTCATTGGCCAAACACTCGTTACAAGGGTCAAATAAAAAGCTCAATGGAACTCAACGAAACTCAACATGGCAAAGATCACATGATAAAAAGAAATAAGAAGCAAGTATTATGCCATTTCGTTCTCTCTGATAAGAAATTCGATAAAAGTTTGGGCTCCGAAACACTATACACTAAAATTATGTGGAAGCCCCATCTTATATGTGCTAAGTCATCACACACAAATCAAACTTGTAATGCCTTAGGCCAGCCTTAGGTGAGTAACATGAGCTTTTGAAAATCCTTTTACAACACAAAAATGTGTTTTTATTTTAAGCTTACTCATGAACGGATATCATCGTTTTATGCACAACCTAAATTTTTTAATATCATGGAAATGAATTTATCTTTAAAATTTTGTTTCAACATAGTCTTTGGTTTTGTATTGCTAATGGACTAGCAATATGTAAGTTTGGGGGTGTGATAAGTGCTTAAATAGTCATATTTAAGCCTCTTAATTTACATTTGTTAGACTCTTTACTTATCTATTTTAGTAGATTATACTTCACTTTTGTGTTTTATGTGTTTTTCACAGGTCTTGGACAAAAAGATAACAAAATGGAGCTTCTAGAAGCAAAATTCAAGTTCTGCCCTCCAGCAAAGTGCGCTCGATCACATCCCTTGTGATCGAGTGCACAAGCACACGAGCACACTTGAAGAAGGCTCGAGCGCATCCCGCATACACTCGAGTGTAAATACTCTAGAGGCAGCAAAGCCAGAATTGGAAAGAAGTCTTCCGACTCCAAAAAGAAATTAGAGTTTCGGGACACCATGAAGACCCTATAAATAGTCCTGTAAAACACATAACACATACTTTTTTTGTTCAAGATTAGAAGTAGAGAGCTTAGGAGAAGAATTGACAACTCGTCTCCCGAGTCTTCTTCGGTTTTAGTTTTCTGTTTTTATTTAAATATGTTTAGCATGTTTACTTTACTTAGTATGTGTAACTAAACTCCTATAGGGCTTGATTGAAGCCTTAGTTATGCTTTACCACACATTTATTCGTTAATTGTCTTTGCTATAACCTTGTTAGAATATTTAACTTAATTAATACATGTGTATATTTACATTCCTCATATATATGTGCCTAATCAACGTATGCATGTGGTATGGATAGGTTAGTCGAATCAATTTGGATGATCGAGTCTTGGGTTTGATATTAGTAACAAGGGATATCCACACTGGATTCTCGGGTTAATCAACATGAGAAACCAGGAGCGGACTAAGCCTTAGGTCCCGTGTGGTTGTCGATCTCCATAGCCCTTATGCTCTCTTAAAGAACAACTCAGTATACACCCATGCTGAATCCCTTAAGAGAGAAAAGAGTTAGAGTATACAGCATGCCTAACTCGTTGCATAGGGAGATCAATAGCCTAAGGTGTGGACCAAGCCCTTAGGTTGGCAACCATTAGATATTCACGATAAGACTAGAACATTGAAACCTTAGTTAGTGGGAAAGTATAATTAGTGGTGGATATCGTAGCCCTATGTTCTCATTATTGTTATTCACTCACTATCAACTGTTATTTCCTTTTTAACTTGAAGAAATTAGTTCTAGATAGAAATTCACCAATCCATATGGAAATGATCTCGCACTTGCACACTATGCTACCACAGACTTTGTGCACTTGCAAGTAAAACTAGAACGATTATTTGCATAATTATTTAGGTAGATAATCGTCCAACATGCCTTTCCCTCAAGCACTCTTTAAACCTAAGGAGAGAAATTCAGCATTAAAAGATGAGATTCTTGAACAACTTCAACATGTTAAAATTAACCTCCCTTTTCTTCATGTTATAAAACAGGTTCCCAGTTATGCTAAAGTCATCAAGGATCTATGCACGCTCAAGAGGAAGCACAATGTTAAGAAGACGGCATTCTTAACGGAGCAAGCAAGTGCAATAATTGACAGCAAGACATCGCCCAAATATAAAGATCCAGGCTGTCCAACGGTGGCTTGCCAAATTGAAAACAAATCTTGTGGCCAAACATTGCAAGATTTGGGAGCTAATGTGAACCTCATGCCATACTCCATTTACTTGCAACTCGGTTTGGGTGAGATCAAATTGACCTTTGCGGCACTTCAACTAGCGGATCGATCGGTAAGAAAACCAAGAGGTATTGTGGAAGATGTTTTTATTGCAAATTGACAAATTCTACTATCTTGTTGACTTCTTGGTTTTAGATACTGTTTCTATTGTGAATACGGAGTCAAAAATTCCTTTGATACTTGGAAAACCATTCCTTTCCACTTCCAATGCCCTTATTAATTGTAGGAATAGCCTAATGACATTATCATTTGGAAATATGACTCTAGAGGTAAATGTTTTTCGAGTCTCAAGGCAGCCACATGAAGATGATGAGTACATTAAAGATAATTCTAACTCTTCGGAATTCACTCCTAATAATTTTGAGTTCGACGATTCTTCAATTTATCCCCATGCCGTTAATATTGTTGATGTTTTTGATAAGTCACAGGGATTTATTAAGAAATTATGGCAACCATACTTTGAGGAGTTGCTTAAGAGAAGTCACATGGATGCGGGAATCAAATACCCTACTACTGATAGTAAATGGGCAACACCAAGAACACTTGAGCAACATGTGGTGGACTTTAAGTATTACTTGCTAAAAGACTAGCACTGAGGCCACTGAGTATGGAGCCTCATCTTCAGTACCACAATGAGGCCAGCAGTGATAGTAGTGCAGCGTCTGGCTGAAGATGTAAAACTTAACGCTCATAGGAGGCACCCCACAACATATCCTTTTATTTTTTTTTATTGTTTTTCATATTTATTTTTCTGGTTTATTATTAATATTTTGTTTTTTTCCAGTATTACCTTCATATTTCTTTTTTAGGGACAAATATACGCACCAGTTCAAATGGTCGTGCACAAACTTCGGCTCCTGGCATCTTTGGTTAAAAAGGGAGTTTCCTTAAATTTTGCTTTCACATTGAGAACAATGCTGGAGGAAACACATTTCTTATTGCATACATTGAATTGTTGGGTGTCACCTTCCTTTTCTTTTTCGTTTTAATTCGCTTGTTTTTTTTTTTATTTACTTGTTTGTTCTTAGCATGCTTTATGTTAGCCTTCGAGGTAATTCACATGTCAATGATATGAGCTTAATTGAGATAGCATATAGCATTTAGAAGAAGTTAAATCTTGCTTCGGTTTGAGAATAAATTAAGTGTCAATCTTCAATTGGTTTGAGACTGTAGTTTACGGTAAGATTGCATGATTTGTCTAAAACATTTAGAGAATTTTTATGTGCGATTGTTTTGTGAATACTTTTTGCGGTCTCGAAAAGCTCTAGAACTTAATTGATAATCACTTGAGGTGAAATCCTAGAATGCACACTACTTAGGATATGATGTAGGCCATTTTTGGACCGTTTAAGCCTTTCAAACTTACCCTTACTATATTTATCGCTAGTCACCTATTTGAGCCTTTTTCTTGAAAAAGAATTTGAGCCTTGTTTCTTTCGATAATCCATTTACTTACCTTTATGAGCCTAAAAATATTTTATCCTTACCTTTCTTTTAAGAGAACTTAGTTACACACATTTGTTGAGAAGCACTTAAAAGGAGTAAGGATGGAAATATGAAAAAAAATTTATATTACTACTATATTTATTGCTAGTCACCTGTTTGAGCCTTTCTTTTGAAAAAGAATTTGAGCCTTGTTTCTTTCGATAACCTATTTACTTACCTTTATGAGCCTAAAAATATTTTATTCTTACCTTTCTTTTAAGAGAACATAGTTATACACATTTGTTGAGAAGCACTTAAAAGGAGTAATGATGGAAATATGAAAAAAAATATATATATATTACTACCATAACCCAAGTACATTAAAGGAGATAAGTTGGGGGTTGTGGAAAAGAGAAAAAAAATGAAAAAATGAGGTGAATGGTTATGTGCCAAAATATAAAAAAAAATATAAAAAAAAGAAGTGAATTATGGCAAAGAAAAAAGAAAAAAAAAAGTGGTGAATTATTAAGAGAAATGCTCGAAAAATGGTTGAAAGAGTTAGGTGTTGAAGTAAGGTTATCTAGTGCTTAAAATGGTTGTGTTTAACTTAAGAGACTGAGTTCTTTTACTTGTTTAATCCTTCTCGTTCTTTCTTGACCTTTACCTTAGCCTAAATGTTACAAGTTTATTAAAGATCTATTGATCCTATGTAGTGTGATTTTTCTACAATAGTGGAGAGTAATTTGAAAAATGAACCTATAGAGTTTGATTTGTGATTGATGTCATGCAATTTAATATGTGTTTAGAGGCCAAGACTTGTATTCATAATGTTGTGCATAAAATCATCCGGGTGTTTGGATTAATGATTTGTGGTAAGATGGATGTTAAGAGTCGATATCAATTTTAAGATTGATGTTTAGATCATTTTTGGACTTGAGTGATATTCAATGATTCTAAATGTTGTGTGTTATATACAATTTTTGAGACAAAAAGTTGAATTACTCTTAGATTAACGCTAACATCGCTTAAGAATTCATTTCATGTTTTTCGCTTGAATTGCTAGGAACTAGCAATAAGCTAGTTGGGGGTTATGATGAGAGTCATAAAATGCATCTTAACGGTACTTATTTGTTAGCATTTTAGGGTTGATCTAGGTTTGAATTACACTTTTTATACCTTAACAACTCGAAAGTGATATTCTTGGATCATTGATCTATTTCGATGCATTTTCAGGTACATTGAGTTCAAAAGAGATGGAAAACTACCATAGATTAAAACATGATGCTTCGATGCACATCAGAGTGAAGGCATGGTTGCGGAAGGACAAAATGAAGAGAAATCAAGTCTTTAGTGTTCCATGCTGCGGCCTAGAAAGTTCAAGCCTCGGCCTCCAAAACCATGTCCAAAAAAGCCAAGAAAGTCATCAGTGTGAGTCGCGACTTGGATCAATCTGAGGTGCGGCCTAGCAGTCTGAGGTGCGGCCCAGATCAATCTGAGTCGTGGCCTCCAGAAAGTTGAAGAAAAGCAGTCACAAGTTGAGCCGCGACCTAGATTAGTCTGCGCCGCAGCGCGAGTGCAATGCCCTGCTTCCTAATTAGGGTTTTAATGATAGTTTAGACCCGAAAACACCCTTAGAGCTTTTGTATTATAAATAGATCACTTAGGGTTTGATAAAGGGGGAGCCAAAAAGGCTAAGAACTAAAGAGAAAGCTCGACATTACGGTGTTCAAGCATGAGCCCCATGGCTAACTAATCTCCAAGCAAGGCAAAGGGATGAATCCCTAGGTGTAGTTATTCTTATTTTCATTCTTGATTCAGTTATAAGGATTTATTGTTAAAACATTGTTTATGAGTTACTCTTTGATTAAACAAGAAGAATTTAGGTTCATGTGACAGCTGCAATTTATGTTCTTCTTATCTTAGATTTTCTTAATCCGGTAATTGCACCCTTCTCCTCCATATAAGTCTAGTCAAGCTCTTCTTATGTCAAGTTGTTTGGATGTGATTGATTCCGATAGATTTATCTATGATATTATCATTGAGTTATATTGTCCATTACTATGATATTATCATTGAGATATATTGTCATTTCTTGATAAATCTATAGGATAGGTCATGTGTGCTTGAATCGAAATCAAAGAGTACTTCATAGCAATTACATTAGGGTTTTCATGTGTTTTGATTGAATATACACTGATTGCTTGTTTGAGATGCGAAACTAGCAATTGAGATAAAAACAACTTAATCGAGAGTGGAATAAGGCAACGAACCTAGGGAGGATTCCCGGAACCTTGTTGTTTCTCATTTATATTCTTCATTATATTTACACAATTTTCTCACATTACTTTATTATCAAAACTCAGATTTTCTTATTTGGATTTTATCGTTTTGTATTAAAGTTTACACTTTTCCTCGTAGGATCGACACCTCTCTACACAATAACCGCGTATTAGTTTGAGCGTAATCAGTTGTGTAGAGGAGGATCAAGATACAGAGCTTATTCAGAGTTGGATTTGAAGTGCTCGGAGTTATCGTGGTGATCTGCCTTGTTGGTGAGTTTTCCCTTTTCTACTTTTATAATGTCTTCAATAGGTAGTTACTATGATAGATCTAGCAATAGTGGTAGTTGTAGTGAAGATAGTGAATCCCTGTCCAAGGAACTGAGGAAGGCTATGGGATTGAACCGAGACTCTAGTGGGAATGAGGCCTCAGGAGATAATAATGCTCAGGAGGGACCATTAGCAACAGTTCCCTATGAGGGTGAGGAAGAGGTGAAAGATGAAGATTCTTTTGAGGATGATGAGAATAATGTCTTGGTTGAGCTTAGAGGATAATGATGGCAGAAAAAAGAGTACAATGGGTTTATAGGGCTCACTTCATGCTAAATAAGCTAGAAGTAGAGGAGCTCGAGGCTATTAAGCGCATATATTGGATTCCAAAAGAGTATATTCTTAGGAATGCTAGTTTATGGAAGAGAGTTTGTGATACCTTACCGAGTCAACAACCCTTCAAAATATGTGTTTACAAATCGTACCTAAGAGATGGGCTCAGATTTCCACTTCATCCTTTCTTTTGCTCGGTGCTGAGATATTTTGACATGGTGTTATCTCAACTAGTGCCAAATTTCGTGCGTTTAATCATGACATTCATTTATGTTTGCACGGAGGTGAAGGGGCTGATGAATATAAACATTTTCAAAGCTCACTTCCAAATCAGCAAGCATGGCCAACACGGGTAGGTCATGATTAGTTCTAGAGCCAAGAAGGGGCTGTTGAAGAAGAAGCCCACGTCTATCAAGTAGTGGAAGAAAACCTTCTTTTATATTTAGAGTGAAAAGAGTTTCAGCGTTCCATTGACTTGGAGTTTGGGCCGCGTGAGGAAGTGCAAAAAACCACACCTTCTGCATCGTGAGCCAGAAACATTGAAAGCCATAGTGGACGCGCCCATTGATGTTAGTGTCATATATAACAATAAGGAGCTCGCGAAGCGCAACCTCTGCCGTTGGTGTCTTGAGGGAACTCTGGAGAGTGGTATACACTTGAAACCCTTTTATACTCTTATTGCTTCTGGTAACTTATACTTGTACTTTTCTTTGCTAAACAGAAATGGAAGCAATAGCTAGGGCTAGAGAATAGGTAAGGCTAGAAGATGGCCTTGGAAAGGAAGAAGGCCACTCAAGTTAGCAAGCAGCTTGCACAAGGCAAATGACCGAAGAAGTGGTCTCGGGCTCCTTCCCTTGTCCCCATTGACATGGACAACTTGAGGCTTTCTGAGCCCTCTATCGAGCCAAGGGATATTTCACCTTCTCCTTCACCTGAGCATTCGCGCCACTCGCCCTCGTCCCAAAGGGTCCTTTTAGAGGCTAGGGCCTTTACACCAAACTAGGGTATAAAGATGGACGACTCGATGTTTTTCCATACTAGGGATGCACAAGAGCACCTTATCCTAAGCATTCTTCTATGCGATACGATCGTGCTAGGGAGGAAACCCATTGAGAGTCTATGCTCCATTACCGAGGTCTTGACTTCCCAGGTGAGTGTTTCGAACTTATCTTTTCTTTTGATATCATTTTTTCTTTGTAGTGGTTTAATATATATTATTGCTACTTGATTTTAGGCGTGCATCGCGAGTGGGATGTTGTCCCGTTACTGCTTAGAATTGACTAACAAGGTGTCAGTGCAAGTTGAATGACAGCTGTCGACTCATCCAACAGTTGCAAGGCTCCTTGAGAGGGTCTGCCTGGACAAATAAGAGGCTGATAGGGCTAGGGCCGAGGAGAGAGAGGCAATGAAGAGAGAAGTAGACTCCGCTAAGGCTTCCAAGAAGAGGCTAAGGGGATAGATTGAGGCAGCCATTAAGAGGGCCGTGAAGAAGGCTATGGCCGACTTCAAGAACTTTCTGTCCTTCAAAGAGGCGATGGATGAGGAAGGTGGACTACAATACCTCGAGGTGTTCATGGAGGCCAAGAAGAAGGCCAGAATGCTATACCCCTCGGTCGAATTCTCTGCTCTTGAGCTTGCTGCCTTGGAGGAGGGAGGTGGTGTTGTGGTTAGTGGGTCTCGTGCTGACGAGGAAAAAGAGG
Organism: Bretschneidera sinensis; assembly: GCA_023935145.1. Taxonomy (NCBI): domain Eukaryota; kingdom Viridiplantae; phylum Streptophyta; class Magnoliopsida; order Brassicales; family Akaniaceae; genus Bretschneidera; species Bretschneidera sinensis. Next base: position 57,305,420 of record CM043700.1, on the reverse strand, counting down.
TGCAGACCTAGTCTAGCGGCGCTGTGGAGGAGGCTGCATCTGATGGGGTGGTTAACCCTTGAGGAGTTGGCAGTTTTTCTTTTTCTCTTTGTATTTTAAGGCCAGTAGTGCCTTCCTTGAATTTGTAATCATTACTTAACGAAATTTTGTTTTTCCATCTTGTCACCCTTGGCAAACTTCCCTATTTTCATTGTTCTTTCATTAGTGAGGGAGGCCAAGAGGAGATAACTATGAAAATAAAATGCAAGGAGAAGATAAGGCTCTTTCATTGATAACCGAGGCACTCACAAGTTACACTTATTAAACATACAGAGCACGCAAATCAAGAGAAGTACACTATTAATAAAATTTGCAGAGGTTCTCCGCGTTCCAACCTCAAGCTCGAATGTGCCGGATCGACAAACTCTTTTAATGCGATATGGGTCTTCCTAGTTTGGGATGAGATTTCCCATTTCCTGAGAATGAGACACTTCATTTTTGTAGAACGAAGTAATGTAGCTTAAAGCTTATCTCTTAGACTCGAAAGTTATAATACCTAGCCATTCTTTGTTGATTGGTAGCGAATCGAATATGAGTATTATCCCGATTTTCGTCGGTAAGATTAGTGTTCATCCACAAAGCTTCTTCGTTGTTAGCTCATTTAAATTTTTGTACTCGTAATGAAGGCACTCCAATCTCGAAAAGGATGACTGCTTTGAACCCATATGCCATGAACAAAAGAGTTTCTCCCGTGAGGGTTCGAGCAATGATTCGATAGGCCTAAAATGCGTTAGGAAGATGATCGATCCATTGGTTGTCAGCCTTGTCTAATCTTCTCTTGATATCCTGTAAGAGTGTTCTGTTGATACTTCAACTTGCCCATTAGCCTGTGGATATCCTACAAAAGAGAATCGATGCTCGATACGAAGCTCTTCACAGAATGCCTTAAGCTGAGTGCTATCAAACTACCTGCCATTATCAGTGACCAATATATGGGGTATGCCGAACGGACACACTATGGACTTCCACATAAAACCTCGTGCTTGGTGATCTGGTATACTAGTGAGTGGTTCTGCTTTTACCCACTTAGTGAAATAATCTATTGCCACGATAAGATGTTTTTTTCTGGCCAGGCACTCTAGTCAAACGGCCAAGGAGGTCCATTCCCCACATGGCAAAGGGAAGTGGGCTGGTGATTGAGGTAAGAGGATTTGTCGGCCTATGGTGTATGGAGGAATAATGTTGACAGTTTCTACACTTCTTAACCAGCTCTATGGCATCTCTTTGCATTTTGGGCCAATAGTATCCTTGGCGAAGAACTTTGAAAGTCAACACTCAACTTCTTAGGTGATTCTCACATATTCCTTCATGAACTTTCCGAAGAGTATAATCAGCTTCGATAGGCCCGAGGCACCTCAGATAAGGCATTGTGAGGCCTTTTTTGTACAACTATCCATCCATGATAGCATACCGAGAAATGTGATAGATAAGTTTTTTGGCTTTACTCTTCTTCTTAGGGATTCGACCATCACGTAAATATCAAAGAATTGGATCTGCCCACGTCTCTTTTTCGGTCACTGGTAGTACAGATACTTTGTCAATGCTAGGACTAGCAAGGGTTTCAAGGTAGACAGCTTAAGTTAGTTTGATATACCGGGAGGAGGTAAGTTGGGCCAAAGTGTCAGCCTTCTAACTCTCCGTTCACAGAACTTGAGTTATCTAGAATACTTTGAATGTTGTAGTAAGTTCTTTGGCTTTCTTGAGATACCGAGTGGTCTTCTCGCCCTGGGCTTCAAATTCGTCGTTCATCTTATTTACAACCAATTGCGAGTCGTTGTATATGTCCAGGGCTTCAGTGGCCATTGCTTTTGCTAGTTTCATTCCTGCGAATAGTGCCTCATACTCTGGTTTATTGTTGGAAGCTTTGAACTCAAACCTTAAAGCATATTTGATGGTGAATCCTTTTGGACGGCAAAGGATAAGCCCTGCTCCACTCCTACTATTGTTTGAGGAGCGATCTACATGAAGAGTCCACTGCAAAATTTGCTCGACTATCTCTAATTTTGGAACTTTGCTCGAATATACCTGGAGCACTGTTTCCACGATGAAGTCTGCAAGAGCCTGAGCCTTGCTTTTCGGGGGTTTTACCAGATCTGGAACTCTCTGAGCTCTATGGTCCACTTGACCATCCTCCCCGAAATGTCCAACTTATGAAGCACTTGTCTTAGCTAGGGGTGAGCATGGGTCGGTTTGGGTTGGGTTATCTGAAAATTTCAACCAAACCCATTCATACCGGGTTAGAAAAATCTCAACCCACCCTAATCAATGAACCCATTCAACCTCAACTCAACTCAACCCATTCTAATCGGTTTGGGTCACCGGGTTGATATATTTTTTTACTAAATAATTAAACTATACATATTACATAACAAAAAAATATTCTATTAAATTCAAAACTAAATCCATTCATATTACAAGTAAAATATGTGTGCTTGACAGCACAAATAATATTTGATAACATGGAAAAGAGAACAATTGTCTTATGGACTACAATGGTTGTAGGCTATGCTAAATTTGATTTTTTGTAGACCGCTAAGAAGTTTTTTGATAACATACAAGAGAATGATGTTGTGCCATGGAATGTCATTATTGAAGGCTACGTTGAAGCCAAACTTGGTAAGGATGTTTTGGCATTGTTTCATGAAATGCAAGCGAGTAATATAAAGCCTGATGAAATGACCATGGTCAAATGCTTATCTGCATGCTCACAACCTGGAGCCCTTAATGTTAGAATATGAATTCGTTGTTATATTGAAAAACACAATCTTCATCTGAATGTTGCGCTAGGGACTGCTTTAGTTGACATGAATTTGACTTACTTTATAAAATTGTTCAATTACAAAGGAAATTTGGATTTCTGCACAATTGCTAATAATATATTTTAGTAATTCAGCATTTGTTGGCCGTGCTAGTGCTTTCTCACTAATCAGTCTAATTTTTAGACTTTAATGCACTTGGAAGCGACATGGGGGCTCTTAAAAGGTCACAAAGAGGCAAATTGAATGGTTTAATAATGTTTGCATGAAAAGGCTTCTAGCAAGTTGGTATTACTAAGCTTTATCATACATTCAACATTTCTTCCATCAACATTATGGTACATCTTTTTGGAATATAAGTTTATCTGCATACATTGATCCTGACTAGAATCTTGTAGGTTAGAGTGTTAATTTCTATGTTTATTTTATAGTTACAATGGTACAATAAATCAAAATTTTGTTAGCATAAGTTAATTGTGCATCAGTTTATTCTGATTGAAGTTATGCTTAAGAATAATTATGAAAACTATTTTATAACTCGAAATCAGTATTTGTTTCTAGTGTAAATATTTGAAACTAAAATCTGGGTAATTAGAAAGTATGAAACTTGTTTAGACATTGAAGTCTCTGCTACATATAATTTTACTAGTAGTAAATAGAATGGACATTTTATGATTATATAGTTTACAATTATACAATAATTATTTATACATTATTTTATATTCAATAAATATAAAATATAAAATTATATATTTGACCGAGTTACCAATTTGGGTCGGGTTGAAAATTTTGAACCCATAACCCAACCCACCGGGTTCAAAATATTTTCAACCCAACCCAACCTAATCTCTAAAAAGAAACAACCCAACCCAACCCATTATATCGATTTGGGTCGGGTTCGCGGGTCAACCGAATTCCATACTTACCCCTAGTCTCAGTGGCTGATCTGTCAAGAGGACGATGGTGTGGGCTTGGAAATACGACCGAAGTTTATGTGCTGTAATTAAGAGGGCATACACCATTTTCTCTATCAGGAGGTACCGTACCTCAGCATCATACAGATCTTTGCTAACGTAGTACACGGGTTTCTAAACACCCATATCTTCCCGAAACAAAATAGATACCACCACTTCTTGCCTAACCGACAGATATAGGTAGCGTTCCTCTCCTATAACAGGCTTAGTCATAAGCATGAGAGAACTCAGATACTCTTTCAGCTCTTCAAAGGCACTTTGATAGTCTTCGGTCCAGATAATGTTCTTTGCATTCCTAATGGCTATGACAAAAGGGAGACACTTCTCTACAGATTTTGACATGAAACAACTAAGAGTCGCTACACATCTTGTCAACCTTTGTACTTCCTTTATCATCCGAGGAGGGGTTATACCAAGGATAGCCTCGATCTTCTCTGGGTTAGCTTCTATTCCTCTTTGGGTGACCATAAAACTGAGGAACTTCTCTTTACTGATTCCAAATGTGCATTTCGTAGGGTTCAGCTTCATCTGATGATGCCAAAGTATCTAGAATGCCTCCTCTAGGTCAGGGTTGTGGTCTTTGGCTTTGATACTATTGACCAACATGCCATTCACATAAACTTTTATATTTCTTCTGATCTGCTCATGAAAGATCTTGTTCACTAGTCTCTAATATGTTGCCCCAGCGTTTTTAAGCCCAAATGGCATAACTTTGTAACAGTATAACCCTCGGTCAGTGACAAAGACTGTTTTCTCCTGATCTAATTTGTTCATAAAGATCTGGTTACAACTCGAATAAGCATCAATGAAACTTAGAAGTTTATGCCCCGAAGTGGCGTTAACCAGCGGATCTATGCTCAGTAGGGGAAAACTTTCTTTTGGACATGCTTTGTTCAAATTCGTAAAATAATACAAATTTGCCATTTACCATTGGGTCTCCCAATCGGGGTAATCCACCTCCCTAATGAAATTGGCAACTAAGAGTTTTTCAACTTCGGTATTAATAATAGCTTGCCTTTTTGGGGCGAATGATCTTTTCTTTTGAATAATTGGTTTGTGTCTTGGATCCAAATTTAGCCAATGCACGATGATATCAGGGTTGATCCCTATCATATCTGAGGTCGACCATGCAAATAAGTCTGGATTCCTCCGAAAGAGAGAGAGAGAAGTGACTCATTGAGCTTTTTGGGGAGACCAGAACCGATGTAGACCATTCTGAAGATGTCTTTGCTAAGCGGAACGACTATTAGTTCTTCCACGGGCCGACCACATAGAGCTTTGACTTCATCTCTAAAGTTTTCTATCTCAAGGGGCAAAGTTTCACTTCTCTTCCATTCTCTCACAAAATTCATATAACAGGACCTAAAGACCTGCGGGCCTCCTTTGACTTCACTAACCCACCGTTGGTAGGGAACTTCATTTTCAAGTGGTAGGTGGATACGACCGCTTTCAACTCGTTGAGGGTGGGCCTACCGAGGATTACATTATAGGAGGACGGTCGCTTGACTACTAGGAAACTAGTCTATATTGTGGTAGTTTGTGGACCTACTCCTGTAGTAACCGAGAGAACTATACTGCCTTCAGCAAACATTGGAGCCCTTGAGAAACCGTAAAGCGGGGTTGAGATCGGCTTCAACTGACTATCTTTCAATTACATTTTCTCAAAGGCATTATTAGAACAAAATATATGCCAAGCTTCCATTATCCACTAAAACGCGTCTAATGTCGTGGTTGGTTATAAAGAGGAAGACTACCACAGCATCATTGTGTGGGGTATATACTCCTTCAAGATCATCATCCATGAAAGAGATTGTCTGGCCTGCCTTCCTTCGATTGTGAGGTCCACTTATGGAAGCTATAGACCTGACGTATGCTTTCCTGTTTTGCTTAGAGTTGCCTCCAACGGTTGGCGCACCACATACCATTTTGATGACTCTAGTTACTGTGACTTATTGGCTTCCCTGGTCAAGCTCATCTCGAGTCGGCTTAGGACTCCTTCTGGGAGCTCGACGTTCTTGGTCTTGGCTAGAAAGACATCCTGGACTCCTTCTAGATCGGTCAGGTGTTCCCCCTCGCTGTGATCTCGTAAATTCCTTTAAGTACCCTCGGTTGATGAAGGACTTAATCTGCTACTTCAGAGTGTGGCACTCCTCAGTATTGTGTCCATGGTTTCTATGGAATCGGTACCACTTGCTCTGATCTCCGCTGAGGTGCTGCAGCTTCGGGGGCCATCGAAGGATCGCTTTGTCCTGAACCTACATCAGGACATTGGTCCTGGATGTATTAAGATTAGTGAAACTTTCAAAATGGGTAGTGGCTTTATATCTGCCCTCGTGTTGGAGTTTTTTAATTGTCCCATCTCGAGGATCACTGGTGTCTTTCCATTTCTTTTATGTTTGTCCTTCCCTTTCTCTTTGGAAAGCTTGATCGTCTTCGTTTAGCATGTACTTCTTTACTAGGGCCAAGATCTCGTTTATGTCTTTAGGCAGTCGCCTAGTGAGCTTGGAGTTGAAGATTCTGAATCTCAACCCATTTTTGAATACCAACATCTGTATGTTGGGATCGAGGTCGGGGATCTCCCATACAACAGCATTGAACCTTGAGATGTAGGCTCAAAGTCTTTCCCCTCGATGCTGAATGATGTTGAAAAAACTTTTCGAGGTCTTCTTGGGTTCCTTGCTGCTGAGAAAGTGAGAAGCAAAAGCATAGCTAAGCTTCTTGAAGGCGTCGATGCTTCCCAGCTTCAGCCAAGAATACCACGTACCGGTAGCTTTTTCAAGCGTCAGGGGAAAAACTCTACACATGACAGAATCGAAATGCCGATGTAGCATCATGATGGTCATATAATGTTGTAAGTGATCTAAGTGGTCTGTTGAGCCGTCATAGGACTTGATTTGTGGCATCCAAAAATTTGCCGGGAGCGGAGCTTTGAGAACTTCATCCAAGACGTTATGATTCTGGCCTTTGAGGGCTTCTTTGATTCTCTCTTCCATCTCTCTGATCTGTTTGTCCAAGTCGAGGTTGCTCCTAGAGGAGGAGCCTCCTCTAGATCTACTGGCACAAGGTGGTGAAGATTTCGCAGCAGAACGACTGTTGATGGGGAACCCGTCATTAAGAGGGCTACTTCTCTTAGGAGTGCGGTGAGGGGACGAGGGTGAGGCTTGTCGACCTCCTCCATGGACTTCAGCAACCAGGTCTGTTACCAAACGAGAGAGCTTTAGAAACTATGCTTGAATCATTGGAATGGTAGGGTGAACTGAGGTGGCTCTTTTGAGATCTTCAAGAGCATCTATCTCCGCTTGAAGAGGATGTTGCATTCCTGGAAGAGCTTGTAGGTCATGGCCAGGAGTCATGTGTTCAGACACAATAGGGAACCTCGAACTAGACTGCTGGCTGTGAATATTGTTTCATGTAGGTGCGGTGCTGGCTCCGGCAATTCCCTTGTCGGTATTTTTGGTGGTGTTTCTAGACGGTATGGCAACAGATGAGTTCTTAGATTTCTTCACTTCTACTGGTGAGCGAGAGATTAGGTTCTCACAGACAGTGCCAATCTGTTGATGCCGAAAATCTACTGCTGAGCTGGAGATCTGAAATTTTGAGGTCTGTACATAACGAGAGCGATGAACTAAAGAGTCACTGGAGGAAGAGGGGGTGGTACTTCCGAGGACCCTCCAATGCCTTTGTTAGTGCGAGGTTTTCTTGAGGGAAAATGGAGAGGATTGTAGTGACAGTAGTGTTTTATCATGAATGAATCATGAAATCTGCATACCTTTGGCCTTTTTATAGCAGTTTAGGAAATAAGTCTGTTACGTGCTCTGGACGACGCGATCCCTGAAATCTCGCTTCCCTTTTTGGCATGTGAGAAGTCTGTTGTGTGTTCAGGAACGACGAAATCCCTGAAATCTCGTTTCCGTTTTTGCGTGTGAGAAGTTTGTTAGTGATTACGGCTTCATCATTTGCTTTACTACGTGTCTATCATCATTGCAGTCACGCATCATCAGGTCATTAGAGGGAGAGTTATCGACGTGTCATTAGGCTATTGGAGAGAAGATTGTCCAGGTGTTACTAGACTATTAGAGAGAGAATTATCTACTACATTAAGCCCAACTCTATTGTTGGTTCATACCAAATTATCGGCTAAAATATATTTTATCTCATTGGAGTGGGAGGACTTAATCCATTCTAACATTCTTGACGCTCAACCATCCTGTTAAAGGTTTGGTGGTAATACACAGTTTAATGGGTATGATAACAATGTAGAAATACTCATTCATCCAAATGAAGATCGAAAAGATTAGAAGAAAAGTATAAAAGAAAGAAAGAAAAAGAAACATACAGAAGATTCTTTGCTGGACAAAAAAAAGATTAGGCCAAAAAAGAAGGAAATGGAAACATACAGAAGATTCATTGTTGGACCAAACCCAGTCACGATTACAAGCGCACATGGAAGTAGTGATACCATTCTAGAAAAGAATCACGTGCATGAGCACGGGGTTTGGTTCTGCTAGGTGCCCAAAGTCCAAAGTCCAAAGCCAGGTGTGTGGTGTGGGTAGTTGGGTACCCCCGTTTTTGTTAAGACAACGGCGTGAGATTTGCTTTTTTCCCGTCTCAGAATAAAAAGTTGCGTTGCCTTTATATATATATATATATATATATATATATATATATATATATATATATATATACTTGGGGGTTTTGTTTTTGTTCATTGCTTGCTCCGCTTTGCTGTTTTCTTCTTCCTCGAATCAAAGGCTTACTGTCTGTCAATCTGATTGGTTCGTTACTTTAAGGTGATACCTTTGGTTGATTGTTTTTTTTCTTTTGAAATGATAGTCTGTTTTTATTTTTGTTTTATTGTGCGACTGTGATCTTTAGTTTGTCTTTTTTCTTTTTTTGTTTTGGGTATGAACTACGAAGCGATATTTCACGGGGAAACTGTTATTTGTTGGTTCTATAGCTGAATGGATCTAATCTTCCCAGTGTAGATTGAGAGACAAGGAAAGATGGGGAGCTCAGCAGGAGAAGTGAATTGGAAATTGGAAATTGGAGGATCACCCAAAGCTCCCAAAGGGAAAGATCGTGGCCATGGTGGTCTTAGATGGGTGGGGCGAGGCCAAACCCGATCAGTACAACTGCATCCATGCCGCTGATACTCCCCGTTATGGACTCCCTCAAAAACGTACTTTCTTTTCTCTTTCTTCTATTTTTATGCTATTCTGTTTTCCAATTATGATTATCCCATGCTCACTAATCAAACCAGCTTCTCCACATGCTTGATTTTCAATTTTTTTTTTTGGATCTATACGGATGTATTGCATTTCAGTTTGTTTTGTATTGGCCTCTATCTAACTCCCTTGACATTTTAGGTTCTCTTTATCGATAATTATTGATATCGATTGAACAATTTTTTAATCAGATGGCTCAGTATGTTGAAAATCCTCTCAAATGCACCCTGCTTTTGTCTTTCTTAGAATACTTAATTAGTTAATCATTGCAATAGCATGATAATTTGCTATATTCCATTGGAGGATCATTAGTTAACCGTTATTATTTATTCATCTTTGAAGGGTGCCCCAGAAAAATGGAGATTGGTTAAAGCTCATGGTACTGCTGTTGGGCTTCCATCAGAGGATGACATGGGCAACAGTGAGGTTGGTCATAATGCACTCGGTGCTGGCCGCATTTATGCTCAAGGGTGAGATTTCCTTTCCATTTATTTTTTAGTCTTTTTAGAGTATCATGTCTGATTGCTATGAACTTTGGTATTGTTGCTACTGCTGGATTTTGGCAATGTCATATTATATTCGATTGTAGTTTTTCTGGCCACTTGAACATGTTTTTCACCCGGTCAGGAACACAAATGAGGGTTTTGTATGCTTCAAAACTATTGAAAGATTCACTCAAGAGTCTACCATAGAAATGCTCTATATTTGAGTCATATGAGAAGTAAAAGCCACACTTCTCCACACCTATGACCTCTTTTTCTCATAATTTAAAATCCTTAGAAATTGTTTTAGATCGCTACTTGTTCAATCCTCAAGAGGAGCTTTATTTTCCATCATCTATTAGATTGCCTGATGATTATGTTCTGTTACCTATTCTAATAATCTATAATTATCATAGATTGGTTAGTAGGCTATATAGTTGCTTTCATTTGATTTTCTGTATGTCTTTTAATGTATGTGCATTTTATTTATTGCTAATACTGGATCTTTTGGTATATTAACTTACCTGCTGGTTTTAAATTATGTTCATCTCTGAATATAGTGTGAAGCTTGTTGACCTTGCTCTTGCCTCTGGGAAAATCTATGAGGGAGAAGGATTTAAGTTACATATCTGAATCTTTTGAAAATGGTGCATTGCACCTCATTGGTTTATTGAGTGATGGTGGAGTCCATTCCCGGCTTGATCAGTTGCAGGTTAGTTTTGTAGTTGAGGACTCACCATCTCGTCTGGTTTCAGCTTCTTCAATGAAAGTTATTGAATCTTCATTTTCTTTATTATTGACTTTATGCAGTTGTTGCTAAAGGGAGCTAGTGAGCACGGTGCTAAAAGAATCCGTGTTCATATTCTCACTGATGGGCGTGATGTTTTGGATGGTTCAAGCGTAGGCTTTGCAGAAACTCTTGAGAATGACCTTGCCCAATTACGCAAGAAAGGTATTGATGCACAAATTGCATCTGGTGGAGGCCGAATGTATGTCACAATGGATCGTTACGAGGTATGAAATCGTCTAGAATCTGAGGTTTATTCTTTCCAGACCCTTTAAGAATGTCTACTGGATGGACTTTAAAGATATCTTTTTCATAAAGTTGATATTAATGTGAAAAGTATGTAGAAAGTGCTCTGTATACCACTGCTTGTAGTGGCTTTTCTTGCTTTAGATAAGGAATGATTGGGATTAGACAGGCTTTATTATCCTTGTTATTCCTTCATCTTATTTATTTTTCTATTTGTTTTGGGGGGGAGGGATTGATTCTCACGAAAAATTGGCTTGTCGTTATTGATTCAATTCCATGCTTGGGCATGTGTGATGCCTTCAATAATCAGGATGCATTTGAAACTTTAGATTTTTAGTTCATGTAGGTCTCCCTGGACTGCATCTCCTTTATAGTAAGTATCGGCCTTGTTTATTCTTAACTGCTATCCTTGATCTTATCTACTTAATTATATTGTGGACTTAACAACATTTAATGAATTTTTTTTTTTTTTTGCAGAACGACTGGAATGTTGTGAAACGAGGATGGGATGCCCAAGTTCTTGGGGAAGCCCCATACAAGTTTAGGAGTGCTGTTGAAGCTATTAAGAAACTGAGGCAAGAAACCAACGCAAATGATCAGTACCTACCTCCTTTTGTTATCGTTGATGAGAATGGGAAGGCTGTGGGCCCTATAGTGGATGGTGATGCTGTTGTTACATTTAACTTCCGAGCAGATCGTATGGTTATGATTGCTAAGGCGCTTGAGTATGAAAATTTTGACAAATTTGATCGTGTGCGATTCCCAAAAATACACTATGCTGGAATGCTTCAATATGATGGAGAGTTGAAGCTTACAAGTCATTATCTTGTCTCTCCACCAGAAATAGAAAGAACATCTAGAGAATACTTGGTGCATAATGGTGTCCGTACTTTTGCTTGCAGGTGAGCTATAGCAACCTTTAGTATCTCATGTTATATTTTGTTGCTTTGTGGATGCTCTTCACTTTCATAGACCTGAGTGCTTGTAATATCTTATGTACTTGCATGCGTCTCATTTGCAGTTTGAGTTCTGGTTGAGTATTGCAACTGGATTGGTTGCAAATCGACTGCAGAACTCATCTCTTAACTAATATTGGATGTGTGTAAAAATGAACCAGTTGCTTGATTCATTTCTGAGTTTTCTTTTGGCCTGTAGTTACTAGCCCTAAATATTCTCTAAATTCTAATTGCTTGTTCATGTTCTCCAGAGTTGCATTTTACTCTTGTTTTTAGATTGGATTTAGTTAATACTGTTATATAATCTACTTATCAAAGAAAATACTATATCATATAATCAGCTCGTCTTATCTCATTCAACCTCAATGTCAATCCAACCTGTGGCTTGTTTTTAGATTGGATTTGGTTAATACTGTCATATAATCTACTTATCAAAGAAAATACTATATCATATAGTCAGCTCGTCTTATCTCATTCAACCTCAGTGTCAGTCCAACCTGTGGCTTGATAACTCTGGCCTACAGGTAGGCTTCTGTGATTGGTGCACCAACAAAATTAATGTGCTGCTGAGTTTAGGCAGGAGCAAGTGTAACTTGTAAGGGAATTAGAATTAGAGATCAATACTAACTTGCATATCAAATCAATTTCTTAACTGCCTTGCTTGTGAATTGACCAAGTTACATATTTACTTATATGCTCCTTTTTTTGGGTGTCTGTGGGAACGACAGTGAAACTGTCAAGTTTGGTCATGTCACTTTCTTCTGGAATGGAAATCGCTCTGGGTATTTCAAGGAAGAAATGGAGGAGTATGTGGAGATTCCCAGTGATAGTGGAATCACATTCAATGTCCAACCGAAGATGAAGGCGTTGGAAATTGCTGAGAAGGCAAGAGATGCTATCATGAGCCGCAAATTCCACCAGGTAATTAATGGAGTTATCGAATGATATTTCAAAAAGATGTTTCAAGTTTGTCAATATATGATATAGCCTTTTTTCTTCCTCGTGGGTGGTTTTTAGGTACGTGTTAACCTACCTAACGGTGACATGGTAGGGCATACAGGAGACATTGAGGCCATGATTGTGGCATGCAAGGCTGCTGATGATGCTGTCAAGGTAAGATGTAATGCGAGTTGTGTTCGAATATTTGGAAGGTAGATAGAGGTGGATGATGTAAAGCTACTGAAAAACGCCTAGCATTTAATAAAGTTGGTGTAAAGAAAGATTTTTAAAAACCTAAAACCCAGATTATTCTACAGTACATATGGTTTGAATTAAGTACATATAAAGCCAAATATAAAAGCTGAAGTGGTTTTCTGGTTCCTACTCTTCTATTTTATAAACTTTTCAGGGAATTTTGTGGGTAAAACGGTGTCATAAAATTCTTCCACAAGAACGAAGATCATTTTCACACTCTTATCCCTCACTTGAAACTGTCTTGTTCCAGATGATCCTTGATGCAATTGAGCAAGTGGGTGGAATATATGTTGTTACTGCAGATCATGGCAATGCTGAGGACATGGTAAAGAGAGATAAGTCTGGGAAGCCTGCTTTGGACAAGAATGGAAACATTCAGATGCTCACATCTCACTCTTCAACCAGTAAGTTCTGGAACCTTGCTATTTCAAAAAATTTAGGTGATTTAGTAAAATTGGTTCCTAAATTGTTTTATTTGCCTTAGCATATGGATTTGGTAATTCTTTTTTCCTTTCCTTTCCTTTTTTTCTTTTGAATCAAGTAACAAACAGTTTGAAAATTGCGAAGAGAGTTGGTGCAACCCCCATGCATATATACATACATGAGTAGCTGGAGCCTAAAGATGCACAAGTTCTTTAGAGCATGTCACCTACTAGTTTAAGCAAAGTTCACAATTAGTAACATGTAGATTGGCTGAGTGGGGCAGTACGTTTTTATTTCTAAAGTACTGATTATTATACGTTTGGGTTTCTGATGTAGGTGCCTATTGCAATTGGAGGTCCTGGACTGGCACTTGGTGTTAGATTACGCAAGGATGTACCTACCGGTGGGCTCGCCAATGTTGCTGCTACTGTAATGAACCTCCATGGATTTTTGGCGGCTGGTGACTATGAACCAACTCTCATTGAAGTAGTTGATAACTAGAACGACATAGAGCAATGCATTTAACTTATTGTTGCCTAGACCCCGGACTGGTATATGCGGGTTTCTAGCCTGCTCTTCGATATGTTATTTTTTGTTTGAAAATTAAATTTTGGTTATAGTCCGGAGGCGGACAGAAGATTGTAGTACAAGTGCTTGTTATATATCTGCAGCTGATGTTACTCTTTCTTCTTTGTCATCTTTTTCTTGTTGAACCAAACTTGCTCTTGTAATTTGTCACTGGTGACATCCAGTTCCTAATTCATTGTGGATTTTTCAAATTTTCTCGAGAGGGGAGAAATAAGATGTTAGAATGTGATTGGTCAAAGTGGTCCCAAAACTTAATGGCTGGTTATAATTTAGTTCCCGAAAGAAATTTCTCACTGTCGGGTTCAAACTCCTGATTTATTTTCAGTTTGTTTCTATTTCTATCAATCAGACCAGAAAGAAATGTGAGCTGGCATGAACAAAAAGATGTGTTGGTGACATGTGGGATCCAACTTTAGCTCCTCTGTATTTACGTACTTATAAACGAATCTCGACAAGGCTATAAATCTACTATCATACTCAGTCACAAATAAAGTGTTATGTTTTAAATGAATAAAAATATCTCATGTTATGCTCGAAATGTATCTGGAAAATACTTCGCAAATAACACATCTTTAAACTTCACTAAATTAAGGGTTGATCTACTTGTATACTCAATCTAGGCAGAATATCTTCCTACCATTGAGAAACCTCACATTCAAAATATTTCTCAATATGTTTAATTCACTGCTCAGTCTTAATAGGATTTATAGATTTTCTAAAAGACTAAGGTTTAAATTTAATAAATCTCACAAAACAATCTCATTGCATCTCATGAGAAAACACACCATCTCCCTTATAGATTTCTTGTCTCACCACATCAAGTTCTGTTCTAGCCCTTTCTTCTAGTCTCCTTTGTAAATTATCAACCTTTTTCTCCTGCTACATTCATTATTACTATAGCGCGATCAATAACTTCTTCTCTCAACTCATCTTTCCTAACATTAGATTCTCTCACACATCTACTAGTACCAGTTGTACTATCAACCTGTTCCCTTACATAAACTACATACTCGACCTCCATCTCAGCTTCAATTCTTCTAAATATTTGAGGTCTGCCACAGAATGGCACCAACTGAGTTGGGAGAATTGAAAGTTCAACTTCAGGAGTTGTTAGATAAACAATTTATTCGACCTAGTATATCACCTTAGGGAGCCTCTGTGTTGTTTGTAAAGAAGAATGATGGAACGATGAGGTTGTGCATTGATTATAAACAGTTGAATAAGATCACCATCAAGAATAAATATCTTTTTCCCAAGATAGATGATTTATTTAAGCACTTGTCTAGGGTGTTTTTTAAGATAGACCTGAGATCGGGTTATCATCAGTTGAGGATAAAGGAGGGGGACGTGCCTAAGACTACTTTTAGGACACATTATGGCCATCATAAGTTCCTTGTGATGCCTTTTGGGTTGACTAATGGTCCTGTAGCATTTATGGATCTAATGAATTGAGTGTTTAAACCATTCTTGGATAGATTTGTAATTGTATTTATTGATGATATTCTAGTATATTCCAAGAATGAAGAGGAGCATGTGAAACATTTAGAGATAGTGTTGAAAATTCTTAGGAAAGAGAAATTGTATGTAAATTTCTCTAAGTGTGAGTTTTAGCTGAATGAAATATCTTTTTTGGGGTATGTTGTGTCAAAAGATGGTATAGTAGTTGACCCACAAAAAGTAGAGGAGTGTTGAATTAGGAAAGATCAACTAGTGTGACTGAAATTAGAAGTTTTTTGGGGTTGGTTGGTTATTATAGAAAGTTTATTCAGAATTTTTTTTATTATTGTTGTACCATTGACCATGAAGGAAGTGAAGTTTATGTGGTCAAAAGAATGTGAGAAGAGTTTTCAGCTATTGAAAGAGAAGCTGACTACTGCTCTAGTATTAGTGCTTTCTTCTGGTAATGAAGGATTTGTGGTATATAGTGATACGTCACATCACGGGTTGGGATGTATGTTGATACAACATAGGAGATTTATAACCTATGCTTCTAGGAAATTGAAGAACCACGAGAGAAATTACTTGATTCATGATCTAGAATTGGCTGCTATAGTTTTTGCTTTGAAGATTTTGAGGCATCATCTGTATGGAGCCACTTGCGAAATTTTTACTAATCATAAAAGTTTGACGTATTTACCTACCCAAAGAGAGTTGAATTTGAGGCAGAGAAGATGAATGGAGTTGATTAGTGACTATGACTGTACAATTCACTATCATCTAGGGAAGACTAATGTAGTAGCTGATGCATTGAGTAGAAAGCCTACAGGGAGATTAGCTGCTATTGGGAGTCATGTATTAGCTTGATGGTAGAATTTAGATAAATGAGAATGCAGTTGAGTATCAATAATAGATGAGTATTGATGGCAAATATAGTGGTACAATCTTTTATTTTTGAACGCTTGTTACAGATGCAGAGTGGAGATGAAGGGATAAAGAAGACCAAACAGGAAGTATTGAGTGGAAAGCCGACTAAGTTCAGAATTAGAGAAGATGGCATGGTGGTAGTTTGTGTTCCCAATGATGTTGAGATGAGAAAGGAGATACTAAGAGAGGCTCATGGCAGGTATTCTGTGCACCGGGTAATAATAAGATGTATAGGGGGTTGAGACAAAATTATTGGTAGTCATGGATGAAGAAGGATATAGCTGAGTATATTTTTAAATGTTTGATTTTTCAACAGGTGAAGTCTGAGAGTAGACATCCGACAGGTTTATTACAGCCTCTTCTAGTACCTGAATGGCCATGGGAGAATGTTAGTATGGATTTTGTTTCTGGTTTTCCCCGTACCCAGAGAGGTCATGATGCTGTATGGGTTATAGTGGCAGACTTTCTAAATCTTCGCATTTCCTTCCTATTAAAACTATCTCAAGTCCTGAAAAGTTGATTGAATGGTATGTAGCGGAGATTGTGAGATTACATGGAGTACCTTGAGCATTGTATCAGATAGAGATTCTAGATTTTGGAGAGGTTTTCAGAAAGCTATGGGTACAAAGTTGCAGTTTAGTAAATTTTTCCATCCTCAAGGTGATGGGTAGATAGGGAGAATCTTCAGAATATTGCAAGATATGCTGAGGGCAAGTATATTGAGCTTTTCAGTGAGCTGTGATGCTTATTTACCTTTGATCGAGTTTGCATACAATAATCAGTATCAAGTTAGTATTGGGATGACACTAATTGAGGCTTTATATGGTAAAAGGTGTAGAATTCTAGTATGTTGGGAAAAAGTTTGAGAAAGAAAGATATTTGGTCTAAAAATGATAGATTTGACTACTAAGATGATCAAATTGGTTAGAGAGAACCTTAGAGCAGCACCGAACAGACGGAAAGAACATGTTGATAATAGAAGATGAGCTCTTGAGTTTTAGGTGGGTTACTGGGTGTATTTGTAGATATCTCCATGGAATGGTGTATTAAGATTTAAAAAGAAATGAAAGTTGAGTCTGAGATTTATGGGGCCCTATGAGGTGATTGAAAGAGTTGGACCAATAGCATATAGATTGAATTTGCCTCCAGAGTTAAAGTAATTGCACAATATGTTTCATGTTTCACTTTTGAGAACGTGTTTACATGATGAATCCCATAGTATCCCGAGTGAAGCTGTAGAACTTTAAAAAATTTGACATTTATGCAAGTACCAGTCATATTTCTAAATAGAAAGGAACAAGTCTTGCATAATAAAAATATTCTTTTAGTTCAAGTGTTATGGCATAACAAAGATGTTAAAGAAATTACTAGGGAGCATGAGGCAAGAATAATGAAAGAGCACCCCCTAGCTTTTTCATGAGTTAGGTAAGGAAATTTCAGGGATGAAATTTTTATAAGGTGGGTAGAATCGAAATATTCGAATTAATAAAATAAGAGTAAAAAAGTAATTTTACATATATCATATTGAATTAAATAATCTATAGATGAAAGATTTAATATTGATTTGAAATAATATTTGAAAGATAATATTGAAAATTTTGTTGAAAAGAGTTAGAAATTTTTGAAGAAAAAAGTTATGAAATTTTTTGAAATCTGAAGTTGAAATGAAAGAATTTTGAAGAAAAATATAGACCGAAGTTGAGGAAAATAATTTTAAAAAATTGGAAGAAAATATAAAATATAATATTTTTCTATAGTTTTTATAAAACTTTTGGAAGGAAGAAAAGATGAAAATTGATTTTTAAAGGGAAATGGCAAAACTGTAATTATATGATGGCAAAATAGTAAATTTTAAATGATGGCAAAATCGTAAATAATCAACGAAAAATATGTAAATTGTGTTTAAAAAAGGGCAGGCTTCACGTGAAGGCGGTGAAGCAGTGAAGGTAAGTTAAAAATAAATAAAAAGGCAAGCATGAAGATGTTCATGTGAAGGTAAAGAAATATATATATATATATATATATATATATATATATATATAATTATTAAAAGATGAAGAGACAAACGGTGAAGGGGATGATCATTAGTTTTAGATTTTTTAATTATTAAAAAAATGTCTTGCAAAGTTTACAAGTCTCTGAAGCTAAGAGACATTATTTTCTTTCAAATTCTCGTTTGGTTTCTTCTTTCTTCAATTCAAATTCTTAGCAAAAAGTTATAAAGAAAAATTCTCCAATATTAGAGATAAATACAGTCATCCAATCACAATAGCAAGATTTCATCACATTTGAGGTAAATTTTCAATAAAACTCATAACTAAATAATTATATTGTTTGAATTAAGTTATGAAATAGTAAGATTTATGATAGTTTATGGCTAGGTATTGGTGATCAGCAGTCCCAAGAAATTGCTGAAAGGAGTTGGAAAAGCAATGAGGTGACATGTAGCTTTAAGTACTACGCGGTGAGTTAGATTTACTTTTAGTAATCAAGACCAATAAAAATATGAATTTATGATAGTTAAATAAATTGTTGAATTATAATGATTGGATGATGTATTTTCTTTTATGTATGATAATAGATTGATTTATTAATTAGGGATTAAATAATATGTTGAAAATTTCTGAATAATATGACTGAAAAATCGATATGATATATGAGGAGACAATTTAATAAATATAATAAAAATAATAATTTTGAGAAAGAGATAGTTGAATTGAATGTTTTGATGTATGATTGCTTGCATGTTATTGCTCGTATGCATAAAAGGAAAGACCAGGAAGGTAGCTGGTTTGGTTGAGAAGACTAAGAAGGTAGTTGTTCTGGCTGAAACATGTCGATATATGAGAAGACGTTCCCAAATGATAGTATGAAATGATCTGATGAGAAAGAAAGAAAGAAAATTTAAATTTATGCATTATATTTGTTTTAAATATTTATTATTAATAACTGAGATGCTAAATAATCAGTTTTGATTATTAAATGATTGATAGATAGATGAGTCTCATAATGAGACAATTTTGATGATAAATAAACTGAAAGGGTGATATAATAAAGAATTATATGATTGATTGTTTGTATGATGTGAACCTTCTGATGATCTTAAATTGATAAAATATATGAGATATATGTATTAAAAGAGGATAGCCTGGTAATTTATTTATTGAGAGATTAATTATGCTGATTTAACAATAATTGAATATAACTAGAAGTATACAAATCGAGTATTTCTAGTAAATTTAGTTCACTAAGCTTGTAAAGCTCACTCCTCATTGTTAAATAATTTCAAGTAGCGGGCATGAAGATAAATTTGTGAGCTGAGATTTAGACTGAATTATTATCTGTAAGTCTCGTGGTCCACATCCTCAAACTAATGGAAGAATAAGGAAAATTTTTTGTAGATATTCATGCATCTTTAATATGTTGTATATATTGTTTCAGATAGGATATTGATAATGTAACTCCCTGTTGAGGGTTAAGGTTTGATATATATATATATATATATATATATATATATATATATATATATATATATATATATATATATATATCAAACCTTAACCCTCAACAGAGAGTTACATTATATATATATATATATATATATATATATATATTTTCAGTCGATATATGTTTTTATATTGTTGCATATATTTGTCGTGCTGAGATTTCAAAACGTGGCGACACTATCTTGGGGGTGGCCAACCCGGGATGGGTCGTTACAGTAACCGTGATATCTGGATTTTCTTGATCATTTCTCATTTTATCTGGTCTCGGACTTTTCCTTGGGGTCCGATAATCTTGATGGTTATATCCAGATAGTTCGGTATTCTGTCTATATAGGTGTTTGGGACTTCTCTTGGAACGATCTCCATCCTCTTCGTTGTGTTAAAGTTCAGTGAACTCCTTCAAATACCCTTTACTGATGAGGGGTTCAATCTGTTACTTGAGAGCATGACACTCTTTGGTGTCGTGACCATGGTCCCTATGGAACTAACACCACTTGTTTCGGTTCCCACCAGGGTGGAGAGGTTTTGGAGGCCAACAAAGGATATCTCTGTTTTGGACCTACATAAGGATATTTTTCATGGAAGCGTTTAGTGGAGTAGAGCACTCAAAGCTTGTGGCGATCTTCATTCTGTCATCACGATGAGGTTTTTTATTTGGGCCATCTCGTGCTTCGTTGGTGTCTTTCCTCTTCTTCTTGGCTCTTCCTTCTGTTTCTCTTTGGAAAGCTTGGTTGTTTTCAGCCAACATATATTCCTCAGACCTGGCCAAGATTTCACTCATATCTTTGGGGTGACGCCGTTTGAGCTTAAGGCTGAAGGATTTGGACCTGAGTCCATTTTTGAACGCCAAGATTTGCACATAGGGATCAAGATCTAGGATCTCCCATGCTGCGGCATTGAAGCACGAGATAAACTCTCAGAGTCTTTCTCCCTTGCGCTGAATGATGCTGAAGAAGGCGTCGAAGGTTTTCCGGGGAACCTTGCTGCTAAGAAAGTGTGCCACAAAAGCTCAGGTGAGCTCCTTGAAGGATCCAATGCTTCCCGGTTGAGATGTATTACCAAATACTAGCAACCTTTTCAAGGGTCAAGTGGAAAGCTCGACATACGACCACGTCCGGGTGATAGTGCAGCATCATGGTGGTTTTGTAGAGTTGCAAGTGGTCCATAGGATCAGTGGAGCCATCGTAGGCCTTAATAAGTGGCATACGGAAGTTAGGAGGGAAAGGGGCCTCCAGGATCTCTTTGGTGAAGGGTGGATCCTGGGTATTCAACTCATCCAAGACGCTGTTGTTTCTCCCTTTGAAAGCTTCATTTATCTTTTCCTCTATTTCTTCGAACCTCTTGTCTAGGTGGGTATAGATGTTGTCTTTTAAGGAGGAGAAATCCCTGGATCTAGTTGTTGGGGAACATCTGGCAGTGGAGTTATCTTGGGATCCGATGATACGTGGAGGAGAGGATCCTACGGTAGAGCGGCTACTGGAGGTCTTGTTGTGATTGGGTTGATTTTTTCGTCTGAGTTCTTGGCCAAAGGATGGAGATGAAGGAGGTTGAGCTCTTCCTCGAACTTCAATAGCTAAGTCAGTAACGAGGCGGGAGAGTTCCAAGAATTGCTATTGAATTATCAAAATGACAAGATGTAGCAAAGGAGACACTTCTTGGTTCTC
Source organism: Bretschneidera sinensis (assembly GCA_023935145.1). Lineage (NCBI taxonomy): Eukaryota > Viridiplantae > Streptophyta > Magnoliopsida > Brassicales > Akaniaceae > Bretschneidera > Bretschneidera sinensis. The sequence goes on along the minus strand of CM043700.1, from coordinate 57,284,216 downwards.
TTTAGGGTCGTCCTCTATTGGCTCATGTTGAGGAAGTTACGTGCGCCTGGCTTGCTCACCAAGAAATCCAGGTGGATTTTGACCGAGGGTGGCATGCTCGGAGACGGTGGGGAACCGTGAGTCGAGCTGCTAGCTATGGGTGCCTATTCGCGCGGCTGCGATACTGGTTCTAGCGATGCATTTGGTGGTATTTTTGGGTGGCATGGAAATAAATGAGTTTTTATGGTTTTTCTTCGCCTCTTTAAGAAAGCAAGAGATTGTTGTTTCCTACAGACGACACTAATCTGTTGATGCCAAAAATCTATCAAGGGTTAATATGATCGTTGAGTCGAATCTGCACACACGAGATAATGAGAAGGATAAAAAGGTCACCAGAGGGCAGGGGGGTGGATCCTCTGGGACTCTCCAATGGCTAAGTAATCCTTAGGGTTTTTGAGAGTAAATGAAAACAAAAGATGATTTTTGAAATTAGGAAAGCGGTGACTGAATACCTTATGACTATGTGGATTCTTTATATAGTTGGCTAGGGAAACTTCTAGAATCTTTTTGGCCGCTGACGGATCGTTCTCATCATTTCATGGCTAAGGACGTGATCCTTAAAAATCACTAAAGATAGCTATGTGTGGAAGCTTGGTAGCTGTACCGTAATGGTATTCCGGGGAAGTTACCATCGGACCCCTACCAGGTGTTGATTCTAGGTTGCCTAATCTGTATGATCGTTAAATGTCTTCTTTGTCCATAAGGATTGACACGTGTCATTATATCAGTGGGGAGCTATTTTTCCCTACATCAAAAGATAAATATCATTAATCCAAATTAAAAGAAAAGAAATAAAATTGTAGTGTTCTACGCAAGGCTTGCAACGAATTTCATGGTTGTTTTATGGTCCACTCTCATGCACAACAAAAAGATAAAGCATGATGATAATGGCTATCATGGTGGTCAAAGGGAGACCATCGCTTGCTTCCACGATGGTAGCTATTTGTTTGGAGCATAAGAAAAAAGGGAGAAGAGTGGTGGGGAAAGGCTGTGGGGCGTTGAGAGAGTGATGAGATGAGGGTGGGTTTGTATTTGTTTATTGAAACATATGGGCGATTTAGTAATTCAATGTTGCTGCAGGATTTACTACCATTTTGTTGTTTTTCATATATAATTTTATATTATAGTATAAATTTCATAACAAAAATAAATTAAAATAATAGAATAATGTCACCTATAATTTGATGACGATGGGTTGAAGTGCGGATCAATCGCTCTCTTTAGAATGTTTCGTGCTGTTGTGTAGATAATTAAACTCCAACATCCCAACATTCTCTTCATTGTTGATCAATGATACATGCACGGTATCATTGAGCCAAAGCTCCACCATACCACCTTTTCTCTATTCATAAAATAATAGTAAAATAATATATGTAGAATATATAAGTGAGAGGAAGAATAAGATATATGAATGTGGGAAGTGTGTTAATATTTTTATAGACTCTTAGACTTGGGAGTTACAAGCCCACTAAATGTGTAATTATGGATGAGATAATGACCGATAATAACCCAACGGTTAGTGGAATAATTGTATAGTTAGTGGCCTCATTAAGCTCTTAACGATTTGTTTGACCCAAACTTACACATGTACAATTTTTCTTTTTCTTTTTTATTAAAATATACAACTTTTCCTTCCTCATTTTAATGAAATATAGAAGAAATTAAATTATATAGGCAAAGATGAACTATTCTTCATAATTAAGGTAGCGATGCCTTGAACCTTTAGTTAGTGAGTCTGTAATTCTTTCTCTAGAGCCAGTAGTGAACTAAGTTTTGAACTATAACTACCTAAGGGAAACAAAATATGACACTACACACATAAAAATCGAAGTGTCTCATTGAGGTTTTAGTGTTAGTATGTTATGGTGATTCATGAGTGGTCCAAAGAATGAACCTTTATTCTCATACAGAGCTGCTTCACTCCCACACTCACATAGATGAAATCCGTCAAGGATTTTCTTTTAACTAAGACATTCTGCTCATAATGAGCCACAAATTTCATTAAGAATCTTAGAGTCGACCCTCATTCTCGTTACATGATAGGTACACCTACACCTTAGAGATGGGCATGGAGTTTTTACTTCAATTGTGCACCTTCCACCCAACAACCTTTATGATTCATTCTTCCGATTCAAAACCTAGTTCTCAATATATTTGATTGTTGGGTTGGGTATCCTCATAGAAGGTCATATTTTTAAATGATGTTTATTCATTGTTTTTTTAATTAATGAATATCTATCTTATGACATTTCTTTACTTTCTTTTATAGGATTTTCCTGAGGCAGCACAGAAACAAGGTGTGAGCAATGATGAAGAGTTCTTGGACCTCAATGATCTTTCACTTTCTTATTTCTTTTATGAAAATACTATTATAAGAATTGTATTTTGCATATATTTTTAAGGATAAAGTACCTTTTCATACCTATGGTTAGAGGGTCATTTCAAAAACATACATGTGGTATTGAAAATGGCTGTTACATACCTGTTAGAAATTTGACTTTCACATAATCTATTCAATCCTAACAAGGCATGATAATTTTCCATATTGTTCTTCCTTAAATTAAAGCTAATGAACCTACCCTAATTAGTTTTCTCTTTCATCTCCCTCTCTCTCTTCTCCCCTCTCTTTCTCTTCCATACGTTTAGGAACTTAACCTATATTATCTGAAAACCAGAAGAAAAAAAAAAACTAAAAAACCAAAAAACACATGAGCTTTGTTCTTCAATTACGAAACCCAATCTGACACTAAGGTTCGAAAATTGAATTCCATGGATGAATATCATCATTCAACAAACAATAGGTGATTTAAGCAAGAAATCACAAAATAGGGTGCGAACAAGACCCGAACACCAGTTTAAACGTGCAGAGCCAATCCTATGCATTTTTTTTTTCTCTTTTCCTCATCTTCTTTCGACTACACTTCTCTTCTTATGTGGTTATTATTGTTTGAATATTAAAAGAAAAATTGAAATTCTTGATTTTTTCTTAAATTTAGTGATCGAAGGGGAGAAAATGAACACTAAAAGTAGAGAGAGAAAATTAAAAAAGAAAAGAGAGATAAGAGGTAACAAGAGAGAGATGGATTTAAATTTTTATTTGTGTTTTTATTTTAATCAATTTTATGACGTGACCTAAGTCATTTGAGGGGTGTATAGAGATTTTCCAAAAAATTATGAGGTGGCTTAACATTTGATTAAAATTCTGACGCTTGACTAACGGGATCACTAATTAAGTATGTTTCTGTAATGTAACCTATAAATCTCAAATATAAAACAATAATTTTTAATACTATATGTATGTTTATGAAATTACCCCTAAACTCAGGCATGAAAATATAATTAACCTTATTTTTAATTAATTCAAATAAATTAGTGGATCACATAATTGATTCATTGACCGTGAAATGTGTGGTTTGAACATGAAAAACCATTTAGAGAAGGTCCCCATGATCGAACGGTCACCGAATCAAAATTAAATCTAGTGGGAAAATGATTTTTGATTAGAAGTTCATTTTCTACCCCAAATTCATGTAGTCAATCTGCATTTATTTTATGCAATTGTATTTTTTTTCCTTTGTTTTAAATTCCTAAGTTAAAGCAGCTCATGTCTGAGTGGAGCCTCGTTTTTGCAGCTTCTCTATGGACATTGTGGACTGTACGTAACAAATGTGTCATGGTTAATGAAATGCATAACTCCTCTAGCTACCTATTCCAGATTGATCGGCTCACAAGAGATTATCAACAAGCTTTTCCCATTCCAATCCGTGCTACCAAGAGGAAGGAGGAGAGATACCATTGGGTCAAGCTTGAAAAGGGATGGTTTAAGCTCAATACAGATGGTTCTATTAAAGCTAGGGATCAGGTTGCGAGCTCAGGAGGTTTGATTAGAGATTGGGAGGATATATAGTGGGTGGGTTTCAGCTGTCATCTGGGTAATTCATCGATTCTGGTGGCCGAGCTATGGGGTCTACGAGAAGGTTAGCGTATTGCAGCTGAAGATAGTATCCTGAACCTTCTTGTTGAGTTGGATTCTGCAAGTGCGGTTGACTTAATCTTATATGCGGATAGTCATTATCATCCTTTGGGAAATATCATTGAGAATTATAGGATCTTCATGAAATCGTTCAGAAACTGCAGATTGAAACATGTTTTCAGGGAATACAATTTCTGTGTGGGTGGTATCGCTGATCTTGGTACTCAACATAGGAACAAAATGGTTCTCTACAGCGATCCCCCCCTCCTGCGCTTGATGGCATGCTGCTAGCTGATGCTATGGGAGTCTCCTTCCCAAGGCCTTAAGCTTGTTTGGCTTTCCTGTATCCAACCAAAAAAAAAAGAAAATAGATGCCTCACTTTTCTTGCCTATCATTGAAGCAAGAGACAAACACGAAATATTGGAAAAAGAATCCATAAAGCATAAAGTAAGAGAAGATAAAACAACACATAACTTCCAAATAACCATTCCCATATAAGTAAAGAAATTGCTCACTACTTTATCAACATAACTCCTTAAAATAACTATTCATTTTCCTTAATCTAAATACCCAAATTCACTCGCTCAATATGAAACATCTGTAGCACTAACGATGGAAAGACGTTATATATGTACAAGAGCACCCTGCCATGTCCAATATTCTAATCACCAAAATGAATTACTCTTCTGATCATTTTTTTCATTTTCATATTGATAGAGGGTCAAAACAAACACGCAATAAAGTCGAAATTCGATACATTATATCTGAGAAAGAGAAACTATGCCAAGAATTACTCAAAGCTCATTTTGAAGTTCTCAAAGCCTTCAAACAGCACATAACTCTAGAGAAACTTAAAGTGTAGTTTCTTTTTTTTTTTTTTTTTTTTCTATTCTTCTAGTTCTATCATTGCTTTTAAGTATCTTGTATATTCTCCCTACATACAAATTCCAAGCATCCCTATTGTTTGTGTTCTATACTTCATATATCTAACCAAAGGGTTACAGGTGGATTCTTGATTCTTCACATTCGTTTATATAGCCTCTGAACCTTGAAATTCATCTAATAAACTCCATTAGAATCAGGGTGTTACAAAAATGAGCTAATAAATAAAATTGACTTATTTTATTAAACAAAATAATTTTACCCAAAAACTCAGATTCATGTATTCAACCTGTTACTATCAAATTTACCCAAAATCAATCCACCATGCTATTTTTTTTTAAAGAAAGTTGAGCTATTTTATTTGCATTATGTGAATAGAGAATTAGGGCAAACACATTCTTATAACCTCAGAAAAAATAAGTCAGTGATAAGAGAAAGATCAGGAAACTACTTGCCTTGAAATCCAAATTTCCACTTAGATGGCAGATTGGCAGAGATGCCCCTACGTTGTTTCTGTAATTACACAGTTGAAGTGGGTTCCCAGCCACAGAGCAAACATCTTCTTCACTTTTCTGTCACCAGAAGATAAAGAAAAAAATTATTCTTTAAAAGTTTGAAGAACTCGGAATCTTTATTGAAAATTAAAAAAAAATAAAGAAAGAAAATTATTGAGGTACCTATATCAGTTTTGGTACTGACGGTAGTTTCTTGTAATCATAGTTTCCAATTTTGTTCGTGAATTTAAAAATATCTTTCTAATTATTAGGTACTTTGAAGAATATTTCATAATTTGATTTCAGATATACAAGAGATGATCGGAAAATATTGATCACATGTTGAGAAAAGAACGATATTGTTGCATTGAAGGCAGAGAAGATTTACAGGAGAAGGCAAGAGTTTCCAGAGGAAATTAAAGAGATGAATACATCTAACGAATAGTTTGATAAATCCATGAAATTCATACCTTTAAGAAGAAGTCCCTCTTCAAATTTGTTTCAGAAAATAAGAATAGCCTTCACGAATAATTATTGATGATTTCAAGATTGGAATAGCAAGGTAACGGAGAGAGAGACCGTCGGGTTGAGGACATGATGGTTTTCACTCAAAGAGTTACCGTTTCTCCATATTCTGGTTGTTGTCTTCAAGTCATATTTACCCGAGGAAACAAAAAGAGGCACAAAGATTATGCAAAACAATTAATATGACTTGTCAAAGTGAATATTCAATTTTCTATATCATAAATTAAGAAAGAAAGAGATTCTCGAACAAAATAATTGACGAAAGTAAGTAAAGTCATACTGCTCAAGCTTATTTTAAAGCAAACGTAAAGAGAAGCTAATCATCTGCGGATATGCTGCCATCTCTAGCTCATCATTACCTCAGCTCTCATTGTTATTCTTCCCTTGGTTCCCTTTCTAAAGGTATCGCTACAACTTGTTTTGCTGATTGTTATGGGACTTAATATTTCAAGCCTCCTTAGAAGGAGTGTTTAAGTTATACAAACCTTAGGTTTTCAAAGCCTCAAACCGAATATTTTCTCCAAAGCAAAAACATGAAAAAGCTAAATACTCTTTACAAATCCAAGACCTAAAACTAAAGAAGAAAACGTATAGAGGCAGTCAAAAAAATTTAACCTTAAATCAAAAACAAAATAAATTGATTAAAAGAAGCATAAACGGCCTCTACTATTCTGGTACGAAGTAAACCAATGAAATTAAGGTTGTCCATGAGAGCATTAACAACATGTATGTATCGATGCATCATTCACCTCACCCAGATTATGTCCAGATTATGTTTCTGTTTGCAATAGTGGATAGGTGACGCTCTTGAAGAATGAACTGAGAGAGGAGAAATCTTTCTTGGAAACTAAATTGAGAAACTGCAAAGTGATACAGAAATGACGTAAAATTTTCCAGAACATGGTTTAAGAATGCCTGTTGTAGACCCTGCAAACATTGGAAGCACATCTCCAAAGTTCAAACACTTGATTGCATAAATTTCACCATATATCAAAAAGCAAATTAAAAGAAATTAATGATTAAAAAAATGGTTGTCCCTTCTTTAGAAGAATCTAATGAAGATTGCCACTTTTTTATATAAAAAAATTGTATACCTCCATTGCAAACTTTGGTGAAAATAACCAATGGAGCAACAAAATGAGGAAGATACCCAGAACAAATTAATTACTTTCAGCTTCCTTGGTGTCTCATATTTTTCCTTCTCACTTTGCACCTTTCCGAAATGATGTTTGCCAATAATACATATATGAAGATACCTGCAAACTGAATGCACACATTATCTGTAAGTGTAATGGCAGATTTACTCTTCTCAAGCTCACTTTTCAACATGGGAAGTATTAACCCCTGGTAACTGGATTCTGACAGAATTTAAAAGCTAAATAAAATATACAAATCAAAGGCAAGATTGTGTTAACAACGATTTTGGATTAAAGCATTGTGGTAAAGTCCAAAGAAATTAACCAAAATCCATACTCTTAAAGGAATTTCTAGCATCTAATCTACAATCAAAATTCACCTGATGTGTATATTTCATAATGGTAACTTCAAACAGAACAACAATATTTTCTCATCCTCTATAAACAAAATTTTGCAAATTGATCTTATGGTTTCTAAAGGAATTAAGAAATTGTATTAGGGACAAAGGGAGTAGTACTTAACTCAAATTAAACTGAAAATACCCAAAATTCAAAGAAAATCCAAGTTCAACAATTTTTAGCACAACATAGAAAAATAGAGGGAAAAATAGTTAGACATCATACCAACAAAAAAAAAAATGAAAAAATGAAAGGAAAGAGAAGATGGAACTCAACTAGGAACATCGGATTAGCTGGGAATCAATAATATCAAAATTGATATTAAACGAATCTCTCTACATAGATAATAATGCAATGAACTTAAGCATGACCTTTATTCTTATCATTGCATCCATCGAAGTTTCTTGTTAAAAATCAAAACGTGATGTAGCAAATAATTACATTTTTATTCATTAAAATTTATTTCAAAGGAAATATTTCTCATAGGTAATTCCTCAAACCCCTTGTGCTTAAACCATTAACCTAAATTCAGGCCAAAACCAATCAAAGCACTAAACTGTTAAAGTATCAAGTTCAGGGTAGATCTTTTCTTCAAGAAACATATAATTATTCCCACTGAGAAATTTACTAGCAGTATCACCAAAAACATAGATTGTCAGTAAATTTTTTGAAAAATGACCTCTTGTTTTACCTTAACACAAGTCAGAGAGAGACAGAGAGAGGGTTATAGATAGGAAAAATGAGGGATAGGAAGAAAGAGAGAATATTTCAAAAAGCTTAAGTGTATGGAAAGTAAAATACATTAATAAAGAAAAATTATTGGTGCAAGAATTAATATATGCTTCAGTCAAGGTTGAAATTGACTCGATTGGAATAATACTTCTCTAGATGGGTCCGGTACTACCTCAATTAAGAGAACTTTAATGATATGCTATCATAAATTCAAAGAAAAAAAATTTAATCTAGCAGTTATTGAATAAAATAGATAACAAGTGCAAAATAACAATAAACTCAATATAATGAAATTGAAAGCAATGATGATACAATGAGATTACAAGGTTGAAACCTCAAGATACAAGATATAGACTCCTCGAACTTGTTATAACGTAGGCCAAGCCTTCAATGCAGCTCTGGCTTGTATTAACTTCAAGATAGAAAAAGAATGGAGATGGAAAAGGGGAATTACAGCTAGGATTACAGTACAACTACTCTTATTTTGATTGGAAAGTAAGTACTGAAAGTAAATACAGATGGAAAATGATTGTTGGATGATTGTCTATGTATTATTTGATGATTGATTCTATCATTATTTATATTACTTCGAATTTAGACAGTTGTGTTGATACTCCCCAAGTGTCTTCCACGTTTACACTTTCTCACATTCTCTTGATTAAATGCATTGATCATGCTATGTGTCAAAGTATTTACCACTACGTGAGTTGTGTTTAATCATGACCACTTTTACCTTAGTCAGTTAAATGCACGACTCTTGGGTTGTCCTCGATGCTCATATCTGCCTTTTTTTCAGTCGTATTCTCTCTTAGTTACTATAGTCTTTACACATGGTCCAATTAATACATGCCACAATATTAAATTGTTTTTGGTATAAACAATTGCCCCCCGTATGCAATTGGTTCGAAGATAAGAACCACTAAGCATGATTACATAGGATCATTAATCACTTTAAGGATTCGAATTGATTATACTTTCTTACCCAATATATTCCCATTTCCTCTTCTGATTTGTTTTCAAACATTCTCTTTGCAAAACCTAACGTTCCCAAATTCCTTTAGTAGTCTTCAGTCTTTTGTTTCATTTCTTCTTTCTCAAGTATAACTCGAGGTACAAACCCAAGAGGGGGGTGAATTAGGTTTTAAAAACCTTTTGTCAATTAACAAACAAATTTTAACAATTTAATCAAGCAAGGCACATAACAAATAAGATGCTTAAAATTAAAGGAGTAAAGGAAGAGAATATGCAAACTCCGTTTATAGTGGTTCAGCAATATCAAAATCTTTTCGACCTTACATCCACTCTCTTCAAGGAACCTCCTTGAAGTAATCCACTAATTGTAGTCGAGCAACTTCACGAGTGTTGCAGAACCTTTACAAGCACTCTCTTCCATAAGGAAGTTACAAGGAAATGTTTAATCCTAAACATTCTAAGAGTTACACCAACTTCTTCTCTTTACAATGAGTGATATTAAATGTAAAAGGAAGGGAGAAAGATAGCAATGAATACTTTACAAGATGAAGGTTAACTCTTTTTCAAGAACAAGCTTAAAGAATGGCTCACAATAAAATTTTCAAGGCTTTTAAGAGTATTAATGAGCTATAAATCAAATTGAGTGTTATTTCTTGTTGTTTAAATGCTCATTGATGGGTGCTTTTATAGCCTTGGTCTTATATGGCCATTAGACACTGATTTGGTAGGTTTAAAACATTAAATACTCAAGTCTCGCATCTCAAAATGTCATATTTTCGAATTACCAGTCGACTGAGTCCTTGTACCAGTCGACTGGGTTAAATGAAAAAGTTCAATTTTAGGCTTGAGATAAGTACCAGTCGACTGGATCTTAGGACTAGTCGACTGGGTCCTATTACTAGTCGACTATATCCTTTAACCAGTCAATTGAGAACTTACTGTCCCTTTTACCAGTTGACTGGTTCAGATACCTAGTCGACTGGGTTGTCCCAAAACACAGTTTTTATGTTTAAAAACAGTTTTTTTGACTTAAAGACATTTTTTGAATTATTTTTATCAAAGCCTTTTGCAATCAAAGTGAGCCATAGTTATGCTAGGTAACTAAAAACAAAGATTTACAATGTGAATCAATTATCTCAGAACCTATTCTAGATTTTCTATCTTCTTTTGGTAATTATACGTGTTGTATTCTTGCGTCTGATTTCTGTATTGAATGTTTTTGCCACTTAAACACTTATATAAAACTGTTAATGCAATTCAAGTAGTTTTTTTTATCATTATTAAAATCAAATATGGGTCAACAATCTCCCATTTTTAATGATGACAAAACCATAAAGAGAAAAACAATTTTAAAAACTAAATGTTGGGTTTTTAAGGAAAAATGGGCAGAGTTTCCTCTGTTTTTATGATAAAAACCAACCTGAAATCATTCCATAAGAACCCAACCAATAAATAACATTAAATGAAAGGCTTTTTGAAACATATTTAGCATGGTCCTAAAACTATGCATTATATTATTTTACACATTTTTCTCTTTTCGTCCCCTGTTTTGACAACAGCAAAAAAGGGAGGATACAATTAGAAAATAAGCAATTCAAATACCATAGACAGAAAAATAAGGCATAAAAAAACTTGTATGCAAAAACTGAGTATAAACCAGAGATGATAAAATCTCCCGAGAAGAATCAGAAGTTTTACACAAAAGTTAAAACAATTAAAGCTTCAAAATAAGCTATAAATGCTCAACTCATCCAACCATTAACCAAATAGTAAAACACATACAAATGATGATCTAGATAAAGAAAAGCAATCATGCATATATAAGGGTCCATATATAACAGACCTGAAAGAAGCTGTTCGGAGAAAATCTGAACTATAGTAAGCAAGTACATGAATGTATGAAAAAGAAGTAAAAAAATGTTCTTGCAAAGTATCCATAGAGCTAAAATAGACAAATAATAATGAGTAGGGAGTCAACGAGCTGAAAAGTTAGAGCTATCACATAGAAGATCTCGAATCTTAGCTAAAAATCAAATCCTTTCTGAGTGCTCTCGGAGTAACTCGAAATCATCCCCGTAAGGTGCTGAAGTCATGACGCATGAGATCTATGTCTGTCCACACCAACTGGGAGCTCAAGTCAAAAGAGGAGCTCAAGCTCTGGAATTTCGTCTGCATAGACACTTGGAGACTCGCTATGGCTTGAAGAAGATCATTATGCCCACCCTGACCAGCTGCTGAGTTACCATACCTGACATTCTGTGGGCTAGCTGCAAGCTCTTCAGTGTCCATCACTGTAGGAGGAGCTTCATCATCGGGTAAGTCTTCGTCCCCATCTCTATCATCATCACCAATATGGATATTCTTCTCAGCCTTGGAGTGAACCATGCCATTCTGTATTATGCACCCTATCTTCTTCAAGGAAGAGACATTGATGATGTATTTAGGGCCAATATCTTGGGCTTCAATGGCAAGCAGAGAAACCTTGAAGTGATGAAGGATCAAGGTGATGAGTATGCCATAGAGGAGGCAACCCGAGTCATATGCCTCTCCATTAATCATATTAGCTAGCAATAATGGATAGATGTTGAAATGGTGCCCAATTTTGAGACACCATATCAAGACGATGTCTATCTTAGACATGGAACATTGACTCCCAAGTCTCGGGTGAATGGTCTAGCGGACTATTAGATTAAATAGCTTAGAGTCGAGTAACATGTCACTACATTGATGGAAGGTGATGGGTTTGAAAACATAGTTAGGGTCTCCCCTAACGATTTGACATGTCTTCTCATAATCAAAGTTGTCTGGCTATCCATCCAAACTCCATGATATCCCGGCTATAGGGATTCTCAGCAGACTAACCAATAAATCAGTGTTGACTTCAAACTCAACACCTATGACACTGGTTTTAAATCTAAGGGCTAGGGGACTAGGTTTCACTATATTTACATAAAATTGGTGAATTAACCTAGGGTAGTATTTGTGGTAGATGTTTACTAGAGGTGTTAGTCATATGGCCTCAAAAACAGGTAAAATATCGAAATTCACATGTCTAATGGAATCAAAATCAACAAATCTACATGTTATGAATTTCTTATGACGAATGATAGTATTATGCCTGTTCTTGATCGCAGGACTCCAAAATAATGAGTCATCCAGCTCGGTTCTTGCTTGCTTGCTTGAAGAACCAGTAACCCATTTCCATTTGGAGTCCAACCCCAAATATTTTTGTGTTCTAGACCCCTTTGGCACGTGTGGTCCGGATACTGTTGTCTTGATACGAATTCATTCAAACACTTTGGAGAAACACAAATTTTTGAGAGATTTAAGAGAGGATGAGTGTGAAAAATGTGAAGATTCAACCATAAGAGTAAAAAATAAGGTGATTTGAATGATGAGTATGGGTTCCTTTGAGTAATTTCAAGAGATTTGACACTGAAATCAAGAATTTTCTAGAGAGAGAAAGCTAAGATTTGTGACATTAAGCGTGAAATCAGAATTTTTTTTTTGAAGAGACTATATATAATCGCGATACCAATTGACTAGGTCAAGGTACCAGTCGACTGATCTTTTCATAATTTAGGGATTTTTGAGATACCAGTCGACTGGTGAAATGGGCAGTGAGACACCAGTTGACAGGATTGACCCAACTAGTCAATTAGGTCTATAAAAAATTTCAAATTTTTTAGCTTCAAACTTTTTTCGAGATACCAGTCGATTGGGTCCTTGTACTAATCGACTAGTGAAATGGGTAGTGAGATATTAGTCGACTGGATTAACCCAACTAGTTGACTAGGTAATTGGATAGTGAGATACCAGTCGACTGGATCATCCAACTAATCAACTGGGTCCATAAAAAATTTCAAAATTTTGAGCTCTAAGCTAGAATTTTGCAAGACATGATTTATATATGCCATTTTTAGTAAGAGAGATATTAAATAAGAGTTAATATCCATTCACTTAATGACAAGTATGCATATGATGGATGTAGACGCAATCAAACACACATAGGTTCATAGTTTGTTAAACCCATTAATAGTCTTATCTTACAAAAGCTATCTTCATTCAAGGGCTTAGTAAGAATATCAGCAATTTGATCTTCCGAATGAATGAATTCTAATATGATATCACCTTTTTTAGCATGATCTTTTATGAAGTGATGTCTTATCTTAATATGTTTGGTTCTTGAATATTGAATTGGGTTTTTTGTCAAGTTAATAGCACTAGTATTGTCACAATGAATTGGAATATTTTGAAAATATATGTCATAATCTTCTAGTTGTTGTTTCGTCCATAAAACTTGTGCACAACAACTTCTGGTGGCTACATATTCTGCTTCGATGGTTGATAGTGCGCCTGAATTCTGTTTCTTTGAAAACCAAGAGGTTAACATAGCACCTAGAAATTGGTATGATCCACTAGTACTTTTTCTATTTAGCTTACAACCCGCAAAATCAGCATCCGAGTACCCAACAAGTTCAAAAGTTGATTTTCTAGAATACTATAGACCTAGATTTTTAGTTCCTTGCAAATATCGTAGGATTCTTTTCACGGCAATAATATGTGATTCCTTAGGATTAGCTTGAAATCTAGCACACATGCGTACACTAAACATTATATCGGGTTTATTTGTAGTAGATATAGTAAAACTCATATAGTGCTTCTATAAGTTTTTGTATCTACACACTTACCTTCCTTATCTAGGTTAAGTTTTGTAGAGGTGCTCATGGGAGTGCCAATAGATTTTGAGCTCTCCATCCCAAACCTCTTCAATAGGTTCTTGGTGTATTTTGATTGATTGATGAATATGCCTCCTTTTAATTGTTTATTTTGGAGTCCGAGGAAGTAGGTAAACTCTCCCATCATGCTCATTTCAAATCCACCTTGCACACACTTAGCAAAATCTTGACACATGGATTCATTAGAGGCACCAAATATAATATCATCAATATATATTTGGACTTATAGTGTGTCATTTTTGTGAGTGTTTGTAAAGAGGGTTGCATCTATTTTTCCTCTTGTAAAACATTTTCAAGTAAAAACTTACTTAGCCTTTCATACCATGCTCTTGGAGCTTGCTTCGACCCATAGAGAGCTTTAGAAAGCTTAAAAACATGGTTTGGAAGACTAAGATTTTCAAAACCAAGAGGTTGCTCAACATAAACCTCTTCTTCTATAAAACTATTTAAAAATACAATTTTAACAACCATTTGAAATAGTTTAAACGTATTAAAGCATGCAAAGGCTAATAATATACGAATGGCTTCTAATCAAGCTATAAGAGCATAGGTCTCATCAAAGTCTATTCCTTCTTATTGATTGTAACCTTTAGCAACTAGTCTAGCCTTGTTCTTAGTTACTATTCCATTTTCATCCATTTTATTTCTATATACCCATTTAGTACCTATGATGTTATGATTCTTTAGTCGAGGAACTAGAGTCCACACTTTATTTCTTTCAAATTAATTTAATTCTTCTTGTATAGCATTTATCCAATCAACATCTTTTTTCCTTCTACAAAATCTTAGGTTCTACTTGAGATAAATAAGCTACACAATTGCAAATATTTTTCATAGAAGATCGAGTTCTTACCCCTTGTAAAGGATCACCAATCACTTGATCGATTGGATGATAATTCACATACCTCTAATCTTTGGGAAATTATCCTCTTGTTGATTTGTAGACGGTTGATCACGATTGACAGCATATACCTCTTGATTTGTTTGAGGTTGGCTCTCCTTAGGGTCAATAATGGGAGTAGATGTATCAATTCTTGGAATAAAATCTATATCATCATTAAGAGATATTATTCTACTACTAATTGGGTTAGACTCATCAAAAGCAACATGCATGGATTCTTCAACCACTAGAGTTCGTTTGTTAAAGACTCTATAAACTTTACTAGAGATTGAGTATCCTAAGAATATCCCTTCATCGGTATTGGAGTCAAATTTACCTAAATTAGTTTTATTGTTATTTTGGATGAAGCACTTACAACCAAAAGCACAAAAGTAAGATATATTAGGCTTTCTACCTTTCCATAGTTTATATAGAGTTTTATCAAGCATAGGCTTAATTAATATTCTATTTAAAACATAACAAGAAGTATTTACGGCTTCCGCCCAAAATATTTTGGTAAACTATTTTCACAAAACATGGTTCTAGCAAATTCTCTAGAACTCTATTTTTTCTCTCAACAACACAATTTCGTTGAGGAGTTCTAGGGGGTGAAAAATTGTGACCAATTCTATTTTCATCACAAAATTTTGAAAAACTTCAGTTTTCAAATTCTTTTCCATGATTACTTCTAATACTTGAGATAAAAATTCCTTTTTCATTTTGAACCTTCTTGCAAAAGTTCACAAATCCCTTATAGGCTTTATCCTTGTAAGAAATAAAAATAACAAAGGTATATCTTGAATAATCATCAACAATAACAAGAGTATATTGATGGTCATCTAGACTAATGGTGCTTATTGAACCAAATGAATCCATATATAAAAGTTCCAATGGTCTAGAAGTTGAAATTACATTTTTAGATTTAAAAGAAATTTTTGTTTGTTTTCCCATTTGACAAGCATCATAAAATTTGTCTTTTTCAAATTTGATTTTGGGAAATCCAACAACTAAATCTTTTCTTGAAAGAATTTTGAGTAAATCCATGTTCACATGGTCAAGCCTTCTATGCCATAGCCATGGGTTTTCACTAAAAGCAGGAAAACATTTTTCACTTTCCGAATGTAAAGATTTTAAGTCAACTAGATAGGTATTTCATGTCTATGGCTAACAAACTTGATCTTGTTACTCTTGATGTCTATTACTAGACAATTAGAGGATTCAAATATGACTTTGTTGCCTTTGTCACAAAGTTGACTAATACTAAGTAAATTTGGCTTAAGGCCTTGCACATATAAAACATGGTCATTGGTTGAGGAATCTTTACCAACTTTGCCATGCCCGATAATCTTTATCTTAGTGTTGTCTCTAATGGTGACGTGTCCGCCATCCCTTTGAGTTAGTTTCTGTAACATGCTTTGATCACCAATCATGTGCTTTGAGCATCCACTATCAAGGTACCAATAGTTACCTTTTTCTTTGCTGTGGAGACATATATACATTTCACATAGATATACAATTGCACTTTTAAGTACCCAAAATTTCTTGGGTCCTTTGGGGTTAGTCCTAGAAAATACAGCTCTTTTAGGGACCTATACTTTTTTAACATTATAGGGTGCTCTATAATTGTAGACATGTTGATAATGCATGATCCTAGTATGATAGTTATTGAAGTTTCTAGGATGTCTTATATATGTATGCCTATAGTTCCTTGGATAAGCATTCCTAGGATACATGTTTCTAGTATAAGAGTTGTGAGTATACATGCTATCTCTAGGATATGCATGATAGTAATTTCTAGGATGTGCATTTCTAGCATGTGCATGCCTTGAATGTGTATTCCTAGTATTTGTATATCTTGGATGAGCATACATATATATATTTCTAGGATTTTTATCTCTAGCATATGAATTTGAATTTAAATTTACATTCTTAGGCTTACTAGCATACTTTGAATGAGAACTCTTTATCTTGCTAGTGGCCTTAGAGGTGGAGGGTTCATCCATACATATTGCTTTCATGAACAAAGTCTCTTTTGATTTTTATTTGCGTAATGGAGATTAACCCAAAACGGATTTTCCTCCACTCAATCTTTGGCAAGATAGCACTTCATCTAGTTTTTCTTTTCCAAGAATAAGCCTAGATATAATGCTATTCAACTCCATTACTTTCTTTTTTAAAATATCATTTTCATTTTTTTTTAAAATCTTGTGATGAATTATAAAGCAAGGAAAATATCTTTTCTTTTTCTTCATTTAGACCTTCCATTTCTTTAGAAAGAGATGTGACTTCCTTCTTGAGAGCAATATTTCTAGAATCAAGTTTCTTCAATTCTTCATGCATTTCATTAATTACCTCAATCAATTCTTCACTACTACTAACAATATTATTATTATTAGAAGGGGAAGAATTTGTTACCTCATTTTCATCATCAATTGCCATTAAGCAAAGATTGGAAATTTCCTCATATCCAAAATCATTGTCCGAAGATTCTTCTTCTTCATCATCACTCCAAGTGGTTGCTATCATGGCCTTTTTTTTAAAGCTCTTGTATGGTTTGTTTGTTGTTGGACAATCGGCTTTAATGTAACCAGGTTTCTTGTAACCAAAACACACAATAGGTTCTCTTTTTGGAGTGGAATCCTTTGTGTAAGGTTTCTTGCTCTTTTTCAAGAATTTATGAAACCTTTTGGTGATTAAGGCCATTTCACCATCTTCTTCATTGCTCTCATTTTCTTCTTTCTTTTCTTCCTCTTTTTTGCTTGTGGAAGCTTTGAGAGTAATCATTTTCTTCTTCTTTGTCTCATCATCCTTAGCACTAGGATTCATTTCTTCCATCTCGTATGTCAATAATGATCCAAGAAGTGTTTCGACATCAAGTTTGTCGAGATCTTTGGCCTCCATTATGGTCATCTTCTTATTTTCCAAGTAGATAGCAAAGATCTCAATATCTTCCTTGTTAGTTCAAACTCCTCAAGGTTCCTACCAAGAAGCTTTAAACCATTAACAATAGTGGTGAAACATGAGTGCATTTGAGAAATTGTTTCGTTAGGAGACATTTTAAAAGATTCATACTCAAACACTAGCATATAAATTTTTTATTTTATAACTTTGCTAGTACCCTCATAAGTAACTAGTAGTGTGTCTCAAATCTTCTTAGCCAAAACACATGCAAAAATGTTATTATGCTCAGAGATATCTAAAGCCAAACATACTAGTGGCTCTACTATTTAGAGACATCATTCTACAATCCTCTTCATTAAACTATGTTTTGAGTTTATGCATTATATGATTGATTTCTCCTATAGTTATTTCCTTTGTAGGAATTCTAGGTCTTTCCTCAATGACTCTCCACAAATTATAGTCTTGTCCTTCGACAAAGATTTTCATTCTATTTTTCTAGTAATTATAATTTGAGCCATTGAACAAAAGAGGTCTAGTATAGGAATGACCTTCGGTATATCTATTTAAAGCAACTAGATCAACTCAAGGATTTTAACCCTAAAATTGAGTATATGGCTCTAATACCAATTGTAAACCGAAGTACAAACCCAAGAGGGGGTTAATTGGGTTTTAAAAAATTTTTGTCAATTAACACAGAAGTTTTAACAATTTAATCAAGCAAGGTACACAACAAATAAGATGCTTGAAATTAAAGGAGTAAATGAAGAGATTATGCAAACTCCGTTTACAGTGGTTTGGTAATATCGAAATCTTTCTGACTCTACGCCCATTCTCTTCAAGGAATCTCCTTTAAGTAATCCACTAATTGTAGTTGAGTAACTTCACGGGTGTTGTACAAACCTTACAAGCACTCTTTTCCACAAGGAAGTGTTTAATCCTAAACACTCTAAGAGTTACACCAACTCTTTCTCTTTAAAATTAATGATATTAAATGTAAAAGGAAGGAAAAGAGATAGCAATGAATGCTTTACAAGATTAAGGTTATCTCTCTTTCAAGAACAAGCTTAAAGAATGGCTCACAATAAATTTTTCAAGGCTTTTGAGAGTATTAATGAGCTATAAATCAAACTGAGTTTTCTTTCTTGTTGTTTATATGCTCATTGATGGGCGATTTTATAGCCTTGGTCTCATATGGCCGTTAGACACTGATTTGGTAAGTTTGGAGCATTAAATACTCAAGTCTCGCATCTTAAACGGTCTTATTTTTGAATTACTAGTCGACTGGGTTAAGTGAAAAAGTCCAATTTTAAGCTTGAGATAAGAACGAGTTGATTAGGTCTTAGGACCAGTCGACTGGGTCTTGTTACCAGTCGACTAGGTCCTTTAACCAGACGACTAGGTTCTTTGACCAGTCGACCGGGAACTTACTGTCCCTTTTACCAGTCAACTAGTTCAAAGACCTAGTCGACTTGGTTGTCCCAAACACAGTTTTTATGTTTAAAACGGTTTTTTGACTTAAAGACATTTTTTGGATTATTTTTGTCAAAGCCTTTTGCAATCAAAGTGAGCCATAGTTAAATTAGGTAACTAAAAAAAAGATTTACAATGCGAATCAATTACCTTAGAACCTATTCTAGATCTTCTGTCTTCTTTTGGTAATTGTACGTGTCGTATTCTTACGACTGGTTTCTTTATCGAATGATTTTGCTGCTTAAACACTTAGATAAAACTGTTAGTGCAATTTAAATAGTGTTTTGTCATTATTAAAATCAAATACAGGTCAACATCAAGTTTCTTCAATCTCTCAATGGCTGCTAAAGGAAAGAAAATTTGCATTGGTGATACTTTCCCTGAACAAGCACCTCGTCGTACCACTATACCTTCTCTTGGTAAGGGAAATGGGGTTGTATCTACTGAAGTTCCTAAACAAGAGACCAATGTTTGGTTTCTTGCTCACACAAGAGACCCTTTTCAATATTCTCGAGACTCGAGATTTCTATGTGAGAATCATGTTAACCTTATCCCTAGGGACTTTTCAGTTAATGGTTGGTCAATACCCACTGAGAGCCTCTCCTCTTATGTAGGTTCTGCTATAGCTGGTCCTTCCTTTTTTGGTTAAGCACCACTAGCTTTAGGGGCTATATACCCACATGACCCCATTGATTACCCTCTTTTTCAAAAATATCCCTAAGCATTGTCATGGAACTCATGGTACACCAAAACTCCCAACACATCCTGGTACCATATAAGTGAGAGATAGCTTGCTTGGGTAGAAAGATTTACTACTTAGTGCATTCAAGAGCTACGGGATGTATGCATATTCAATGTAGTTTAATCCTTGATACATAACATGTCTTTGAACCATACTTTACTGAGTGCTCTTTTACTCTTATGATCACCAGTGTGAAAAACTTTTCATCTTTAGACTGGGAAGCATACCATCATAGTTGAGGATGTATTTTCACTTCTGAACATCTCTCCTACAAGTTTTGTTGTGCATCCTCATATGTTGATAAGTGAGGTAGAATTTGTATCATCAATGGAGAATCATTTGAGTTTGAGTATTTTCCTCTCTAACCATATGTGCCAAGCAGATGATCCGATTTCTAAAGCAGAACTTATTGTTTTTTATTTATATATTATTTGAAAATACTTGGTGTGCGTGTCCACCAAACTGGTCACTAAACTATTTTTTTACAATTGCAAGTGTACTGACCCACGACAAGATAGTTGGCCTGGCACAGTTTGTAGTTGCTAACTTGTACAAGTGCATATATGATATATACAAGAAGGGGTTTCCTTTTTCTCTAGATGGACCCTTTTGAATCCTTCAAGTTTGGGTTTATGCATATTTTCCAGCATTTGCTCCAACTATTCGAGCCAATGGACCACTCAATTCTCTTGCTATGAGAAGTTCTTTCCCAGGGGAACTTATGATTCTCAACATCCCTAATATTCATTCTAGGACTACCTCGACGACTTGCTTAGATTTTTCTTTACAAAAATTGAGTTTATGCTTTTCAATGGCAAGTTGTATGGTTCGAGGCTATTTAAGACTCCAAACCCCTCGAATAAAGATAATGGTAATTGGTTCCATACTATTTTAGCTAGCTTCTATCTTTCTAGGGAGTTACTTACTTTCTTCTATGTTCCCCAGAAGAGAGGCTTGGAAGCTTACTCCCCTACACAGGTAGCCAAGCAGTTTGAAATGGTTCAAAATATTCCCATGCCACCTTATTATGTTAAAGGATCTTCTTGGAGTTGGAGGGTTGTCTATGCTAACTTAGGAGACATTTCCCAATCTAACAGCAGGGTTAAACACTCCCTTAAATGTCCTCACTTTATACAAAATGCAACTCACACCATTTCTGACTCTTAGAGGTGGGAGGCTTATGTCTCTCTGCTTATGTCTAGATCAACTCAGCTGAGGATGGTTGATATCTTTAACCATTTTTACCAATCAACTATGGGAGATGAATTGGGCAATAGACAAAAAGCAAAGTCTACAGAGACAGTGTAAGGACCCATCCCGGGTTGGCCACCCCCGGAATGGTGTCGTCACTTTTTGAAATCCCATCATGACACATATATGCAACAATATAAAAAGTCAACTGAATTATTTACATATATAAATCCTCAACCATCAACAACGGAGTTATATCATTCAGATCTCAGCTGTATAGTATATACAACATATTATGTATGAATATTTATAAATATTTTTTTTCTTTCTCATAGTCTGAGGGTGGACCACGTCGCTTACAGAAAATGATTTAGTCTGAATCTCCGCTCATAGTTCTATCTGTCCTGCCTGCTACCTAAAATCATTGTACAATGAGGAGTGATCTTCGCAAGCTCAGTGAATTAAATTTACTAGAAGTATTTGATTATATACTCCCAGTTACATCTTATAATTCAATTACTTCTAATAATCTTTCGATATTCATTCATCTTTTTCCTTAAATAATTCAATAACAATATTCTGTAATCACTACTTAATTTCATAATTCTCCCATTACACAATCTCTTCTTAAGCTACTCATTAGACATCAGTCTTTCAATTATATATTTAATCATCTATAAATTCTCAATTCAACATTATCATTTACCTCGTTATGAGGTTCACAACATATAATCAATCACTCAGACAATTCTCATCATATCATACTTCCATATTTCATTCTCATCATATTTATCTCTCTATAAGACTCATTCATCCATCAATAAATTTACACTCAAGAATCACACTTTAGCATCTCAAGCATTAACGATCAATATTTAAAGCAAATGCAATGCATGAATTTAAATATTATTATTACTTGGGAACGTTTTCCCACATGTCGACATGTTTTAACTTAGACTGGCTGCCTTCTCAGTTCTTTTATTCTCATTTAGACCGGCTACCCTCTCGATTCTTTTATTTTCAGCTATACCGGCTATCATGGTTTCATTTAGATCAACTACCTTCCCGGTTCTTTTATTTCATGCATATGCGTATGAATAATGATATGAATCATATGAACAATAATACAAAAACAGACATACATTCAGATATTCAAATTAACAATCCTGCTTCTTCTAAAATTATTTTTTGATCAATTTCACTAAATTCTTCTCCTCATATATCATATCATATCATCAACCATAGCACGTCAAGAATTTCATTTACCACCTTCATTATTAATTCGACTCATTATTCTAATAATATTACTTCTCATATAATAATTCTCTACATATAAATTATTTCTATCATACCCATTAACTAACTTTCATCTATCATCAAATCATAAATTAATGATTTATTCAAATACTATCACTATATTTCATATTTATCTTGATTACTTAAGGTAAATCTAACTTACCACGTAGCACTTAGAGCTACCCGATGATCACTTCCTTGCCTTTTCTATTCTTCTCAGTAATTTCTCCCAGTTGTTGATCGTGAACCTCTGACATAATATTTATATTAAAATTTCTAATTTATTCTTCAATTCTTCCATAATTCACACCCTTTGAAAATTTCAACTTTGAATTCCGGGAAATTTCATGTATGCTAAATTTCAAAAATAAAATTCACTTTATTACCTTTGTTTTTCTTAGAGCTTCTCGTGACTCTAATATACATATATACCTTTGAATTGAAGAAAGGAGAAAACCAAACAGGATTTGGTAAGGAATAAATATGTAAAAAAAAAACAAATATACAGATATATACAACTTTATACTTCACTGCCTGCACCATCCTTGTGTCTTGCATGTAAAGCAAAGGCTACACCTGTGCGTCCAGGAGTAGCCACCATTTTTTTCCTTTTTTTTCTTCTTCTTTTGTAACTACACCACCACGTGTCCAGTTTTTTATTTTTTTTCAAGAGAATTATTTTATTCAATAATAATTCTTTCATATATATATAATTTTAATTCCAAGTTATATTTATCAAATTACTTCTTTACCCATGCTTTAAAAACATGAGTATTACAATTCTACCCACCTTATAAAAAATTCGTCCCCGAAATTTCCTTACCTAACTCATGAAAATATTGTGGATAATATTTCTTCATAGTTACCTCACACTCTCACATAATCTCTTTAATATCTTTATTCTACCATGAAATTTGAACTCATGGAATTACTTTATTACACAAGACTTGTTCTCTTCTGTCTAAAATTCTCACTAGTACTTGTATAAAAGTCAAATCTCCCTGAATTTCAATAGCTTGGCTCAAAATATTACGAGATTCATCATGTAAGTGCGTTCAAAAAAGCGAAACGTGGAATACGTTATGTCACTGTTTCAACTCTGGTGGAAAATCCAAGCTATTCACAACTAGCCCAACTTTCTCAATAACCTCATCGAGACCCCCCTACCTGGGATTCAACTTTCCTTTCTTTTTAACCCTCAACACACCTTTCTATGGAGATATTTTTAAATATATCCAATCATCTACTTAAAACTCAAGATGTCTTCTTCTATTATCAGCATAGTTATTCGGTCTACTCTATGCTGCTTGAAGGTTTTCTCTAACCAGTTTGATCCTTTCAGTTGTTAACTCAATAATTTATGGACCAAATATATTTCTCTCTCCCATTTCTTCCCAACATATAGGAGTTCTACATCTTTTACTATACAATTTCTCAATTGGTGCCATTCCAATACTAAATTGTTGTTGATTATTATAAGCAGATTCCATTAATGGAAAGTAAGCATTCCAACGTACTAAGAAACTCATTATATTTGCCCTTAACGTATCTTCTAGTACTATTCTAATCCTTTTTGTCTGCTCATCTGTTTGAAGATGAAAACTTGTAATAAACTACAACTGTGTACACATGGCTTTCTGAAAGCCTCTCCAAAACCAAGATGTAAATCTAGCATCTCTAATTGACACTATACTCAATAGTACTCCATACTACCTCACAATCTCAGCTATATACAATTCAACAAACTTTTTAGAATTCCAATTAGTTTTAATTAGAAGAAATTGAAATGACTTAGAAAGTCTATCTACTATCACTTACAATGTATCCTGGCCTCTCTAGGTATGGGAAAATGCAGAAACAAAATCCATACTCACATTTTTTTATGGTCATTCAAGGATAGAAAGAGGTTATAGTAAGCCTCTTGGATGTTTATTCTCTAACTTCACTTACTGACCAACCAAACATCTAG
The DNA here is from genome assembly GCA_023935145.1 of Bretschneidera sinensis. NCBI lineage: Eukaryota > Viridiplantae > Streptophyta > Magnoliopsida > Brassicales > Akaniaceae > Bretschneidera > Bretschneidera sinensis. Next base: position 57,259,875 of record CM043700.1, on the reverse strand, counting down.
AAATATATTCAGCTACATCCCTCTTCAATCCTAACTACCAGTAATTCTGTTTTAATCCTCTATACATCTTATTGTTACTCGGTTGCATCAAATATACATCACCATGTGCCTCTCTTAATATCTCTTTTCTCAACTCAGCATTTTTGGGAACACAAATTCTATGTTCCAATACCAAAATAGCATCATTTCAAATTTTGAACTTATATTGCTTTCTACTAAGCATTTCCTCTTTAATCTTCTCTATCTCCCCATCTCTACCTTGCATTTTTAACAAACATTTTACTATGGATGACTGTACAACCATATTTGCTAACAATAACCCTCTATCTCTGATATTCAACTTCATTCTTAGCTCTTTAAAATCTATCTTCAATTTCACATCATGACTCTCAATAGTATTTAATCTTTTTATAGATTTTCTACTCAATACATCTATTACCACATTCTCTTTTCCTCGATGATAATGAATTTATACAATCATAGTCACTAATTAACTCGATCCACCTCCTCTGTCTCAAATTCAACCTTCTCTAGGTAGGTAAGTATGTGAAACTCTTACGATCAGTAAATATCTCACAAGTAGCTCCATAGAGATGATATCTCCAAATTTTCAAGCAAACACTATGGCAGCTAACTCTAAGTCATGGGTAGGGTAATTTCTCTCATGATTCCTCAATTGCCTAGAAACATATGACATTACCTTCCTAAGTTGTATCAACACACATCCCAACCCTTGATGGGATGCATCACTATACACCATAAATCCTCCATTACCATAAGGAAGCACCAATACTGGAGCTGTAGTCAATTTCTCCTTTAGTAATTGAAAACTTTTCTCACACTCTCAGACCATACAAATTTCACTTCTTTCCTGGTCAATCTAGTCAACAATACTGCAATAATAGAAATTTTTTGAATGAATCTTCTATAATAACCAACTAACCCCAAGAAGATTCAAATCTCAGTCACATTAGTTGGTCTCTCCCAACTCAACATTGTCTCTATCTTTTATGGATCAACTGTTATACCATTTCCAGACACTACATGTCTCAAGAAAGTAACTTTATTAAGCCAAAATTGACATTAAAAAAAATCGTATATAATCTCTCTTTCCTCAGAATCTCCAACACTATTTCTAAATTCTTCATATGTAAACCTATTACAGGTTAAGGGTCTATCAACATATGCACTTACCTTGGGAAAAGTATCCTCCCATCATTCTAAAGCTTCTCCTTCTAACTTAATCAAAGCAAAGGCAACCCTTTGCCTATCTTTCACTGGTAAAATACCAAATAATCTATTTACATATTTCACTCATAGTTCAGGCTCAAAAGTATTCATAGATTCTTTAAGCAACAAAACATTCAACTTAATATATCTAACAGTCGTTTTGCATCTCGTGCATAACCTCACCTTTTCCCTTTTGAACGTCTACCATTATTGGATTTACAACAACCTCAGGCACTGCTCTAGCCTGTTCATCAAGTCTATGCTATAGACTATCAACTCTATCATCTGTTACATTCATTTTCTCAAAAGCATGAACAAGAGCATCTCTCAGTTCATATCTTTCAACTCTAGATTCACTCACACCCTTACTAGTATCAATTATACTGTCAACACGTTCCATTTTAGGAACCACAGACTCAGACTCAACTTCTATCTCAACCTCAGTTTGTCTAAAAAAAAATAAAATTGGGGGCCTACCACGCCCTCTTTGGTCATAACTCTACCTCTAACTCTAGCACATCCATGTGTCATCCTCAGACTCTGTATTAAACTATAGTTTTTTTAAATCTTCCACTTCTTTAAATTTTTATGCAGCCTACAGAATCATAAAACCTAATGCTCGGATACCAAAATTGTAATGACCAATCTCGAGTTGGCCATCCCCGGGACGGTGTCATCACTTTTAGAAATCCCAGCATTACACATATATGCAACAATATAAAAACATCAACTGAATTATTTACATACATAAATCCTCAACCCTCAACAAGAGAGTTACATCATTCAGATCTCAACTGAACAGTATATACAACATATTATGCATGAATATTTACAAATATTTTTTTTCTTTCTCATATTATGAGGATGAAGACCGCGTGGCTTACAGAAAATAATTTAGTCGGAATCTTCGTTCATAATTCTATTTGTCCTACCATCTACCTGAAATCATTGTACAATGAGGAGTGAGCGTCACAAGATTAGTGAATTAAATTTACTAGAAGTATTCGATTATATACTCCTAGTTACATCTTATAATTCAATTACTTCTAATAATCTTCCGATATTCATTCATCTATTTCCTCAAATAATTCAATAACAATATTTTGTAATCACTACTCAATTTCATAATTCCCCCATTACACAATCTCTTCTTAAGTTACTCATAAGATATATCAATCTTTTAATCATATATTTAATCATCTCTAAATTCTCAATTCAACATTATCGTTTACCTCGTTATGAGGTTCACAACATATAATCAATCTCTCAGACAATTCTCATCATATCATACTTCTATATTTCCTTCTCATCATATTTGTCTCTCTGAGAGACTCATTCATCTATCAATAAATTTACATTTAAGAATCACACTTTAGCATCTCAAGCAATAACAATCAATATTTAAAGTAAATGCAATACGTGAATTTAAATGTTATTATTATTTGGGAACGTCTTCCCACATGTCGACATGTTTTAGCTTAGACTGGATGCCTTTTCGGTTCTTTCATTCTCATTTAGACCAACTGCCTTCCTGGATCTTTTATTCTCATTTAGACCGACTGCCCTCCCAGTTCTTTTATTTTTAGCTATACTGACTGTCATGGTTTCATTTAGAACAGCTGCCTTCCCGGTTCTCTTATTTTCGTTTAGACCGACTGCCTTTCCAGTTCTTTTATTTCATGCATATGCATATGAATAATGATATGAATCATAAGAACAATAATACAAAAATAGGCATACATTTAGACATTCAAATTAACTATCATGCTTCTTCTAAAATTAATTTTTAATCAATTTCACTAAATTCTTCTCCTCATATATCATATCATATCATCAACCATAGCTCATTAAAAATTTCATTTATCACCTTCATTATTAATTTGACTCATTACTCTAATAATATTACTTCTTATATAATATTTCTCTACATATCAATTATTTCTATCATGCCCATTAACCAACTTTCATCTATCATCAAATCATAAATTAATGATTTATTCAAATACTATCACTATATATTTCATATTTATCTTGATTACTCAAAGTAAATCAAACTCACCATGTAGCACTTAGAGCTACCCATGGATCACTTCCTTGCCTTTTTTTCTCTTCTCAGCACTTTCACCTGGTTGTTGATCGTTAACACCTGACATAATATTTATATTAAAATTTCTAATTTATTATTCAATTCCTCCATAATTCACACCCTTTGAAAATTCTCACTTTGAATTCCGAGAAATTTCATATATGCTAAATTTCAAAAATAAAATTCATGTTATTACCTTTTATTTTTCTTAGAACTTCCCGTGACTCTCTATAAAATTCCCCCGTAAACCCTTTTAAAATTTTACTCTTTCAACCTTCTTTTTCAGTCCCCAAGTGTTTAAAGAAATAGAGAAATTTGAATTAAAGAAAGGAGAAAACCAAACATGATTTGGTAAGGAATAAATAAATAAAAGAAAAATTAATATATATATATATATATATATAACTTTATACTTCACTGCCTGCACTATCCTTGTGTCTTGCATGCACAATGCATGAAAGGCAAATGCTACACTTGGGCGTCCAAGTGTAACCACCCTTTTCTTTTTCTTTTCCTTCTTACTCACACCTGAACACGTTCGTTTTTTTTTTCTTCTTCTATTGTAACTACACCACCACGCGTCAAGTTTTTTTTCTAGAGAATTATTTTATTCAATAATAATTCTTTCACGTATATATATTATTTTAGTTCTTTGTTATATTTATCAAATTACTTCTTTACCCATGTTTTAAGAACACGAGTATTACAATTCTACCTACCTTATAAAACTTTCATCCCCAAAATTTCCTTACCTAACTCATGAAAATAATGTGGATAATATTTCTTCACAGTTACCTCACACTCTCACGTAATCTCTTTAATATCTTTATTCTGCCACAAAAATTGAACTTATGGAATTATTTTATTACACAAGACTTGTTCTCTTCTGTCTAAAATTCTCACTAGTACTTGTATAAAAGTCAAATCTCCCTGAATTTCTATAGCTTGGCTCGAAATATTACGAGATTCATCATGTAAGTGCTTTCGCAGAAGTGAAATGTGGAATATGTTATGTCACTGCTTCAACTCTGGTGGCAAATCTAGGCTATTTACAACTAGCCCAACTTTCTCAATAACCTCATAGAGACCCTCATACCTGGGATTCAACTTTCCTTTCCTTTAGACCCTCAACACACCTTTCCATGGAGATATTTTTAAATACACTCAATCATCTACTTAAAACTCAAGAGGTCTTCTTCTATAATCAGCATACCTATTCGGTCTACTCTGTGTTGCTTTAAGGTTTTCTCTAACCAGTTTAATCCTCTCAGTTGTTAACTCAATAATTTATGGACCAAATTTGTTTCTCTCTCCCATTTCTTCCCAACATATAGAAGTTCTACACCTCCTACCATACAATATCTCAATTGCTTCCATTCCAATACTAAATTGATGTTGATTAATATAAGCAAATTCTATTAATGGCAAGTAAGCATCCCAACTTACTGAGAAACTCATCACATTTTCCTTAACATATCTTCTGGTACTCTAATAATCCTTTTTTCTGCTCATCTGTTTAAGGATAAAAATTTGTAATAAACTGCAACTCTGTACACATGGCTTTCTGAAAGCCTCTCCAAAACCAAGATGTAAATCTAGCATCTCTAATTGACACTATGCTCAGTAGTACTCCATACCACCTCATAATCTCAGTTACATACAGTTCAACCAACTTTTTAGGATTCCAATTAGCTTTAATTAGAAGAAATTGAAATGACTTAGAAATTCTATCTACTATCACTTACACTGTATTGTGACCTCTCTAGGTATGGGAAAATGCAGAAACAAAATCCACACTCACATTTTTTTTCCAAGAGAATTATTTTATTCAATAATAATTCTTTCACATATATATGTTATTTTAATTCCATGATATATTTATCAAATTACTTCTTTACCCATGCTTTAAGAACACATGTATTACAGAAAGATACTGAGACTCTTGATTTAATGAGTTTGTTGTTTCTTGCCTTATTTTACTTTGATACTTGTAGAGTTTATGCTGATACATCTTTTGTGTTTTCTTTTCTTCAAGACAAAATGCCAGACACCTATCTAGTTCATCCCTAAAGTCAAAGATTATTTCTAGCTCTCAATGGTTTGAGCTTGAAAAAAGAGATCGACCTTTGAAGCGTCAATAGTGACCTTCAAACTAGACATGTGGACTTGGCCAAGAAAAGAAAGGAAAGAGAAGAGAAAGAAAGACAGGAGAAAAAAGAATATGAGAAGAAAAGGTTTACAGAGAAAACGAGAATGGTGAGAGAATTTGAAAGGATGGTGAGAGAACAACAAGAGAAAAGAAAACAAGAAAGTGAGGAAAGAAGAAAAATATTCAAGGAGGAAGAAAACTGAAAGAGAATGAGGAAGAAAGAGTGAGAGAAATAGAGGACAGAAGAAGAAGAAGCAAAAGAAGTAAGAAAGCTTGTGGAAGGGTTGCCTGGCCATGGAGATGTAACCTTGACTATAGTTGAGGCATGTGATAATGGTATGGTGGTGGAAGTGGCTTCAAAGGATGAAGCTATAGAGATGAAAGTTATAGAGATGGCTCATGAGGGCTTAACTTTTCCTAGCCTAGTGATTTGAGCCATCGAGGTTGGTGGCATATCACTGATTATTACACCTCCAACACTCGAGGAATGATCATTAATTCTGGATTTTCAATATCAGTATGACTGTTTCTTGTCATAAACTTGTGGTATATTTTTATATAGGATCCTATTGAGGAATAAGCTTACACTGAGGAGGCTGAGGATGGCCTCACTATAGAACAATAAGCTATCTCCCATTCTGGTGGCAAATGAGTCGTGTTTCTTTCCTTAACTGCTAAGAAAGACTAAGAAGAAGATTAAGGGAAGAAAGCTTTTCCACTAAAAGCTAATCTCGAGGCAATGCTGGACAGGTTTCTCAACCTTCTTGTAGTTGGTGCATAAATCCAAGATACTTATCCTGAAGTAGTGGGACACCTGCTTCGACTTGAAAAGCTGGTGGATCAATACTGGGAGTCCCTTTGTAAGGATACCTAGGCACAACACAAATACACCAGCTTATGTATTGGGTGTTAGAAATAAAGACTCAACTTACCCAATATTAACTCCGTGTTGTATGCCTTCTACATTAAGATTTCGATAGACTGCTACTCTTAGTCAGTGAGATTCAAGCAAACAATAACAATTACAGCAACACTATTAGGAGTTCGAGCATTCGTAAGGTAAGTTTAAGAACATTTAATAGGAGCCCAAAAGTACTCTGATTGAGATCAAACAGACCAAGGCTTGAAAAAGCGCACTCGAGTGAGAACTCGAGTAAGTCAATGTACATTTGGAAGGCTTATCAAGAAAAGTGAGGACTCTCAAGCAAGACTATTCTACCTTGTTAGCTCATTAAAAGGAAGTTAGCTCTATTCATCATTCCATCATGAAGATTCATCATGATGTGGCTGACTAAATTGATTATATCCGCTCAAAATGGGCGGTTATTATTGACTTCTTCCACCACAAAGCTTAGTTTCTTGTTATTATTTGTAATTTTGGTTTTCTTTCAAAATTTTCATGTATTGGACTCGCCTCAATACTTAATATGATAGAATTTTGTTTCCATTTTTGGCTCCATATGGTTTCAAGTATTTGCCATTGATAGATAATTTGTGTTCATTTCCATCAATAGACATAAGCTTGTATGCATTCCCACTTAAAACCTTGGTTACTAAAACTAGACCTTCCCAATTAGAGGGTCATTTGCCTAGCTCACGATCTTTTAATCCAGCTAACAAAATTAAGTCTCCTCTTGTGAAGACTTTTACTTTAGTCATTCGATTATAAGCCTTAGCAACATTCAATTTTTGTTGCATTATATTATCTAATGCTTTGGTGACTTCCTCAAGATCATCAAGCTCAGCCAACATAACATCATGATATACCACTTAACTCATTTTGTTTGACCACCTTTAATGATTTAACAGTAAGTTCCTTAAGCAAAACTGCATCATGACCAAATACTAAAGTGAATGGGGTAGTCCTAGTACTTGATCATTTTGATGTTCAATAAGCCTATATAACTTTAGATAATAAATCATTCCATTTTTTTGGATTCTGGTCTATTACCTTTTTCAAGTTATTTTTTGATAATTTTATTGGTTGATTCAGCATAACCATTAGCTTGAGCATAATATGGACTAGAATTAACTAACTTAATTCCAATTACTTGGGATTGGGAACCCCGTAGCCATTTGAGTTAACATACTTGCTCTTGAATTTTCCTCTCGATGTACTTGACATAAAATTACTTCATCAAATTCTTTACGCAATTGTTGCCCTCCTACTAAGTATGGTGCCAACATGACACTCATACATTTGTATTCTCCTATTAATTTCTTGATAACAAGCCATGAATCTCCTTCAATTTCTATCGAATTAATTACCATTTATTTAAGTACCTTGAGTATAATAATCAATGCTTATACTCAACTCGATTGTGGGAATAATTTCCCTAATTGGTAAAATCTAAATCCATTTGTATTCCAGTCGGGAACTGTACGAGATACCAATCCCACTTTTTTTTGGATTCATCAAAATTTAGTTTCCATGGAGCTAAACTTTAAAACAAGTTTTCTTCAGTGATTTCTAATTCTATACTGAGATGATCGACCGAGAAATTAGCTAAGGCTTGTCTTTTAACTGCCTTTTGAGGAATGTAAATTAAGTCAAATTCAATGATGGCTAAACTCCATTTAGCCATTCTACCACTGAGTATGGGTCGTGATAGCATATACTTAACTAGATCAGTTTGAGCAATCACATGAACCATAAAACTTAAAAAGTAATGGTGTAATTTAGTCACAAAAAATGGACCGCTAAACATAATTTTTCAATTGAAGAATATTTGCATTCCTTTGAATTTAATACACTGCCGATATGTAGAGTTTCAACGGTTTTCCTTGTTGAGGTGGGATCAAGATTAGAGGATTAGAGAGACATTTCTTTATTTCTTCGAAAGCTTTCGGATGATGTTCTTTCCATATGAAAGATTATTCTCCTTTGAGCTTTAATAATGGAGAGAACACTTTGGTTTAACCTACAACATTAGCAATAAAACGCCTTAGAAAATTCACTTTCCGTAGGAACCTTTGAAGTTCCTTCTGGGTTTAGCTTGAATTATTGCTTTAGATTTGTTTTGTTTGACTTTAATTCCTTGAGTATGAACAAGAAATCCTAAGAAATTCCTTGCATTCATACAGAATGCACATTTCAAAGGATTTAATTTTAGTTGGTGGACCCTCATTCTTTTAAATCCTCTTAAGAGAGATTTGATATGTGAGGCAAAGTCTCATGATTTTATCACTATATCATCAATATAGACTTCTATAAATTTTCCAATCATGTCATGGAAAATCGTATTCATAGCATGCTGGTAAGTTGCCCCAACATTTTTCAATCCAAAGAGCATCATTATCCATTCAAATGTCTCTAGATTTCCAGGACAATGGAAGACAATTTTATATATATCCTCTAGAGCTATAAAAAAAATTGATTATATCCTTTGTACCCATCCATTAAGGAGAGCACTTGGTTACAAGTTTCACTGTCTACTAGCAAATCAGTTACTAGCATAGGGTATTCGTCTTTAGGAATTGCACTGTTTAAATTTCTAAAGTCCGTACACACCCTTAATTGACTATTTTTCTTTATTACTTGAAATATGTTAGAAAGCCATTCTACATACTTGGCTATTCAGATGAACCCGACTTTCAGTAGATGCTCGATCTCCTTCTTGACTTTGAGGATGAATTCTGTGGATATCCTTCTAGGTGCTTGCTGTAACAATCTGCAGCCTTTCCTGATGGGTAGTTGATATTCCAATACACTTCGAATCAATCTTGGCATCTCATTGTAGTCCCAAGCGAAATAGTCCTTATACTGTCTTAAAAGATACGTAAGTTGTTCTTTCACTTTTTGGGGAAGTAACTTGCTGATCAAGATCTTTTTGCTCAATTTTGTCAAGATTCTCCATACTCTTGACGTTGTACTGGTCAATCACTTTTTGTTCAGCAACAACATATGTGGCTAACCTTGATTGGGCTAAAGCTATGGCCTCCCTCTTGCCTTTACAGAGTTGATTATTCATCGTCCACTTTTTATTCAATTAAAGATGTCTCTGCCTTTTTCTCTATCAAGTAAGGTTTGGACATCTTTTTACAAACCTGTTTGAGAGCCACTTCTTTTGGCTCTTCCTTTGACACAATTATTTCAGTAGGTTTCCTATGTCTGTCTTTTTCTAGTATATTTACACAACTAACATTTTTCTCGTAAAATGTTGCCTCGTTGCTGTTTGAAGAAGCCATAAATAGCTTACCATCTGCATACACAGTTTCAACCTGGTTATTATCATTCTAGAAGAAAATTGATTGATGCAATGATGATGGTACATAGTAATTAGAATGAATCCAATCTCACCCTAATAAGGCGATGTAACTTGAAGTGGAGTCAACCACAAAAAAATGTGGTTATTATGACTTGACTTCTAACTTGTAACTCAAATGAGATGACTCATCATGTTTTAATTGTATTTCTTGAAAACCCGGAAACAAAGACCTTAGAAGGGGTTAAATTCTCTTCTATTTTCTTCAATTTACGAAGCATAGTATCTAGAAGTATGTTGATTGTTGCACCGTTGTCAACTAATACATGATTCACATGCTTACCTTCTATATGAACCTTAACATACAAAGGTTTAAGGTGCTAAGCCATACCTCAAGGGGGCTTTTTGATGATCATAGGAGTCACTTCTCTCATCTTTATATTCTCCATCCCTGGCTCCTCGCTCCATGTGTATATTGCCATTTGTGGTTGTTCTTATGTCCTCGATGTCAACCTCCTCCACTTCAAGTGTTTGACTGTGCATTGCTCAAAAAGAGGATGGCAAGAGGATGACCATATTGTAGTCAACAGTCATAGCTTATTCCACCAGATTTTTCTTCTCGGGATCTTTTTCTTGGTCTTCTTCACTTGAATGCTCTTCATCCTCGAGGGAATCATCCTTAACATTGTTGTTGGAATCTTCTTCGTCCTATGAACTCTCTAGGGTCCCTGATGTTTGCCCTTATTAATTGGCTGTTCCCACATTCATAATGTGTATGGACTCGTTGATGCTTATGGACTCCAACCATTCATCCATGACTTCTCATGTGGCATAGTTTATGTAAAATCCCCATTTTACAACTGGGATAAACTCCCCATCCTGTGTGAGAGTTCCTTGTATGTACACTTCCTCCTCATCATCGCCTCCATCTGAGAAGATCACTATTATGTCATTCCTGTCTACGGAGCTAGTGACCATTTTCTTCATTCATCTTGAGCTCAAGTGACTTCATTTTTTTCCTCTAAGGTAGGAGTCTCAACTTTTATTTCGAGCCTCTTGTATTCCCTAGCTTTCAGAGACGCTTTAAGTTATTCATCTTTCATATCTTGTCTTTGTTTGGTAGCTTGCTAGAGTAGCCATCTTCTCTGCTGGGTTCGAGTCATGTTTGGGAAATTTGGGTTGTAACATATTTGTATTTCGGCTTTAGATGTTCTTTCATGTTGGTATGAAGGTGGTACTATTTCTCTAGCTGCGTAACTGGCACTTTAAAGCTTCTTGGTTTTCTTATCACCATTTGTGTTGTTTCTTCCCTTTTTCGGCCTAATATCGGTCATGCATAAGACCTACCCCTCAAGGCAGCTTGATATCTCTTTTTGCGAATATCCGCGAGTAGTTGATGGTCCTTCCATTCGAGGTGGTTTCTTTTCTTCTGCATTTGCCTTGTTTTTTACCCTCACCTGTTCCATGAACAACTCAACCACCTTCTCTTGGCATGAGAGGCATAAGATGTTCTGAGCATCACGTAAGATCACTGGGAAAATTGATTCAGGAATCCCAATTGTTGGTCCCGATGTTTCAACCATTTTTTGCCTTAATTCTTCATATTCAACCATTTTTGGTTGATCATCACATTCATCTCCCCATTCTGTGGGTTTGATCTCCTCGAATGACATGGGATCTGCTACTTTGGAGTACGTGACATAATAGTAGAACTTGCTTGAGGATTCTTTTAGCAGTCCAACTTTAAGATCCACAGCCTCATACCATTCCTTTAGGATTTGTTGCTATGTTTTTATTTATTTTTTTGCAAGGTACTCATGGTTGTTCCTGAAAACAAACACTGAGGATTAATAAACCCTTTATTGTCTTTGTGTTAGTTGAGAAATATTTAAAGCAAGCATGTTAGCATTAGCCAAATCAAGGAATAGGTTAGTATCAACTTGCATTGTTTTTATTTCATTCTTGGGGAATTTAAGTATTCTTCGATCTATCTTATTTTGAATTTAAGTATTCCTTGATCTCACTTGTTAGGGTCTTTACATGTGGCCCAATTATGACATGCTACAACATTGGATTATTTTTGGTATAAACAAAAATAAAATACACTTATTTGATGGTCGAGATGAAATCTAATAGAGTGAGGGAGAAAGATGAAGAGATTAGTGGCAAATTTTGAAGGAGAGAAACATAACTAAAAGTAGATAGTTATTAAAGAGATGAAGAAAGGAAAAGAGGGATGAAGAGATCATGGAAAGGTAGTAATTGCAAGTGTATGTAACCGATAGAGTTGTAGAGATTATGGGTGTCATAGTGGAGAGCAGAATCTTTCTGTCGTGATGCCATTTTTTTAAAAATTAGATGACAATTATATCCCTAATAACAATCTATACTATTAATTAAGTAGAGGTTAATTTTGTATTTTATTGGGTGGACACAAAAATGGGTATTCTGATTTTATTAATAGTATAGATATCATCCAAATGATTAATTTTTTTTAACGTTTATTAAATTAGATATCGAGAAATTTCAAAAATACTTTTATTATATACTACTAAAAGCAATATTAATTTTATTGATGCTAAACTTAAGTTTTTATTACACAAAGTACGTAATGATCTTTACTTTTGACCTTGAGAAATTACTACTTATCCATTTTTACTTAAAAAATCCGAGAAATTGCTCGGGCCTATTTTTTCGGCCCAGAAATCGTAAAAATTTTGTACGGTAAGTATAAGAGGGGGTGGAATGCGGAAGAAGCCGTTTGGTTGGTTTTGCGGCTGCTTTTTGAGTCTCTAAAACTTCAAATTTGGAGAGGATTGGAAGGTTACGCACGTGCGGACCGAATGATAGAATTCAAAATTTTAAAGGAGAGGGAAAGTGGGGAAAGCACGTGGCGCTGCTGGGGGACCTGGGGTTATGATATATCGAAACGGGGGAAGACGCTCCCATCCATCTGATCTGCCCATTCTCTCTTTCTTTCTTTTTGTAAATTAAGTTTTCAAATATTAACAGCCACGAAGACGGCAGATCATTATTCTTCTCCATCAGTCGCAACGGCTAATTCAAAGGAGAAATAGGTGAGGGCTAGGGTTTGATTATCTTTCTTTATTTATTGATCTCTTTTGTTAAATTGATAATCATATCACTTGCTAAGTACACAGAGAGATCAATTAGATCGATCAGAAGAATCAATTAATCAATCACTCTGATTTCTGATTGGCATTTTGTAGAATTTGTAGAGTTAAATTACTTCTACAGTAGAAGAAAAGAATGGACAAGTACGAGAAGATGGAGAAGGTAGGGGAAGGGACATACGGGAAGGTATACAAAGCGAAGGACAAGGCGAGCGGGCAGTTGGTAGCCCTCAAGAAGACTCGGCTGGAGATGGACGAGGAAGGCGTGCCCCCCACCGCCTTGCGAGAGGTTTCCCTCCTCCAGTTGCTCTCTCAATCGCTCTACGTGGTCCGGTTGCTTTGCGTCGAGCACGTAGATTCTGCCACCAAAAACGACGGCGCATCATCTGCCACTAGTAGCTCTACCAAAGCCAACCTCTACTTGGTCTTTGAGTACCTTGACACTGACCTCAAGAAGTTCATCGACTCACACCGTAAGGGCCCTAACCCGAGGCCCCTCCCTCCTTCCCTCATCCAGAGCTTCCTCTACCAGCTCTGCAAAGGGGTTGCTCACTGCCACAGCCATGGCGTCCTCCATAGGGATCTCAAGCCTCAGAACCTTCTCCTCGACAAGGAAAAAGGCATCCTCAAAATCGCCGATCTCGGCCTCGGCCGTGCCTTCACTGTCCCACTCAAGTCCTATACCCACGAGATCGTTACCCTCTGGTACAGGGCTCCCGAGGTTCTCCTCGGTTCCACTCACTACTCCACCGGTGTTGACATGTGGTCTGTTGGTTGCATCTTTGGTCCGTACATTTTTTTTTCTTTTCATTTTACTCGTAATTGATTAGATTAATATGCTTCGTATGAGATTTGATCTACAATCCACTACTATTTGTCCCATTTTTCACACACACGACGGACTGTTGTTATGTTGTTCGATCTAATTACCCATCTAATTCATTATCTTCCTATTAACCTGAAAATTCAACCACTACCTTCACAATCTTACATAAGCTTAAGTACTGTGATGCATTCTACATTTTCATGATTCATATGTATAAATAACAAACTTGTCGATTTTACCAGTTATTCTTCTTCATTTTCCAATTATGCTCTTGTACAGCTGAAATGGTCAGAAGGCAAGCTCTATTCCCTGGAGACTCTGAATTCCAGCAATTGCTTCACATATTCAGGTACCTCACTCACGCAAATTTTCAGCTTTTACAGTTCCTTTTTATCCAATTATTGTGGCCGTTGCTTCAAATTGGCTGTTGGCTCTAGTTTCAAACTTCCAAGGGCTAATGTTAAACCCTTTTATATTTGTAGTTCGATACTCATCTAGATGTATGGTGTAGAAAAATACACAATGCAATTTCTCATACTTCACATTATTAAGAATTTGAAGGGATCCACTTATGTTAAGTGACTAATATTTTTCTGTGATTGTTCTGGCTGGATTACTAGTATTAGTTAACATTAGTACGTTACGTATTGAAAGAAACCCCAAGTTTTTTTTTTGCTTTCTGTATTTATCATTTATGTATGTGTTAATTTGCATCTAACTCATTATTCTTTCTCCTTGGAAGGTTGCTAGGAACACCAACTGAGAAGCAGTGGCAAGGAGTTACTTCTCTGCGGGACTGGCATGTATATCCACAGTGGGGACCTCAAAACTTGGCACGTGCTGTTCCCTCTATGAATCCTGAGGGAGTTGACCTTCTATCGGTAACTACTTGTTCTTAACTTGCATTTTCCATCCAAATAGAAAAACCCACTTTAGAACAAGGATACAATTTCAACTATATCACCGTTCCCTCTAATTTATATAAACCATGTGGTGTAACTGCCTTAAATTGAGATGAGGCAAGATGCAGTGTAACCCAATAAACAGGTAGCAAGAGTGTGAAAAATTGAACGTTTCTTATCACAACCCTTTTTGTAGCAGAAGTATATACCCGTTCTCCACGGAAATATGTTGGTCTAGCATAAACAGTTGAACGATTTAAATTGATCCTTTCCGGAGAATTAGATTTTTTTTTTCTTTCTGAAAAGGCCTTTTACTTAGTAGGTAACATCGATGAAGCTACTGGGAAGGCTGACCTGACTCTAAATTCCATTGCTGTTTTGTATCTTGCGGTCTACTCCAGAGCTGCAAAGTCTTAAGACAGTTGGACCTGACTCATACCTTTGAGAAATTATGCTCTAGCTTTTCCGGAGAATTAGATGTTTTTTTTTTCTTTCTGAAAAGGCCTTTTACTTAGTAGGTAACATCGATGAAGCTACTGCGAAGGCTGGCCTGACTCTAAATTCCATTGCTGTTTTGTATCTTGTGGTCTACTCCAGAGCTGCAAAGTCTTAAGACACTTGGACCTGACTCATACCTTTGAGAAATTATGCTCTAGCTTTTCATTTCCCATCTGTTGGTTTTTGGTAGTTTTCAGCTAGGTTCGCAAATTAGACATCAATCATATCAGTTTCACAGTTTGAACTCTGCTCACATTCTATGTTGGTACTGAACAATTAAAATATCTTCGGATGGGATGTTTCGTTTCTCGCTGGATGGGGATCTACCAGATGACAGGATTGTCACTTGATCTATATAATCAAGATGAATCTGTCATATCGAGGAATAAAACCTTTAATATTTATGGGAAAGCCTGTTGTTTTGGAAAGAAATTATGTTACTGGAAAGGTATGACTTTGGGGTAGCTCAGCTGTACACGTAAAAAAAAATGACTCTAGAATAGCTGTAGTTCTTAGTGTGACAGTGATCATTCATGCTGGCGGCAGCATGATTACCTTTGTTGCTTAAGGTTTGTTGCTTAAAGTTTGTTAATAGTATGTTCTTCTTTTGATAATGCAGAAGATGCTTAAATATGATCCAGCTGAAAGAATCTCAGCAAAGGCAGCCCTGGATCATCCCTATTTTGACAGCCTTGACAAGTCTCAGTTCTGAAGCTGCACTTCCAGCTAAAAGACCGTGAAGTCGTATTTTTCTTCTGGCATGATAGTAGTGTTTGTTACGAACTCACTACTAGTATGTAGTGAAGTAAAAGAGGTGACTTCTGTGAAACTCCAGAAAATGCTTGCTCAAGTCAGTTGTCATCATCTTGGTGATTTGAACAATTGGAATTTATCAGATTGCACATTTATGTTTCAATCTACGTTTATCTATCTTACAAATTTATGTTAAAATCTATGTTAATGTTCTTACTTGTAGCTTCTTTTATCACGTCTATTCTTTGAGTAGCACCAAGGAGCAAAATTGAAACCATAGCACCAAGGAGCAAAATTGAAACCATGGGTGATAATTGATATAGTCTGAAATATTTTTTATAATCAAGCATCGTTCTATTTAATTTTTGTGGAATAACTAGTGAAGCTCATTGTGAGCTTATTACACTTTATATGGTATGGTTATCGAGATAAGAAACTTGGGAGTTTAATTGGAGTATTAAAAGGATGAAGCTTTTGTGGTGATTAAGTTTTTGTCTGTAATTTATTGAAATGCAGAATGAGAAGTAGTAAAGGAGTCTTATCAGTTGTTGTGTCTAGAGCTCTCAGTCGGTGGAGCCAGAGATCTGTATTATGGTCATGGCACCATAAGATTTGACAATTTGGAAATATTTTGGGAGTAACTTGCCTGGGATTATTCGAATACCGTTTTGCACTCCAAATCCCTAGTTTGAATTTTTGATCGTGTTTCTTAGTCTTAGCTCCCCATGAAAGTAGATGATATTTTGTGTTTCACATCTGACAAGCGAGATGTTGGCATGTTTGAAAACTGATTTACTTAAATCAGTACATTTGCTTAGATCTTTCAGTTAGCTGCATTATAGTAAGAAACACAAGTTTTGCATTCTATCTTATTTATTAATAAATCTATGATTAGGATTTTGCGGGCTGATATATAAAATTTTATTTTTGGATTATGAATAGGGAAGCATAAATGCTATGCTTAAGGTTTTATTTGTATTGTTAGTCGATACCTATGATGTTGTCCATGGGTTTAGTAAATTTTATGTGGTGCTAATTAGTTTGATGGGTCATATTAATGAATGGAAGTTCGAAGTTACATTAACAGTTGCCAACATTAGTCATGGTTTTGTTTCTCTTTGACAAAATCTTAGACTCTTATTGGTAGAGAATAAAAGTAAAAAGAAAGATGAAAGAAAAAGGAAATAGTGGAAAAAATGATTAAAAATAACTTCAGCTTTCACTTTACTATCATTATAATTTTGGAAGATTGTAACATGTGTACGAATGAAGAAAATAGTAATCATCTCAAATTTTTTTTTACGAAATGATAAAACAATGCAATTCATTCACTTTTTTTTTTCTCCCTCGTTGTTCCTCACATTTTTCCTCGACCAATTGTAGCTTTAGTCTTGTTTTTTTTTTTTTTTTTTTTTTTTTTATGCCAAAAATCTATTGTTGGATGAATGGGCTTGGATGTTGGATCTGAACATAATAAACGAGCAGTGGTGACCTAGAAAATCATCGGAGGGAAAAGGAGGTGGTGCCTTAGGAGACTATCTGATGTTTTAATTAGTTTTTGGATTTTTGGGAGAGAGAGTGTTGATATGTAAGGAATGAAAAAATGAGAGTTCATCTTTATGCGTATCTTGAGAGCCTTATATATAGTATGTGAAGGAATCAATTGGTTATTTGCAATTATTTTCTTTATAGAGGGAACGACGTGATCCCTAGAATATCGTGTCCGGGTTGTTGTGCTTTGGTGTGTGGGAGCTGGCCATAACAACCTCGTGGTGGAATTACTTTCGTACCTTTTGCCAGGTGTCATCATCTGGTTGTATGATCTTTGAAGGGCCTTTTTGTCCACGTTTATTAGTGTTATTGGGGGATAAATTTCTCCTACATCAAATGCCCCCCACTTTCTTAAGTGCATTCATGTACTTGACGAACTAAGAATAACAGAGCTTACGTCGCAATTTTGGGTTGGTTTTACGTCTTTTTTGGAGGTTGTTTTGAGAAAATTTCAAAATGCCCGGTCTTAAAGATGTGGGTCCAAGCATATGAAGTTTTATTTGAAATGCTTGGACTTGTAGATTTGGGTTCGAGGAGATGATACTTAGTTAATATACTCGGACTTTTGGAGCTTGGGTCTAAGGAGATAACACTCAGTCAATGAGCTTAGACTATTGGAACTTGGGTCTAAGGAGATTACACTGAGTTAATATGCTTGGACTTTTGGAGCTTGGGTCTGAAGAGATGACACTTAGTCAATACGCTCGGACTATTGGAGCTCAGATCCGAGGAGATGACACTCAATCAATACGCCAAGAGAGGCATAATATCTCACTTTCCAAAACTCCGAGCTTTTTTAAAATGCTAAAACTCCGAGCTTCTCTCAAACTAAAACGACTTCGAATGCTCTTAACTTTCTCTTATGATTGCAAATGAAGAAGTGAAGAACCAAGAGAGGTTCTCACCTCTCTTATAGAAGGCTTCGCATAGTAAACAAGAAGAATTAAAACCCACACAGCTGTAAATGTCAACCTTTTTACATAATCAAGATCAGGCATCGCCATTTCGCTAAATGAGGCAACAATTCAACAACCCTTAATGAATGCTTCTCTAGAAGGTTCTAACCTAGGCATCCAGATTGACTGAGTGTCATCTTCTCGTACCCAAGCTCCGGATTGGAAACGAGCACGTCATAAAACTTTAGGAATCAGTCTCTTTTGACATGGCGCTTAGGTGGTGATAACGTGGTGCTTTGGTGGCGTCGTCTTGGTGTTGACTAGCCCCACTGTTTGTGCTTGCTAATTTGGAAGAGGGCTTTAAAAACATTGATATTCATCAGGCCCTCCACCTTCATACAAACATAAATAAATGCCATCACTAGGCGTACAGAGTTGGGAACTAGTTGACACAGAGCTATGTCAAAATAGCTCAAGATACAATAGAAATCACAATTCACAATAGACGACTCTTACAAATATACAGTGTTACAGTTTATTATTATCTCACATGACTGACTTGGGAGTTGAAGAGTCTTTGGGGTACAACACCCAGGATACCTTCTAGTTTACGTGTCTTTCTTATGCACAGGGGTTCGTGAGTTCATCTAGCAGATTTTTGGCATCAACAGATGGCGTTGTTAGTGGGAAACCACAATCTCTTGCTTTCTAAAAGAGGCGAAGAAAACCTCTAAGAACTTATCTGTTCCCATACCATCCTGAAACACCACCAAGGGTATTGTCGGAACAAGTATAGCAACCATGCGAGCCAGCACCCATAGCCAATAGTTCGGTTTGCGACTTCCCGTCGTCTCTGACCACGTCGCCCCTAGTCAAGACCCAAATGACTCCCCTAGTGTGTAGCTCCCTCGACGAAAGTCGGCTGAGAAGGGTCCCCAAGAGGACCAGAGGGAATTTCCTCCGATGTATCCCACTATTCCGATTATCCAAGAGCAGTTCTAATGGAACTCTCCCGTCTTGTCACAGACCTAGTGGCAGAAGTTTGAGGAAGGGCTCGTCAACTCTTGTCCCCATCCTCTCGCCGTAACTCCAAGCGAAAGAGCCAATCCGGTCACAGAAAGTCCACCAGTAGTTGCTTCACCGTGGAATCGTCACCTCCTCATATGACTAAATCTAGGGGAGGCTCTTCTTCCTAAAGAAATTTTCACCTAAATAAGAGGTTCGAGAAAATGGAAAAGAGGATCAGTGAGGCCTTCAAAGGTAGGAGCAATAATGCTCTGGACGAGCTCAATATCCAAGATTCATCATTCAGTAAAGATGTCCTCGAAGCCTCTATCCCTTCGAACTTTCGGATGCCGCTCATAAAGGCTTACGACAACTCCACGGACCCTCTGGATTACCTACAACTCTACAAGACCACTATGATGTTATACCGACACTCTGATCCTGTTATGTGTCGAGCTTTCCTCTAACACTCGAGAAGGTCATTAGTACTTGGTACTCTCACCTCAATTCGAGGAGCATCGGCTCTTTCAAGGAGCTTAGCTACGCATTCACTTCATATTTTCCAATAGCAAAAGGCCTAGAAAGATCTCAAAGAGTCTTTTTAATATTAATTAGTAAAAAAAAGAGAAACTTTGAGCATACATATAAAGGTTTAATGCTGCCTCTTAGAAGATCCTAGACCTCAATCCAAATGTACAAATATTAGCATTCAAGAACGGACTAAGGTCGGGGATCTTCAGCTCCAAACTCATCATACGACCACCCAAGGATATGAATGAGATCCTGGCTCGGACCGAGAAGTACATGCATTTTTAGAATGACCAAGCCTTCCAAAGAGGAAGAGAAAGAGAAAGAGAAAGTGGGAAAAAGAAAAAAAGAAAAGACACCAGTAAAGTACGAGGTGTTTCGGCCAAAAATCCTCACCATGAAAGCAGATTAAAGACCGCCACCAACTTTGAGAGCTTTACTCTGCTGAACGCCTCTAGGACTAATATCTTGAGGTAAGTCTAGGACAGAGAGATCCTTCGATGGCCTCCAAAGCCACTCTATCCTAGTAGGAACTGAAACAAATGATGTCGATTCAACAGAGATCACAGACATGATACTGAGGAATGTCACTCCCTTAAGCAGCAAATCAAATCTCTTATCGGTCGAGGATATCTGAAGGAGTTTATTAGACCCTGAAAAATTGGAGGGATCCAAAACTGACTAAGGAGACACCTCAGGTGCCCCTACAGATGAAATACCGAGAGATCAGATCTCATAGGGAACGTGATGGAGATGACCAGGATCTCGCGGTCATAAGAACCATCAACACAATTTGTGGTGGACCCGCTGCTGGAGGTAAGTCCGGCCAAACTAGAAAGGCATACACTCGATCTGTAGATTCCGTGTATGGACCTCACAAGCGGGTCAAAACAAATCAGATGATCTCCTTTGTCGACGACGACCTAGAAGGAATACAAGTCCCACATGATGATGTTGTGGTGGTCTCTCTCTTCATCACTAATCAAAATGTGAGGCGAATCCTAGTAGACAATGTGAGCTCGACAGATATTTTGTTTTAAGAAGCCTTCTAGAAGATGCAGCTGAGAAACAATCAGTTAAAACTGATCTCCTCTCCTCTGTATGGCTTTTCAAGAGCACCAGTATTCGCCGAGGAAAGTATAGTCCTCCTGGTTATAACAAGGATAACCTCGCAAACCACCACTATGCAGACCACTTTCTTGGTGGTTAAATAGTCGTTGTCGTATAAGTGATCTTGGTAGACCAACGCTCAATGAACTAAGAGTAGTTATATCCACTTATCATCTAAAGGTGAAGTTCCCATGGACCACGAAGTGGGAGAAGTTAAGGGGAGCTAGCAAGTCTCTAGATCTTGCTACTTGAACTTTGTAAAAGGAGGAAAGAAAACTGAAGCTCTGCCCCTAGAAATAGAAGATTTTTGGGATGAAATCAGAATTCCACGGAGTCAGCTAATAGAAGAGTTAATCGCCATTCCACTCGGTGAAGAAGACTCCAAAACAATTCAAATCTGGTTCAATCTCCCTAAAGATCTCAGAGAGTTACTAATCTCATTCCTCTAAAAGAACCAAAATCTTTTCGAATGGTCAGTCTCGGACATGCCAAGGATCAATCCCGAAGTCATCGTACATCGATTAAACATGGATCCAAAACACAAACCAGTCATTCAAAAGAAGAGGTCCTTCGTCCTTGAACGACAAAGCGCCATCAAGACCATAGTAGACAAGCTTCTTGCAGTCGATTTCATTCGAGAGGTAGACTATCCGGAATGGGTCTTCAACGTGGTCATGGTCAAAAAACCCAACAGCAAGTGGCGAACAGCTCAACTTTATGGACACCTATTCAGGCTACAACCAGATCCTCAAGCATAAGCTTGACCAAGAAAAAACAACCTTCATCACCGATCGAGCGTTATATTGCTATAAAGTCATTCCCTTCGAACTCAAGAATATTGGGGCCACCTATTAGAGATTGGTGAACCAAAATTTTCAATAGCAGATAAGGAGAAATATGGAAGTTTTTAACCAACATATCAGGGCCAAGGACCATGAATCCGATCTAGAAGAAGTTTCCAGAATACTCTGACACTATCAGAAACTGAACCTAGCCAAATGTGCTTTCGGAGTTATCGCTGAAAAATTTCTATGCTTTATGGTCACCCAACGAGGAATAGAGGTTAATCCCGAGAAGATCGAGGCCATATTAAGCATGACCCCTCATCGAATAGTGAAAAAAAGTATAGAGACTAACTGGGCGAATAGTGGCACTTAGCCATTTTATGTCAAAATCTGCAAAGAGATGTCTGCCATTCTTTAAAGCCATTAGGAATGCCAAAGATTTCACCTGGACCGAGGACTGCCATAGAGCTTATGAGAAATTAATAGAATACCTGAGCTCTCCACCACTTTTAACCAAGCCTATCGTTGGAGAAGAGATTTTCCTTTATCTTTCGGCGGGTCGGGATTAGTAGCTTATGTCTTGATCCGAGAGGATATGGGCATTCAGAAACCTGTATATTATGTCAGCAGGATTCTCTATAAGGCTGAAGTGCAATACTTCCCTATCGAGAAGATGGCATATGCTTTCCTAATTTCAGCTTGAAAACTCCGGCCATATTTTTAAGCATATACAATTGTCCTCCTAACAGATAATATTCTTAGGAAAATACTCCACAAATTATATATCTCAAAAAGGATGGTCAAATAGTCCATTGAGCTCAGGGATTTTGATATCCGGTATAGACCTC
This sequence comes from Bretschneidera sinensis, assembly GCA_023935145.1. Classification (NCBI taxonomy): domain Eukaryota; kingdom Viridiplantae; phylum Streptophyta; class Magnoliopsida; order Brassicales; family Akaniaceae; genus Bretschneidera; species Bretschneidera sinensis. Next base: position 57,237,369 of record CM043700.1, on the reverse strand, counting down.
TAAAAGCTATCAAAGCTCAAACTCTTGTGGACTTTATAGTTAAGACAACACTCCTCGAGATTCCAACTGAAGGGCCAGCACCAGAGGCGACTGAATGGACTCTAAATTGGACACTCTATGTAGATGGTTCCTCCAACAACATTAGAAGTAGGGCCGGACTCATCCTTAGAAGTCTAAGGGTTTCACAGTTGAATATGCATTGAGGTTTGGGTTCAAAGCCACTAATAATGAGGCCGAGTATAAAGAGTTACTCACCGGGATGAAGTTTGCGAATGCATTGGTCGCTGAAGCCTAGACACCTACAACGATTCACAATTAGTGGAGAATCAAATGACCAATGAATTTGAAGCCAGAAGTGCAAGAATCGCCCGATATCCTGAAAAAGATAGAGAGCTCGCAAAAACTTTCAAAATGTTCCGGATAACCCAAGTTCTTCAGGCAAAAAACTCAAAGGCTGATGCCTTGGCTCGACTTGCCTCCTTTTGGCATACCGACCTTACTCAAGTTGTTTATCTTGAGATTTTGTCCAATCCAAGCATCGACGAGGTACTCATTCTCCCAATGACCGAGGAGGAAACATGGATAGATCCAATTCTCCAGTATTTACGAGATAGCCAACTGTAATGACCCATCTCGTATTGGCCACCCTCGAGACGGTATTGTTACATTTTGAAAATCCTAACACGACACGTTATGCAACAATAAAAATACTACCAACTGAAATTTTTACATCAATCCTCAACCCTCAACATAGGAGATACATCATTCTGATCTTGACTTAAACATTATACACAACGTAATATGCATAATATTTATAAATAAATTTTTTTATTTTATTTTCTCATTAGTTTGAGGATGTGGACACGCACGTGGCTTACAGATAATGACTTCGTCTGAATCTTCACTCACCAAACTATCTGTCATGCCTGCTACCTAAAATCATTGTATAATGATGAGTGAGCTTCATAAGCTCCGTGAATTAAATTTACTAGAAGTATTCGATTTTATACTCCCAGTTACATCTTATAATTCAATTACTTCTAAAAAATCTTCTGATATTCATTCATCTTTTTCCTCAAATGATTCAATTACAATATTCTGTAATCACTACTCAATTTCATAATTCTCCTATTACACAATCTCTTCTTAAGTTATTCATCAGGCATATTTCCATATTTCTTAGCATATTTGTCTCTCTGTGAGACTTATTCCTCTATCAATAAATTTACAATAATGAATAACACTTTAAAATCTCATGCAATAACAATAAATATTTAAAGCAAATACAATGTGTGAATTTAAATGTTATTATTATTGGGAATGTCTTCCCACTTGTCAACATGTTTTTATCTTAGATCGGCTGTCTTTCCGGTTCTTTCATTCTCATTTAAATCGGCTGCCTTCCCGGTTCTTTTATTCTCATTTAGACCGGTTGCTCTCTCGGTTCTTTTATTTCCAGCATATACCGGCTGTCACAGTTTTCATTTAGACCGGCTACTTTCCTGGTTCTTTTATTTTCATTTAGATCGGCTGTTTTCCCGGATCTTTTATTTCATTTAGACTGGTTGCTTTCCCGGTTGTTTTATTTCATGCATATGCATATGATATGAAATATGCATAAGAACAATAATATAGAAATAAGCATGTCTTCAAACATTCAAATTAGCTATCCTGATTATTCTTAAATTATTATTTGAAAAATTCCACTAAATTTCTCTCCTTATATCATATCAAATCATAAACCATAGCTCGTCAAGATCCACTGAATTCCTCTCCTCATAAATCATATCAAATCATCAACCATAGCTCGTCAATAATTTCACTTATCGTCGTTATTATTAAATCGAGTCATTATTCCAATAATATTATTTCTCATAAAATAATTATCTACGCATCCACTATTCCTATCATACCTATCAACTGACTTTCATCTATCACCAAATCATAAGTTAATGATTTATTCAAATACTATTACTATATATTTCATATTCAGCTTGATTACTTAAAGTAAATCTAATTCACCACGTAGCACTTAGAGCTACTCGTGGATCACCTCTTTGCCTTTTCAGTAATTTCTCCCAGTTGATGATCGTCAACACTTGACATAATATTTATATTAAAATTTCTAATTAATTCTTCATTTCTTCCATAATTCACATCATTTGAAAATTCCCACATTGAATTTCGGGAATTTCATGTATGCTAAATTTCAAAAATAAACTTTATGTTATTACCTTATGTTTTTCTTAGAGCTTCCCGTGACTCTCTATAAAATTCTTCCGTAAACCTCTCTTCAAAATTTTACTCTTTCAATCTTTTTTTTGGTCCCCAAGTGTTTAAAGAAATATAGTAGTTTGAATTAAGGAAAGAAGAAAAACAAACAAGATTTGGTAAGTAATAAATGAAATAAACTATATATATATATATATAACAAAACAACAGTCAGCACCTTCTTTTAATTTGGTGCCATGAACAACCCTTTCTTTTGCATGTTAGACAGGTGTTGGCCTTTTTCTTTTTTACAAAACTTTTTTTTGTTTCTTTTTTTTTTCAAAATAATTATTTTATTCAAATAATAAACCATTTCACGTATATATTATTTTATTTTAATTCTATATCATATTTATCAAATTACTTCTTTACCCATACTTTAAGAACACAGATATTACAATTCTACCCACCTTATAAAAATTTCTTCTCAGAAATTTCTTTATCTAACTCAAGAAACAATTGTGAATAATATTTCTTCATAGTTGCCTTATGCTCTCACGTAATCTCTTCAACATATTTATTCCATCACGGAACTTGAATTATTGAAATTACTTTATTACACAAGACTTGTTCTTTTCTGTCTAAATTTCTCATTGGTACTTGTACAAAAGTCAAATCTTCTTGAATTTCTACCTCTTGACTTGATATATTATGAGATTCATCATGTAAGCGTTTCTGCAAAAGTGAAACATGAAATATGTTATATAACTACTTCAATTTTGGAAGCAAATCCAGGCTATTCGCAACTAACCCAACTTTCTCAATAACCTCATAGGGTCTCACATACTTTGGACTTAACTTTCCTTTCTTTTAACCCTCAACACACTTTTCCATGGAGATATTTTTAATTATACCCAATCACCTACTTGAAATTTAAGTGGTCTTCTTATAAGCATAGCTATTCGGTCTATCTGTGCTACTTTATGGTTCTCTCTAACTGGTTTGATCCTCTCAGTTATTAACTTAATAATTTATGAACCAAATATCTTTCTCTCTCCAACTTCTTTCCAGCATACTGGAGTTCTACACCTCCTTCCATATAAGGCCTCAAATTGTGCCATCCCAACACTAGCTTGATACTGATTATTATAAGCAATTCAATCAAGGGCAAGTAAACATCCCAACTTACTGAGAAACTCATCACATTTGCTCTTAACATATCTTTTAGTACTCTAATAATCCTTTTTGTCTGTTCAACTGTTTGACGATGAAACGTTGTAATAAACTGCAACTGTGTACACATCACTTTCTAAAAGCCTCTCCAAAACCAAGATGTAAATCTAGCATCTCTAAATGACACTATGCTTAATAGTACTCCATACCACCTCATAATCTCAGCTATATACAGTTCAACCAACTTTTTAAGATTAAAATTAGTTTTAATTGTAAGAAATTGAAATAACTAAAAAAGTCTACTATCACTTGCACTATATTGTGAACTCTTTGAGTATGGGTAAATCCAAAAACAAAATCCATACTCACATTTTTCTATGGTCATTCAAGCACAGGAAGAGGCTGTAGTAGGCCTCATGGATGTTTATTCTCTAACTTCACTTACTAACAAACCAAACATCTAGAAATATATTCAGCTACATTCCTCATCAATCCTAACCACCAGTAATTCTGTCTCAACCCTTTATATATCTTATTGTTACTCGAATGCATCGAATATACATCATCATATACCTCTTTCAATATCTTCTTTCTCAACTCCGCATCATTGGGAACACAAATCCTATGTTCCAATACCAAAATACCCTCATTTCAAATTTTGAATTCATATTGCTTTCTAGTAAGCACTCAATGCTTAATCTTTTCTATCTCTATCTTGCATCTCTAACAAGCATTTTACTATGGATAACCGTGCAACCATATTTGTTAACAATGATACTCTATCATTGATATTCAACTTCATTCTTATCACTCTTAATCTATCATCAATTACACATCATGACTTTTAATAGCAGTCAATCTTCTTGTAGATTTTCTACTTAATGCATCAGCTATCACCTTTGCCTTTTATAGATGATAGTGAATTGTATAATCATAGTTACTAATCAACTCCATGCACCATCTTTGCCTCAAATTCAACTCTCTCTGGGTAGGTAAGTATGCCAAACTCTTATGATCAATGAATATCTCACAAGTGGCTTCATACTGATGTCTCCAATTTTTAAAGTAAACACTATGGCAGTTAACTCTAAGCTATAGGTAGGGTAATTTCTATCATGATTCTTCAATTGCCTAGAAGTATAGGTCATAGCTTTACCATGTTACATCAACACACATCCCAACCATTGATGTGACGCATCAGTATACACCACAAATCCTTTATCACCAGAAGAAAGCACCAATACTGGAGCTGTAGTCAATTTCTCCTTTAGTAATTGGAAATTTTTTTTTTTTCATGTTTCCTGCACCATACAAATCTCACCTCTTTTCTGGTCAGTCCAGTCAATAGTATTACAATAATAGAAAAATTATGAAAGAATCTTCTATAATAACCAACTAACCCCAAGAAGATTCTAATCTCAGTCACATTAGTTGGTCTCTCCCAACTTAACATTGCCTTTACTTTTTGTGGGTAAACTGTTATGCCATTTCCATATATTACATGCCCCAAGAAAGTTATCTCATTCAGCCAAAATTCACATTTAGAAAATTATAGCATACAATCTCTCTTTCATCAAAATCTCCAACACAATTTCTAAATGTTTTACATGCTCTTACTTAGTCTTAGAATACACTAAGATGTTATCAATGAACATAACCACAAGATTATCAAGAAATGGTTTAAACATTTTATTCATCAAGTCCATGAATGTTGCTGGAGCGTTAGTTAATCCAAATGACATCACAAGAAACTTATAACCATAACATGTCCTAAAAGTAGTCTAAGGCACGTCTCCCTTCTCTATCCTCAATTGATGATAACTTGATCTCAAGTCTATTTTTGAAAACACCCTCACTCTCTACTACCATTCAAACAAATCATCCATTCTGGATAAAAGATATATTTTTTTTCTTAATGGTTACTTTATTCATCTGTCTGTAATCTATACATAATCTTATTGTTATATCTTTATTCTTTACAAATAATACAAAGGCTCCATATGGTGACACACTTGGTCGAATAAATTATTTGTCCAACGATTATTAAAATTGAACCTTCAGTTCTCTCAATTCAGTAGGTATTATTCTATATAGTGCTATTGAAATAGGTTCAGAAACTATGCCTTATTTTTTCCCAAAAGTAAGAGTGGCAGCAGCTAGTACAGGAAGTGTCTTATTCTCTCCCATATAAGCATAAGGTAAGTGCTCTGGCAACTGTTTGAATTCCAAGTTAGGTGCCTGTACAATTAAAGGGAAAATAGTATTAGTAGGCACATGAATATCAAATGGATTAGTGTACTTACTTTGATGCTTTGGAGAGGCTTCAATGAGGTGCATAGTTTCGATGATGTCATCAGTAACATCCTCAGATTCTGGCACTGTACTCAATCTTGTGAGACTATATGTAAGAGCAGTTTCTAATGGATCAAAGTGATGGTCATGAAAAACTTGTTCAACAATACCTTGCTCTTGTTTACTTAGCTCCTTAGCTATATGTCCCACTTGTACATCTAATCTTTGAATGGCTTGCTCATGCCTTGCATTTATTTGTCTTTGCTCAGTTATAAACTACTCTTGTAAGGTCATCAGTTGTTGTTGTTGAACTACCAGTTGCCGCACAATGCTCTCTAGGTCACTCTCCTTTGCTTCTGGAATTGATTGGGCTGCTGGTTGGAAGTTTCTATGTTGCCCTTGAAGGTTCCATGCATTTTGATCGTTGCTCCATGAGAAGTTGGGGTGGTTTCGCCATTCTGGATTGTAGTTGTTTGGTCCCACATAGTTTGCTTGCTCTCGATCTGCAGATGAATATAAAGGGCAAGTTTTAGTAGTGTGATGAAAATGACTACAAATAGCACATACCTGGAGTGGTGTAGCTTGTGGCCTAGGTGAGATGTTTTGAGTAGTCATGGTGTTTATGAGCATATCCAGCTTCCTCTCCATAGCATTTAGATAAGCGTAACTAGCTTCCACCATTGGTGGTTCTCCTTCGAATGAATTGGTTGAAAAGCTTCAGCGCAACAGTTTTAGTACTGTTGCTCGGGTACTCTCTGGACCTTTTGCACTCGATCGCAGCTCCTCTGCGCTCGATTGCTCTGGGCTTGCGATCGATCGCACCAAGTAGTGCGCTCGATCACAATGAGGACAGAAACTCCTCCTCTGCACACCTAACAAAAAAATTAGAAAATGAAAAGAAGGAATAAATCTGATTTTTGATAAAAATAAAAAAAAAACGGAACAGAATAAAATAAAATAAAATAAACTAACGAAAATAATTTTAAAAAGAAATTTAGCACAATCCCCAGCAACGGCGCCAAAAACTTGTTGCGCGATTATTTACCTAAATAAATAAGCGAATAATCGCACTCGTTTTACTTGCAAGTGCACAAGGTCAACTTAACAATATAGTGTGCGAAAGCAAGATCATCTCCACAGGGATTGGTGAATTTCGTTTTAGAATTATATTCGTAATGTAAAAAGATAGAAATAGTAAAAGAGTTGATTTTGATAAAGATAAAATAATAAAGATAAAGGCGTAAGGACTTGATATCCACCATTAATCATGCTACCACAACAAAACAGTATGTCAATGCTTTACTCATGTCATGAATACCTAATGTTTGTCAACCTAAGGGCATGGTATCTACTCCTTAAGCTATTGATCTCCCTAAGCAATGAGTTAGGCATGGTATCTACTCTAACTCTTTTCTCTCTTAAGGGATTCAACCTGGTGTATGCTGAGTTGTTCATTAAGAGAGCATAGGATCTGTGGAAATCGACAACCACACGGGACCTAGGGCATGGTATCTACTCCTGGTTTCCCATGTTGATTAACCCAAGAATCCGGTGTGGATATCTTTTGTTACTAATGTCAGACCTAGGACTCAGTCATCCAAATTGATCTAACTAACAAGTCCATACCACATGCATATATTGATCAGACATATACATATGAGGAATTTAAATAAAAGCAGGTATTAATCAAGTTAAGTAACACAACATAAATATCGCAAAGGTGCCAATACTAGATTTATTGAGCAAACATAATTAGGGATTCAACCAAGCTCTTACTAAAAGTTAAGTATACATAATAAAAATAAAGGAAAGAAGAAACTCGAGAGAAGAGTCGTCAATTCTCCTCCACAGTTTCCTTCTCCAAGCTAAAAGCAAAAAGAAGTGTTCTCTAAGTTGTGATCTAAGAAGTGGTCATTTGTGTGTGCTTTACAGGTGTATTTATAGGGCTTGAGTAGTTCTAGAAGGCTTATAAGTTCCTAAACTTTCCTAAAACACAAAACTCCTTTATTTCCAAAATAGAGTTATTTCCAAAATAGGGTTATGTAGTTTACTGTTCACACCCGTACATATGCACTCGATCGCATGTGTCTTACGCTCGATCGCATTGTTGCGTTCGATCCTTCATGTGTGTGAAAGATCACATGTGCGCTCGATCGCATACAGTAGTGCAATCGATCGCACTTTGACCAGAAGCTGCTCCAGGATTTCCAGGCTTCTTCCCTTAAGTGCCAAAACTGCTTCCTTTTTCTCCAAGACCTATAAAAATATTTGAAACACACAAAATGAAGTAAAACATACTAAAACATATAGACAAAGAGCTTAACACATGTAAATTAAGGGGCTTAAATATGAATATTTAAGCACTTATCAACGGTGTTGTCACATTTTGAAAATCCCAGCACGACACATATATGCAACAATAAAAATAATACCAACTGAAATTTTTTCATCAATCCTCAATTCTCAACAGGGGAGATGCACCATTCTAATCTTGACTTAAACATTATATACAACGTAATATGCATGAATATTTACAAATAAATTTTTTATTTTATTTTCTCATTAGTCTGAGGATGTGGACATGCATGTGGCTTACAAATAATGACTTCGTCTGAATTTCCACTCACCAAACTATTTGTAATGCCTGCTACCTGAAATCATTGTACAATGATGAGTGAGCTTCACAAGCTTAGTGAATTAAATTTACTAGAAGTATTCGATTTTATAATCCCAGTTACGTCTTATAATTCAATTACTTCTAAAAATTCTTTCGATATTCATTTATTTTTTTCCTCAAATAATTCAATAAAAATATTCTGTAATTACTACTCAATTTCATAATTCCCCTATTAGACAATCTCTTCTTAAGTTACTCATCAGACATATTTTCATATTTCTTCCTTAGCGTATTTGTCTCTCTGTGAGAGTTATTCCTCTATCAATAAATTTACAATCATGAATAGTATTTTAACATCTCATGCAATAACAATCAATATTTAAAGCAAATACAATGCATGGATTTAAATGTTATTATTATTGGGAACATCTTCCCACATGTCGACATGTTTTTATCTTAGACCGACGACCTTCTCGGTTTTTTCATTCTCATTTAGACCGGCTGTCTTCCCGGTTCTTTTATTCTCATTTAGACCGGTTGTCCTCCCAGTTCTTTTATTTCTAGCATATACTAACTATCACAGTTTTCATTTAGACCGGCTGGCCTCTTAGTTCTTTTATTTTCATTTAACCGGCTGCATTCCCGGTTCTTTTATTTCATGCATATGCATATGATATGAAATATGCATATGAACAATAATATAGAAATAAGCATGCCTTAAAACATTCAAATTAGCTATCCTGATTATTCTCAAATTATTATTTGAAAAATTCCACTAAATTTCTCTCCTCATAAATCATATCAAATCATCAACCATAGCTCGTCAAGAATTTCACTTATCGCTTTTATTATTAAATTGACTCATTATTCCAATAATATTATTTCTCATAAAATAATTCTCTACACATCCACTATTCTTATCATACCTATCAACCAACTTTCATCTATTACCAAATCATAAGTTAATGATTTATTCAAATACTATCACTATGTATTTCATATTTAGCTTGATTACTTAAAGTAAATCTAACTCACCACGTAGCACTTAGAGCTACTCGTGGATCATCTCCTTGCCTTTTCTGCTATTTTCAGCAGTTTCCCCCGGTTGATGATCGTCAACACTTGACATAATATTTATATTAAAATTTCTATTTAATTCTTCAATTATTCCATAATTCACATCCTTTGAAAATTCCCACATTGAATTTTAGGAATTTCATGTATGCTAAATTTCAAAAATAAACTTCATGTTATTACCTTCTGTTTTTCTTAGAGATCTATGTATGTATGTATGTATGTATGTATGTATATCTTTATATATACACACACACACACACACACACACACACACACACATATATATATATATATATATACACACACACACACACACATAAACAACAGTCAGCACCTTCTTTTAATTTGGAGCCACGAATATCCCTTGTTGTCTAACATGCAATAATTGCATGTTAGACAACCAACACCTGTAGCCAGGTGTTGGCCTTATTTATTATTTTTTTTACAAAACTTTTTTTTTTGTTTCTTTTTCTTTTCTCTTTCTTTGTATCCACACCATCATGCATCCATTTTTTTTTCAAAATAATTATTTTATTCAAATAATAAACCTTTCACATATATATTATTTTATTTTAATTCCATATCATATTTATCAAAATACTTCTTTACCCATACTTTAAGAACACGGGTATTACACCAACTCCTAATCTTATCTTTCGTGCCTCGCGATACGCCATTATCAATGGGCAACTGTACAAGAAGGGTCTCACCACTCCATATTTGAAATGCCTCGGACCTACCGAAGAAAACTACACTCTCCGAGAAGTTCATGAAGGTATATGCAGCAACCACCTTGGGAGTCGAGTTTTGGCCTTCAAAATACTCCGTTATGGGTACTATTGGCCAAAGATGCAGCAGGATGCCACGGAAATGGTAAAAAAATGCAACAACTATTAGCACTATGCCTTGAAAATTAGTTAACCTCTTGAATTCGATCACTAGCAATTTTCCTCCGCCATGTGGGGAATGGACATCCTTGTCCCTTTCATCGGAGCTCTAGGATAGAGAAAGCACCCCATTGTCGCAATTGACTATTTCACCAAGTGGATAGAGGATGAATCGCTCGCTAGAATTACTGATCACTAGGCTCAAAGTTTTGTTTTGAAATCGATAGTATGCTGATTCGGTATACCTCGTGTATTAGTCATCGACAATGGCAAACAATTTGATAGCGCTCAGTTCAAGGCCTTATGTGAAGAACTCCATATCGAACATTGTTTCTCCTCAGTGGGTTATCTTCAAGCTAATGAACAAGTTAAGGTAACTAACAGAACCCTCCTAAAGGGCATTAAGAAAAGGTTGGATGATGCCGATAAACAGTGAATCAATCACCTTCCGAATGTCCTTTAGGCTTACCGGACCACCGCTTGAACACCTAATGGAGAAACTCCACTCTTGATGGCATATGGCTCTGAAGCGGTCATCTCTCTGGAAATTAGAACTCAATCACTGTGGATATAGAACATCAACAAAGACAATAATGAGGAGGCCATGAGGATGAATGTCGATCTTATCGACGAAGCTCGAGACAAAGCCTAGATCATACTTGCCACTTATCACTAAAGAGTCACCAAGCATTACAACTCTCGAGTTTGAGATAGGAATTTTAGACTGCACGACCTGGTACTTCGAATAAGTCTGAGCGCATTGACTGAGTATCATCTCCTCGGACCTAAACTTCAAAAGTTCGAGCGCATTGATTAGGTGTCAACTCCTCAGACCCAAGTTCCAAGAGTTCAAGCACATTGATTGAGTGTCATCTCCTCGGACTTGAGCTCCAATAATCTGAGCGTATTGACTGAGTGGCATCTCTTCGGACCTAAGCTCCAATAGTCCGAGTGTATTGACTGGGTGTCATCTTCTCGGATCTGAGTTCCAATAGTCCGAGCGTGTATTAATTGAGTGTCATCTCCTTGGACCCAAGCTCCAAAAGTTCGAGCATATTAACTTAGTGTTATCTTGTCGGACCCAAACTCCAGTAGTCCGAGCACAACGACTGAGTGTTATCTCCTCGGAACCAAGCTCCAAAAGTCTGAGTATATTGAGTGAGTATCATCTCCTCGGACCCAAATCTACAAGTCCGAGCATTTCAAATAAAACTTCATATGCTCGGACCCATATCTCTAAGACCAGGCATTTTGAAATTTTCTCAAAACAACCTCTAAAAAAGGAGTAATGCCGACCCAAAATCGCAATGTAAGCTCCGTTATTCTTACTTCCTCAAGTACATGAATGCACTTAAGGAAGTGGGGGACATTTGATATTGAAGAAATTTACCCTCGAATAACATCAATACATGTGGATAGAAAGGCATTTCAAAGATCATGCAACCAGATGATGACACCTGGCAAAGGGTACAAAAGTAATTCCACCACAAGGTCATTATCACCACAAGGTCGTTATGGCTAGCTGTTCTTCAACAGGCCAAGGCACAACAACCCACACGCGATATTCTAAGGATCACGTCGTTCCCTCTGCAAAGAAAATCATTGCAAATAACCAATTGATTCCTTCACAGACTATATAGGGCTCTCAAGGTACGCATAAAGATGAACTCTCATTTTTTCATTCCTTGCATATCAACACTCTCTCCCAAAAATCCAAAAACTAATTAAAGCATCAAAGAGTTTCCGGAGGCACCACCTCTCTTCTTCTGGTGACTTTCTAGGTCACCACTGCTAATTTATTGTGTGCAAATCCAACATCTAAACCCCTTCATCCAGCGGCAGATTTTAGTCATCAACAATTTTTAATATTCATTTTGTTACAATCGGTAATGGGAACTCAATCCCTCAAAGAATTGAAGAAGTTTTAGCTTGAAAAAAAAAGAGTTAAAAACAGAGGAAGAGTGTAGATTCATCCATATCCTAAAGTCGAACTAGGATAGATAACTAAGAATTGCCTGATTCGGTCTGCCAAGTAAGTTATTAATTAATCACAAGAGTAGGCCTGATTATCATCATCATTAGTATAGCCAGAAAAGGTCAATATCATATTAGTCAATGGGTGTGGATTGTAATTATAAATTATAATTATTTTTATTACTGATGAATGAAAAAAGAAATTGGTGGACTGGGCATGTAAGTCGGGGGGAAGGTTCATTGTTGCAGGCATAATCAGATATGAGTTGGCAATGGTACATCATCACAACCCTAAAAATGTTAGGCAATTACATATTAGTACTTTGTCGTTTGTCTTGTAATAAATTGAGTCCTTGTATTTTGAAAAGTTTAATTTAAAAAGCATGAGCTTTGTTTTGTTAGCAAATAAATTTGATTCCGTTAAATTAAACACATGCTTTCATATTTATATGTAAAGGTAGTAAAATCTGACCTGACCCGATTAGATCCAAACCCGATCCAAATCGAAAACGCATTCAAATAATATGATCCAAACCCGACCCGACTCTGACCTTAGTGATCCAAAACCCGAAATGACCCAAACTCGAAAAGACCTGAATCCGAACAGACCCAACTAGAAATGTCTTGAAAATATAATTTTTTTGATAAAAAAATAATTTGCTTTCTAAAACCGAGATAATAGTTAATTTACTAGTTGTCAAATAAAATAAATTATATCATAATTAATTCATTATTGGTTTACATGTGTTGATGTGCATGGTTCAACATTATATTAATATGAATAATCTCATTAACTTCAAATAAAAAATCAAGAAGACTAGTAAATTTTGCATTGTTCTTCAAATCACAATAAAAGTTTATTTTTAATTGTCCTGGAAAAATAGAATGGAATGAAGTGATTATATGATATTTAATCTCTAAAATTTGGTATAATACGTTACTAGTGAGAATAGCTTTATGGACCACTTGTTTGTGATAATTTAAGAATTAATTTTAACACTAAGAGTCATAACATTGCATATTGCATTAAAAAGTTAAAAATATTTTTAAAAAATTAAGTATTGATATATTATTAATTAATTTTCATAGATTTGACAATTTAACTCATTTAGTCTTATTATATGCAAATAAAATAATTTTTTAATTAAGCACAAATATATATTTTGTTGACCCGATTTGAACCGACCTGAAACCCGATACGACCCGAGCTCGAAACGATCTGACAAGACCCGACATGATCCAAGACCCGACATAAGTTGAGTTTTAAATGACTCGAAATCTACCCGAAGTGATCCGCAACCCGAACATCCTGCTACTCAATATGTCCCAAACCTAATTGACTCGACCCAATCTGTTTGCCACCTCTATTTATGTGGATACAAGAGTTTTGTTGGCGTCAATAACTCATCTCTTGCATTAAAATGAAGAAAAACATCATTTGTAACTTTTAAGCAAAATAAAAAAAAACTCACCCATAAAAAATCTAAAGAAATTAGAGTTTGATACCTTAAAAATAATATTTGAGGTAATAAACAAATTTCAGTTCCTAAAATGTGAAAGCATATGCTTAATTTAACGACAATGAAACTTATTTGCTAAATGATAAGAAATATTTGCTAAGGGAAACAAATATCAGGGTACTTATACTAAAGTTTTAAAATATAAGGACTTAATTCGTTACAAGGCAAATCATAGGATACTTAATATGAAATTTTCCCAAAAATATTTACCCAAGAAGCAATCTCCCTCTCAATCTTACCCAAGGTAGACCCCAAATGTATCTCAATTCTCGCGATTCTTTAGCAAAATTCTATGCCTCTTTTTTCCTTTAATTTCTTTTCCTCAATCTAGAAGCTAAGTCCTCTTTTCTCTCAATCAGTTCTCTTTTTGTTATTGCTTAGATTTGGATAAGACTAGAGTATGTTTGGAAATGTTTATGTTTCAGTCCAGGATCAAGAGAGAATAGGTAAATGAAGAAAAGGATAAATAGTAGTAGATTATAGAGAAATATACAAGAAAGAAAAGGAGGATCATAATCAGAACAGAAGAGCAACAAGGGGGAGGATTGCATTTATGGAAGGATTTGAAGGGCTGGTAGAAAGGCTATTGGAAGGAAAGAATAACATAGGGAAACAGATTCCGCTGAATGAGAAGCTGCCATCAACATCTGTGGTATTCCTTTTTCTTTATTAATTATCTCATGTTCCTCTTCATTACCACCATCCATTTTATATAGAGATTACAAGTTCTCCTTTTTAATCTTTGTTCATCTTTTCTTTTCATTCAGTATCCTATTTCTTTCTTCTTTGAATATACCATCCAAAGAATTTTAGGCTCACACCTATCTATTAACAAAAGGGCATTGAAAATTATTTATTCTAATTTGTCCCCTAAATTTTCAAAAAAATTTGAAGGATAAAGGCAATTTTGGTCCCTCACCTTACATATCATAATATCATTCTCAAATCATTTCATATAATATAACTGGAGTATTAGATTTAGGTGTATTGTTTTGTGATTGTAGGTGATATACATGGGAAATATCCAGACCTCTTACGATTGTTCAAGTACGGTGGATTTCCACTAGACTCCAGCTATATGTTTCTTGGAGATTATGTGGACAGAGGAAAACAGAGTATACAGACAATATATCTTTTACTTGCTTACAAAATCAAGTACCCATATAACTTTTTCCTCCTCCGAGGGAACCATGAATGCACTTCCATCAACAGAATCTACAGATTCTATGATGAATGCAAGCATTGTTTCAGTGTCCGTCTATGGAAGATATTCACTGATTGCTTCAATTGTTTGCCAATGGCTATAGTTATTGATGACAAAATCCTCTGCATGCATGGTGGCCTCTAACCAGAAGTTGAGAGCTTGGATCAGATTTGAGCTATAGAAAGGCCAACAGATGTCCCAGACCAAGTACCCATATAACTTTTTCCTCCTCCGAGGGAACCATGAATGCACTTCCATCAACAGAATCTACAGATTCTATGATGAATGCAAGCATTGTTTCAGTGTCCGTCTATGGAAGATATTCACTGATTGCTTCAATTGTTTGCCAATGGCTATAGTTATTGATGACAAAATCATCTGCATGCATGGTGGCCTCTAACCAGAAGTTGAGAGCTTGGATCAGATTAGAGCTATAGAAAGGCCAACAGATGTCCCAGACCAAGGCCTTTTATGTGATCTCCTTTGGTCTGATCCTGATAGAGACATCAAAGGCTGGGGTGAGAATGATAGATGCGTTTCCTTTACATTTGAAGCAGACAAGGTTGCTGAGTTCTTGAAGAAACATGACCTTGATTTCATATGTCGTGTTCACCAGGTCTTAATTATTTTTTCATGTTTTCATAATACTTCTTAAAATAATATGATGAGTCTTAAATATTGCATATTTAAGGCCTTTAATTTATATTTGTTAGGTTCTTAATTTGCATTATTTCACTTTATTTTATGTCTTTCTTGTGTTTTGTGTATTTTTATAGGTTTGTGGAGAAAATGAAGCATTTCTGGAGATATCAAGCTTCAAGAGCAAAGAGGATGCATAGTGCGATTGATCACACGAGATATGCGATTGAGCGCACCTGCGCTCGAGCGCACTTGCCGACGAACGAGTGCAAGGTCAACATCCCATATCGAAATATTTGCAGTTCAGTGCGTCTACGATCATCGTAACAGACATGCGATCGTGTGCACAAGACATGCGATCGAGCGCACATGCGATCGATCACACCATTCTGCGATCGAGCGTACTCGGGCCAGTATCCCACATCGAATCTGAAACCTACAGTGCTCCGAGACTCCCTCTATATAAACACCATCTGGCCTCATCATTCGGTGTACAATTCCTGGGCCACTTTGGTGTTAACCAGTGGACATTTGCTAGCATTCTGGTGAATCCCGAAGGCTTTGCTACCACGAGGGGAAGCGCTGCCCATCAACGAGTGGAATTTCTCCCATGTAAAGTTATTTATTTCTTTTTATTTAGTTGTTTTAGTTTAATGTTTAGCACTTTTATTATGAATTGTAGTTTCATAGTTATAAGTGGCTAGAATCTTCAGCTAAGGTTGAAGATGAAGCCTCACCGTTGTTTGACGTAGTAGTTCAGATTTGCTTGTACAAATCTGACATTTTTTTAGTATAAATGTTCTGTCAATTATTTGAGTTAATCTTGTGATTGATTGAGTTTAAATTTTTCTGTTGGATATTCCTTGTGTTTCATCTGATGGATACATCGAATTGTTTTCGATTAAATTAGATTTCCTTTGTGATTTGTTAAGAGCGGATACATTAGATGCTTTTGGTTTAATTGAGATATTCTTTATTTTTTGTCTTAAGTTGGATTCATGGGCTTTTTTGATAGGCTATCTTTAGAACATTGAGATATATGCTTAACTTTGGCGGGGTGGATTCAGAAACCTTAGTCTTTTTATTAGTTTTTAAAATCAATTTAGTTTAGCTTTTATTTATTTTGCAACATATAATACAAAACTCGGAACTAGGTTAAGATAAGATTAGTTTAGATAAATTTATATTTTCACAATGCAATTCCCTATAGATTCAACCTCGCACTTGCACAACGCTATATTGCAAACGACTCGTGCAATTGCGAGTAATTTAAAACTCACAACAAGTTTTTGGCGCCGTTGATGGGGAATTGTTTTGTTTGTGAAATTTTTGTCTGAATTAATTTTATTTTTCTACCAGTTAGTTAGCATTATTTTATTGATTTTTCTGTTTGGCAATTTTATTTTATTTTATTTGTTTCTATTTGTTTATTAGAAAAGCAAAAAAAAAAAATTTTTTTTTTGATAGTAGATTATTTTAGTGCTTTTTGTGCGGTTTATGCTTGGTCGAAGATCCTTGAATTTAGATTTGATACATTTAGATCCCGACTTAGAAAGAACTCTTAGGAGGCAGAAGAGAGCACCAGTTGAAATGAGAGAAAATTTTAGGAATGCAAATCATCCTGAACATGTAGAGCAACCTAGAGCTTGGAACGTGGATTCCACTACATCCCTTAGGGATTTGTTCGCACCCGTTGCGACCAATTCATCTTCTTGCATAGTGTTGCTACCTACCAATGCCACCCACTTCGACTTAAAACCACATGTTATCCAACTCTTACCCTCATTCCATGGCCTAGATCTTGAAAATCCTTATAGCCATGTAAAGAAGTTCAAAGACATTTGTGCCACATTTAAATTCTAGAACTTCTCTGAGGAGTCAGTCCATCTTCGACTCTTCCCTTTTTCTCTTCACGATAGAGCTAGGGCGTGGTTGGATTCCAACACGCCTGGGTCTATTACATCTTGGGAAAACCTGCTTAGCAAATTTTATCATAAGTTTTTCCCAATGTCTAGAGTGAATGAGTGCCGAAAGGAGATTAGCTATTTCACTCAGGATAAAGATGAAAAATTTTCTGAGGGTTGGGAGCACTTCAAAGAGCTACTGAACAGATGCGCTCCACATGGATATGAGAAGTGGAGACTCGTTTAGTTCTTCTACCAAGGGTTGACTCAACCCAACCATAGTATGATCGAGTCTATGAATGGGGGGTATTCTTGAGTCTGACAGGAGATGAAGCATATATGGCGTTGGACAAGTTGTCCGACAACTCGCAGTAGTGGGATTTTTCAAGCTGTCGAGATAAGTCCATTCATGCTCCTAAGAGGGGAGGCAACTATGAGGTCAGGGAGGACGCTGATTTGAGGATAAAGTTAGATGCCCTCACTAAGAAGATTGATGCTCTCACTGTGAGCCAATCCATCAATACTGCCAACACATTCAATGTTGAAAACTGTTCCATCTGTGCTAGTCCCATACATCTAGCACAGAACTGCCCATCAATGTCGGCTTGTGCCGAGTATCCTATGGAACAAGTAAATGCTTTCAATGACTATCGAAGGCAGTCAAATGGATCGTACTCCAAGACGTACAATCCAGGGTGGTAGAACCACCCAAATTTTTCATGGAGGCATAATCAACCAATGAATCAGGGAGGAGCCCCTCATAATGCTTAAAATCAATATCCTCCCAGATTTGCCCAACAAATTCCTGGTCATGATTATTCTGCTCATCCAGCACCATTACCTACTTACCAAGCTCCCACTCAAACACCAGCGCTAGTTTCACAGTCACTAGAGGACACCATTAAGGTATACATGAAAATGAATAGCCAATCCATGAGCGACGTAAGGAGTGCAACAATGATAAACACCCAAGCAATTGCCAAGATGGAGAGTCAAATAGGGCAAATTGCAAGTCACTTGGGTGAGAGAGAGAAAGGGAAGTTCCCCAGTCAGCCCGTGCCTAACCCGAAAAGACAATTTATGGTTGGGAGTTCATCAACTCCTACGCACGGGGAGGAGCAAGTACAGTCGATTATCACACTGAGGTCTGGGAGACAAGTGCGCAATCGAGTGGAAGAGAGCCCTGCTATACAGCAAGGGCAAGGGAGTGGCAACAAGGAGAAGAGAGATACTAAGCAGTCTACGGCCACACCTACTGAGAAAGACCCTCCTAGGTCATTTGTACCTAGAGTGCCTTACCCCGACAGACTACAGGCGCCCAAGAAAGGAGGGAAGTATGAGGAAATTTTGGAGGTATTCAAACAGGACCAAATCAATATCCCATTGCCATCCATCAAGTGCCATCATATGCTAAGTTTTTAAAGGACTTGGTCACTATCAAGAGGAGGACAAATGTCCCAAAGAAGGCATTTTTGACCGAACAGGTCAGCTCAATCCTTCAGTGCATGCTACCCATCAAGTATAAGGACATGGGGTGTCCTACCATCTCTTGCACGATAGGAGTCAGCCATATTGAGAGGGCTCTTTTGGATCTAGGGGCGAGTGTGAATCTTCTACCCTACTCAGTCTTTTTGCAGTTGGGGTTAGAAGAATTGAAGCCCACATCCACAACACTTCAATTGGCTGACAAGTCAGTGAAAAGACCACGGGGAATAGTTGAGGACGTCTTGATAAAAGTGGATAAATTCTATTTCCCAGTGGATTTTATTGTGCTTGACATAGAGTCGGTCCAGAATGTAGGGATTCAAATACCAGTGATTCTAGGGCGACCATTCTTAGCCACGGCTAACGCCCTAATCAATTGTAGGACATGGGTGATGAAGATCTCCTTCGGAAATATGACAGTGGAGTTAAACATCTTTGATATCACTAAGCAACCACTAGAGTATGATGAAGTGAGAAATGTATGCTTGATAGAGGAGATTCTTGAGGAGACTATGGACGAATCAAGCATTGAGGATCCCCTGGAGGCGTGTTTTGCTCACTTTGGAGAGGACTTGGGCTTAGATAAGCTACTCAAGGAAGTGAATGCCATTTTGGAGTCTGATCCTCAAGAAAGCAATAAGACAGAGGAGACCACCGAACCTGAAACCCCCAAGAAGGAACTTAAGCCTTTACCGGATAATCTTAAGTATAAGTTCCTCGGTCCAGCCGATTGTTTGCCTGTGATTATAGCTTTCGATTTGGGTGAGGCTCAAGAGGAGAAATTATTAGATGTTCTAAGAGAGCACAAGGAAGCTATCGGTTGGACTATTGAGGATATCAGGGGAATCAGCCCCTCGGTGGTGATGCACAAGATACATTTGGAGGAGAATGCCAAGCCATCGAGGGAGCCACAAAGAAGGCTCAACCCAGCTATGCAAGAGGTTGTGAGGTCAGAAATAATTAAGCTGTTAGATGCAGAGATCATTTATCCCATCTCTGATAGCAAGTGGGTGAGCCCGATTTATGTCGTGCCCAAGCGAGCGGGATTGACGGTAGTAAAGAATAAGGACGACAAGTTGGTGCCAACTCGTGTTCAGTCAGGGTGGAGAGTGTGTATAGACTACCGTAAGCTGAACGTTGCCACAAGAAAGGATCACTTTCCACTACCATTTATTGATCAGATGGTGGAGCGTTTGGTTGGGCACGAGTATTATTACTTTTTGGATGGTTATTCTGGATATAACCAGGTCCCCGTGGACCCCGAAGATCAGGAGAAGACGATGTTTACCTGTCCTTTTGGGACATTTGCCTACCATCGCATGCCCTTTGGGTTATGCAATGCACCCGCTACTTTTCAGTGATGCATGGTCAGTATATTCTCTGACATGGTAGACCGGTTCTTAGAGATTTTCATGGATGAATTCTCCATCTTCGGTTCAATCTTTGAAGAGTGCTTGCACCGTCTCGCTTTGGTTTTAGTGCGGTGCAAAGAGAAGAACCTAGTGCTTAATTGGAAGAAGTGCCATTTTATGGTTAAGCAAGGCATTGTACTGGGGCATGTCGTATCTCATCAGGGGATTGAGGTCGACAAAGAGAAGATGGACCTGATTTCCAACCTTCTACCCCCACATATAGTGAAGGAGGTTCGATCTTTTCTGGGCCATGCAGGTTTCTACAGGCGATTTATCCAGAATTTCAGCAAAATCACCCGGCCCTTGTGCCAGTTATTACAAAAGAATGCCCCATTTATATTTGATGAGGACTGTAAGAAAGTATTTGGGGATCTGAAGAAGATTCTGACGTCCACACCCATTATTCAGCCACCCAACTGGGGTGTGCCTTTTGAGATTATGTGTGACTTATCAGATTATGTTGTTGGAGCTGTTTTGGGGCAACGAGTTGATAAACTTCCCCATGTTATCTATTATGCAAGTCGAACTCTAAACGACGCACAACTTAATTACTCTACCACTGAGAAGGAGTTGTTAGCAGTCGTTTTTGCATTAGACAAGTTCAGATCCTACTTGTTAGGATCTAAGGTCATTATCTACTCGGATCATGTAGCTTTGAAGTATCTTTTCTCTAAAAAAGATGCTAAATCTCGTCTTATCCGATGGATCTTGCTACTTCAAGAGTTCGACATCGAGATTCGGGGTAAGAGAGGTTCTGAAAATGTGGTGGCGGACCATCTATCTAGAGTGATTATGGATTTCACTGAGGCTGCATTTCTGAGACCTTTCCTGATGAGCAGTTAATGCTCATTGCTCAAAATCCTACTCCATGGTTTGCTGATATAGTGAACTATCTTGTCACTGGACACATGGCTTTGCATTGGGGGCGACAAGATAAATCAAAGTTTTTAGCCATGGTAAAACATTTTTTCTAGGATGACCCTTATCTGTTTAAGTATTGTCCCGATCAGTTCATCAAAAGGTATATTCCTGAGCATGACTGATTACGCCCAAAACAGTAACGCGGTGTTGTAGTACGGCTTTGGGGTGTCGATTCCACAGGGAGACAAATTAACTATAAAGAAAGATGTAAACTTTAATGTGAGACGATATAATTAAATTAAATAGAGAATCTGAATTTGATACTGAAACAATTGTGTAAAATAGATTGTGAAATATAATAAAGGAACAACAAGGATCCGGGAATCCTCCCTAGGTTCGTTGCTCTAATCCTAACTTGATTCAGTTGTTTTTATCTCGATTGCAAGTTTCACATCCCGAACAAGCAATCGACAAATATTTAATTGAAGCATATGTATAAATCCAAATTTGATTGTTATGAGATACTTTTTATTTTTAATTCATGAACACATGATCTATCCTATAAGTTTATCAAGAAACGATAATATATCTTTTAATGACAATATTGCAGTAATGGACAAACCTAAAGGCTAGATCTACCAGACTCAATCATACCCAAGTAATCTTGACATAAAGAAAGCATGACTGAATTTATATCAAGAAAGAAAGATGCAATCATCGGATTAGATGAAATCTTATAATTAGATTAAAAATTAAATCATAACAATGTTTGAACGTTAAAGCTCTATTACAATTGAATCAAATAAGGGAAATAGAAACAACTATACCTAGGGGTTAATCCCTTCTCCTTGCTTGGAGATTAGTTAGCCATGGGGCTCATGGTTGCATAATGGAAGGAAAGTTGCTGCTCTCTTGAGTTCTCCAGCTTTTTGAATATCTAATTACAAACCCTAAGTAGTATATTTATAGTGTACAAGGCCTAGGGGTGTTTTAGGTTTGAACAAGTCATTAAAGACCTAATTAGGGTCTAACTCAGAGTGCATAAAGCTGTGTGCGCGGTGCGCCTTCACTTGGGCGCGGTGCGCCTCTGTTTTGTTAAGTCAGGTGCTGGTGCTGTGAGGTGCAGCACAGATAATCCAAGGTGCGGCGCGGGCTGATGCTGATTCAAGAGGTCGAAATGATTTTAATGAACCGTAAAATCCTCCAGAAAGTAGACTTCCAGATCTTTCTAAGCATATATGGCACACTTCCTGGTTCTTTCTACATCAGTACAATTTAATTTGTGAAGATGGTTGATTTGTATGGCAACTCCAGCAACTTAGTGAAAACTCCTTTCTTAGTTTCTCTTCATCTTGGCTCTTCCGCGACCATTCTTTCGGTTGAGTGTTCAATGGAGCTTCGTGTTTAAAATGATGATAGCTCTTCCATCTCTTTTAACTCAAGATACCTGAAAAATGCACCAAAATAAGTTAATGCTCCAAAAATACCACTTTAGAGTTGTTAATGAATAGAAATGCAATTAAGACCTAAATCAACCCTAAAGTGCTAAGAAATAAGTACGATTATAATGTATTTTATGGCTCTTATCACAACCCCCAACTAGCTTATTGCTAGTTCCTAGCAATTCAAGCGAAAAACAAGAGATGAATTCTATGGTGGGAATCAAATTTTATGAAAAGCAATATTAGTGTCAACCAAGAGTAATTCACTTTTTGTCTCAAAAATTGCACATAACATACGGCACATAGAATCATTAAATTTTAACTAAGTCCAAAAGTAATCCAAACATCAATCTTAAAATCGTTATTGACTCTTAACATCCATCTTACCACAATCCATTAATCCGAACACCCGGATGATTTTATGCACAACATTCATGAATACAAGTCTTGGCCTCTAAAAACATAACAAATTATGTGACATCAATCACATAAACAAGCTCCATAGGCTTATTTTTCAAATCATTCTCCACTATTGTAGAAACATCACACTACATTGGATCAATTAGGTCTTTCATAAGCTTGTAATGTTAGATCAAGGTAAAGTTTAAAGAAAAAGGGGAATGATTTGCAAGTAAAAGAACTTAATCTCTTAGCTTTAAACACAACCACTTTTAAGTGCTAGATAACTTCACTTCAATGCTCAACTCCTTCAACCATTATTTTTATTTTATTTATTTTTTTTATAAGAGCATATCTCTTAATAAGTCACCACTTTTCTTTTCTTTTTCTTCTTTCTTTTCTTTTCCACAACCCACAACCCCCAACTTATCTTCTTTAATATACTTGGGGTATGGTTTTTCATATTTCCATCCTCACTCCTCTTAAGTGCTTCT
The DNA here is from genome assembly GCA_023935145.1 of Bretschneidera sinensis. Taxonomy (NCBI): domain Eukaryota; kingdom Viridiplantae; phylum Streptophyta; class Magnoliopsida; order Brassicales; family Akaniaceae; genus Bretschneidera; species Bretschneidera sinensis. Next base: position 57,213,778 of record CM043700.1, on the reverse strand, counting down.
CAACAATGTGTACAGCTAAGTTCTTTTAGAAGAAAGGTAAGGATAAAATATTCTTATGCTCATAATGGTAAGTAAATGGGTTTTTGAAAGAAACAAGGCTCAAATAGGTGACTAGTGATATATACTACAAGGGTAGGTTTGAAAGGCTCAAACGGTTCAAAGATGGCCTTATATCACATCCTAAGTAGTGTGCATTCTAGGAATTCACCTCAAGTGATTATTAAATAAGTTCTAGAGCTTGTTGAGACCGTAAAAATATTCACGAACAATCGCACATAAAGCTTTTCTAGATGTTTTTAGACTAATCATTCAATCTTACCACAAACTAGAGTCTCAAACCAAATCAAGATTGACACTTAAATTATTCTCAAACCGAAACAGAATTTAACTTCTTCTTCATGCTATCTGTTATCTTAATTAAGTTCATATCATTGACATGTGAATTAACTCTAAGGCTAACACAAAGCATGCTTAAAACAAAAGATACGGACAATGACACCAGCAGTTTAATGAAAGGCAAATAAAGGCAAATCATATGTTTCCCCCACCCCCAACTTAAAATTTACATTGACCTCAATGTGAAAGAGAAAGTAAAGGAAACTCCCCTTGGGTAAGCATAAGTGCACAGCAGTTGAAAGCGGTGCATCTCCATTTGAACTGCATGCTATAATTTTTGTTAAAAGGTTGATATGCAAAAGAGAACAAACAAAAAGAAAGCAACGATGGTGTACTATGAAGAATCCCACCATATGTTAGCACATGAACTGAAAAGAAACAACTGAGTACGAAAGATAAGAAGAAAAAAAAAGAAAACATATTGAAAGATAGAGTGGTGAATCGATAAAAAAATAGAATAAAAGTGAAAGAAACAAACAAAATAGACCCCAAAATTAATCATCAATGTCTTCAGGATCGGCCTCATTCTCTTCTTCATTCTCGTCACCTTCCCCTTGAGGTGGATCGAAAGATGAACCCAGATAGGGTGGCAGGGTGGGAAAGTGATCCATATGACATCCAGTAGCGGAGGCAATGTGATGGTACATTTGACCAAAAGAGGAGAATACCTCCGCTTGATAATCAGCTTGCCTAGAAAAGAACTGTTCTTGACGATCTAACCTATCGAACAATAGTTTATGGTGTTCTTCAAAACGATGCTCTAAGCAGTCAAGACGCTCTACGACAGTGAAATTTCTAGAGGGAGGAGGAGCAGAAATCATTGCTCCCTCCTCTAGATTTGGCGGTCTTACGGTTTTAAGTAGATTGAGCATGTAATCATCGATGGGTTTCTTGGGTGGTTGGTGTACCTCGATACTACTGTAAGGGACATCAGCTTGGATGCATAGTTGAGAAATCAAAGATGGAAAGTACAATCCAAGTTTATGGTGCACAGTGTGTAAGATATAATCGAATATTATTTCACCCACATCTATAGTCATACCCGTCAGAATGGCATAGATCAAAACAGCTCTTGGAACAGTCAGGTTACTATAATGTAAAGCAGGCATCATCTGTTGACACTCAAAGTATTGCCAAGCTCGAGCATTAACATTCAAAGATGCACCGGGTAAGGTTTTATGGGCATCACCCGTCATTTTCCAGGTTGTGCCCGGAATGCAGAGAGTATTGCAAATCTCATTATAGTCAATATTGGATGCATAAGCACGATATTCATTGTGTTCTATGTCGGGTAACCCATAGAACCGATTGATGGATGAGCGGCTAAAAGAGATTAGTTTTCCTCTGACTAAGACTTTTCCATTCCTATGTTTGTCGGCATTGGCATAGAATTCGCGAACTATGTTTGGTATGGAATTAGGTGGTGGTCTGGAAAAATTTCCCCAATTTCTAGCAAAAGTTATTGTAAATAAGGATGGGCTGCCCCTGTCAGTTATATTAAATCCTCGCTCGGGAATAATTTTTCTAGTACTCAACAAGCTATGATACCTTTCACTAGCCTAAAAACTCACAAATTTTGACTCATCATATTCTTGTTGTTGTTTCCCCCTAGACCTCTTATTTTTTGGTGCCATAGATGTCAAATATATAGAACAATAAATGTAGAGCAAAATTTAACCACCAAAGAATCACAAGTGAACAATTAAGGGGAGAATTTAAACTTACTTGAGGTCCAAATGAGAGAAAGAAAAGACTAGCCACATCTTGAAGATTTTCTTGATGAACACCAAAAGCTCCTTAGAACCAAGTTTAATGGAGGAATTTCTAACAGAAATTGCAAGATTAAGGTAAGTTTCTACAAGAAAAGAAGGAAAAAGGTAGAAATTTGGAGTGAAATTTGGTGTGTGGAGTGTTAGGTTATGGAGAGAGGAAGGGAGAAAATGGGAGAGGCTGTAAGATCGTGAGTGGGAAATGAAAAAAAAATGTTAGGTGTAAATGTGTGTGGAGTGTTAGGTTTAGCTATTTCTTTTTTTACAAAATCTGGGCTTGTTTAGGAGGTGCAGCGTGGGCTGGGTGAGGTGCGGCGTGGGTTTGGGCCAGTGGGCTTGCGCTCACTGTGAGGTGCGGCACGGGCCTGACGAGGCGCGGCATTGGCTGGACAAGGTTTGGGCTTGTTTCTGTGTGGCGCGGCACGGGCCTGGTGAGGCGCGGCACGGGCTGGACTCCTGCTGGGCTTGTTTCTGTGAGGCGCGGCATGGGCTGGAGCTGGGTTAGGCTTGTGCTGCTCAAGGAATGTATTTGTTTTCTTGCCCAAACAAAATAAAATGAAATTAGTAAATAAAAATAGATAAATATTCTAATAAATTTAAAGTAATTGAAACTAAAAAAATAAAATGTAAGAGAAAATCAACAAATGAAATAAAACGAAAAAAATGCACCTTGGTTGTGTGATGATCAATTTTAAGGTAAATAGACCGGATCCATAAGTGGAATGTCTTCCACTTCCGGATCTTGCCTATTGATTAAGATTTTAAGTCGCTGACCATTCACTTTAAAAATCCGACTGTCCCTAGAGTCCTCAATTTCCACGGCTCCATTTTCAAAAACATTCTTTACTATGAAAGGACCGGTCCACCTTGACCTAAGTTTTCCAGGATGCTTATGGAGTCTAGAGTCGTATAAGAACACCCGATCATTAGGTTTAAATGTTTTTCTCGAAATGTTTTTATCATGGAATACTTTCATCTTAGCCTTATAGATTCTAGAATTCTCATAAGCATCGTTTCTTAATTCCTCTAACTCGGTCAACTGATATTTCCTAAGCTTACCCGCTTCTCCTAGGTCAAGATTAAAAGACTTGATTGCCCAATAAGCTAGGCGCTCGAGCTCTACAAGTAGGTGACAGGGCTTTCCAAAAACAAGCCGATAAGGTGACATACCTAAGAGAGTTTTAAAGGCTGTCCGGTAACCTTAAAGCGCATCAACTAATCTCAAAGACCAATCCTTGCGATCCGGGTTAACCATTTTTTCTAAAATCTGTTTAATTTCCCTATTGGCAAGCTTTACTTGTCCACTGGTCTGAGGGTGATAGGCAGTAGATATTTTATGCAATACCCCATATTTTTTCATCAAAGCTTCAAAAGAACGGTTGCAAAAATGTATACCTCGATCACTAATTATAGCACATGGTGTACCAAATTGAGACAACACATTTTCTTTGAGAAATTTAATTTCCGTTTGATTATCATTGCTGCGGCAAGCTGCTGCCTCTACCCACTTAGATACATAATCTATTGCTACGATGATATATTGGTATCCGAAGGAATGAGGAAAAGGTCCCATGAAATCGATGCCCCAACAATTAAAGATTTCAATGACTAAAATAGGGTTTAAGGGCATCATATTTCATCGAGACACAACTCCTAACTTTTGACACCTTTCACATGAGCGACAATAGATGTTTGCATCTTTAAACAAGGTAGGCCAATAAAATCCACACTGCAAAATTTTTGCAGCGGTTTTTTTCATTGAAAAGTGGCCTCCGCAAGCTTGGGTATGACAAAATTCTAAGACGCTATCAATCTCTTCATTAGGGATGTAACGCCTTAAAATTTGGTCAGGGTAGTATTTGAAAAGATAGGGGTCATCCCAATAAAAATTATGTACCTCATATAAGAATTTTCTCTTATCTTGAGCATTCCAATTCATAGGTATCTCACCTGTAGCCAAATAATTTACTATGTGAGCGAACCACGGTAGAGAAGTGATGGAAAGTAATTGCTCATCGGAAAAATCATCTTTGATTGGCATGTCATCACGAGTGTCCTCGAATGTAAGTCTCGAGAGATGGTTAGCCACTACATTCTCCACTCCTTTCTTATCCTTGATGGTGATGTCGAATTCTTGTAAGAGAAGGTTCCATCGGATTAGTCGTGCCTTAGCATCCTTCTTTGTAAGAAGATACTTGAGGGCTGCATGATCCATAAAAATAAGGATAGGAGAACCAATCAAATAGGCACGAAATTTATCTAAAGCAAATACTACAGCTAGCAATTATTTTTCAGTTGTAGAGTAATTCATTTGAGCACTATTTAAAGTCTTACTAGCATAGTAAATTACAAAAGGTTTGCCTTCCCTTCACTGTCCAAGAACAGCACCTACAGCGTAGTCACTAGCATCACACATAATTTTGAAAGGTAAAGTCCAATCCGGTGACTGCATTATAGGTGCGGAAGTAAGCTTGCCAATTAGTGTTGGGAAGGCCTCTTGACAAGCTTGTGTCCATTCAAAGGGGATGTCTTTAATGAGGAGGGTACATAGAGGTCTAGATATGCTCGAGAAATTTTGTATGAACCTCCTATAAAAACCAGCATGACCAAGGAAAGATCTTACATCCTTTATTGTCTTGGGGGTAGGTAATTTAGAGATTAATTCAATTTTAGATTGATCAACCTCTATTCCTTTAGAAGAGACAATATGCCCCAAGACAATACCGGATGGTACCATGAAATGGCATTTTTCCCAATTTAAAACCAATTCTTTCTCCTCACAGCGAATCAAAACTCTCTCTAAATTCTTTAAGCATGCATCGAATGAAGATCCAAAAACAGTTAGGTCATCCATAAAAACTTCCATGCAATTTTCAACCATTTCACTAAAGATACTCATCATACAACGTTGAAAAGTAGCAGGGGCATTGCACAATCCAAATGGCATTCTACGAAAAGCATAGGTGCCAAAGGGACAAGTGAAAGTGGTCTTTTCTTGGTCTTCTAATGCAATTGCGATTTGGTAATAACCGGAATAACCATCTAAAAAATAGTAGAAGGGATGACCAGCTGCATGCTTAAGAATTTGATCAATAAAGGGGAGTGGGAAGTAGTCTTTCTGGGTGGCAGCATTTAATTTCCTATAATCAATGCACATGCGCCACCGGTCACAAGTTTGGTAGGGACTAGTTCTCCTAGGTCGTTCTTCACCACCGTGACTCCGAACTTTTTAGGGACTACTTGCGTAAGGTTGACCCACTTACTATCAGCTATGGGATATATAATACCCGCATCTAATAGTTTCAGCACTTCATTTTTTACTACTTCTTTCATGGTGGGGTTTAGCCTACGTTGTGGGTCTCTACGAGGACTAGTTCCTTCATCTAGATTTATTTTATGGGAGCAGATTAGGGGATTAATTCCCCTCAAGTCAGCCATGCTCTATCCTAAAGCTGATTTATGTGCATTCAAAATTTGAAGTAATTCCTTACCTTGGGTTTCAGATAATTCAGAGGAAATTATAACAGGAAAGGTATCACCTGGACCGAGAAAAGCATGCTTTAATCCCTTAGGTAGTGGCTTTAATTTGACCTTAGGTGCTTCCACATTTGAGGGGACTTGTGTCTGGCTTCTTTCGGGCAGCTCTTCAAACCTTGGTTGCCATGTCCGCTTGCCATAATCCTGAAATTTGTTAAAAACAGAACATACATCAATTATATCCATTTTATCATCAGATAAATCTATTTCAGAATTAACAAGAAAATTTTTAAGAGGATCATAATCATGAGTTAAAGAGACTCCCTCATTGATGAGTGACTCAATCATGTAAAGCTGATGGTTTTCATCCTCATCTTCGGGCTGCTTTGCAACATTGAAAATATTTACTTCAAGGGTCATGTTGCCAAAGGATAGTTTCATGAGTCCATTCCTACAATTTATTAGAGCATTCGCAGTAGCAAGGAAAGGTCTACCCAAAATTAAAGGGATTTTAGAATTAGTGTCAACAGCAGAAATGGTATCAAGAATTAAGAAATCAGCAGGATAGTAAAATTTATCAATTTGAATTAACACATCCTCTACCACACCCCAGGGTACTTTGACTGAACGGTCAGCCAATTGTAACACCACACCGGTTGGTTTGATTTCTCCTAAACCTAGCTGTAAATAAATGGAAAATGGCATCAAGTTGACACTAGCTCCTAAATCTAGTAAGGCTTGTCCAACCTCATAATTTCCAATACAACAAGCAATGGTTGGACAGCCCGGGTCTTTGTATTTTGGGGGAATTCTTTCCTCAATTAAAGCATTAACTTGTTCAGTTAGGAATGTTGTTTTCTTGACATGGTGCTTCCTTTTAATTATGCATAAATCCTTGAGAACTTTTGCATAGGTGGGAACTTGTTTAATCACATGAAAGAGTGGAAGATTTAGTTTCACTTGCCTCAAATTCTCTAGGATTTCATTATTTATTTCCAGATTTTTCTTGTTTGATTTTAAGGCTTGAGGGAATGGTGCTTTAATAAGGCTTTTGGTTACTTCAAGATCTTTGGGCTGTTTGGTTTCACTACTAGCTTGCCCCTTTTTCTCATCATTGGATTTATTCATTGGTGGGATGTGTAGTGACTTACCACTTCGGGTCACAATGGAATTTACATCTTTCAAATATTCTTGTGCCATATGTTGACCATGAGGATTGGACTGAGCTTGGGAAGGGAACTTACCTCGCTCAGTAACACTTAAGGAGCCCATTAATTTAGACACTTGGCTCCTTATTTCTTTGTTTTCCTCAACCACCTGCGTAATTAATGACTCACACCTCTGGTTTGTTTTACCTTGTGCTTCTATAAAAGCATGTAGGGTGTCTTCTAAAGAGTTCCTAGAGGTTGAAGGTGCATGATAAGGTGCAGGGTATGATCTAGGGGGCTGTGCATGCTGCTGGTTTTCAGATTTCCAGCTGAAGTTGGGGTGATTTCGCCACCCCGGATTATAAGTGTTAGAGAATGGTGCTTAAGGCTTCTTGTACATGCCTGGGGCATTACATTGTTCCTCGTACAGCCCTCTCATATCAACAAAAGTGGGGCAATCTTGAGCGGGATGATCTACCCCTCCACACACAAAACATGGTTCCAATGGTTCAGCTTGATTAACCATGTGTGTTGGTTTTTTAGTTTTCAATGCCTCTAACTCCCTAGTGAGCAATTCAACCTTAGCTTTCAGGTTGTCTTCCTCCCTAAGATGGTATATTCCGCCACCACTAGGGTTTCCTATAGATCGTGACCTATTTGTGCTTTCAGTAGCACTAGGTCCAGTCCATGTGTGAGCTTTTTCAGCAAGCTCATTGAGGTATTCGATAGCCTCATCATGGTCTTTTTGCAAAAATTCACCATTGCACATCATCTCGACAAATTGACGTTCTCTATAGGTAAGACCCTCGTAGAAATAACTCACTAAACGCCAATTTTCATACCCATGATGTGGACACATACTTAATAGCTCTTTAAATTTCTCCCAAGACTGATACAAAGTCTCGTTTTCCTTTTGTGCAAAGGTGGAGATTTGTCTTTTAAGCGCATTAGTCTTATGTTGAGGGAAATATTTGTTAAAAAAGACTTGGGTCATCTCATTCCATGACCCAATTGATCGTGGTCTCAGCGAGTATAACCAACTCTTAGCTTTATCCTTTAAGGAGAAAGGAAAAAACTTGAGTCGCACGATATCATCAGTTGCATCTTGACTATGAAAAGTCGCAACTACTTTCTCAAACTCTCTAATGTGCACATACAGGTTTTCGTTTTCCAAACCATGAAAAGTAAGGAGTAATTGAATCATCCCTGTTTTAAAGTCTTTATGGCGGGTGTTGGTTGGAAACGTAATGCATGATGGTGTGGTTGTCCGGCTAGGATGTAAATAATCTTTGAGTGTCCTAGCTACATTCTCATTAGGGTTTTCAGCCATGTTGACAAAGTTTCTAAATTTTCAGTTGGGTGTATACTAAGGTCCGATCTAGGTGAGGTTTCACTAACGGACAAAGAAGGAAAGGGTATCTCTATTTCGAGTCCCTTAATGAATCTCCCTCGCGAGTCTCTTGGTCTAAGCATATACCAGCTAAGTTTAGAAGTAATAAATAAAACAGAACAGAACAAAATAAAAAAATCAGAATATAAAGGAAAGATAGTACCATCTTGTCTTAGAGTTGACAAACTTCCTTATGAGTAAGCACGTCTCCCCGACAACGGCGCCAAAATTTGATTACGCCCAAAACAGTAACGCGGTGTTGTAGTACGGCTTTGGGGTGTCGATTCCACAGGGAGACAAATTAACTATAAAGAAAGATGTAAACTTTAATGTGAGACGATATAATTAAATTAAATAGAGAATCTGAATTTGATACTGAAACAATTGTGTAAAATAGATTGTGAAATATAATAAAGGAACAACAAGGATCCGGGAATCCTCCCTAGGTTCGTTGCTCTAATCCTAACTTGATTCAGTTGTTTTTATCTCGATTGCAAGTTTCACATCCCAAACAGGCAATCGGCAAATATTTAATTGAAGCACATGTATAAACCCTAATTTGATTGTTATGAGATACTTTTTATTTTTAATTCATGAACACATGATCTATCCTATAAGTTTATCAAGAAACGACAATATATCTTTTAATGACAATATTGCAGTAATGGACAAACCTAAAGGCTAGATCTACCGGACTCAATCATACCCAAGTAATCTTGACATAAAGAAAGCATGACTGAATTTATATCAAGAAAGAAAGATGCAATCACCGGATTAGATGAAATATTATAATTAGATTAAAAAGTAAATCATAACAATGTTTGAACGTTAAAACTCTATTACAACTGAATCAAATAAGGGAAATAGAAACAACTACACCTAGGGATTCATCCCTTCTCTTTGCTTGGAGATTAGTTAGCCATGGGGCTCATGGTTGCACAATGGAAGGAAAGTTTCTGCTCTCTTGAGTTCTCCAGCTTTTTGAATATCTAATTATAAACCCTAAGTAGTATATTTATAGTGTACAAGGCCTAGGGGTGTTTTAGGGTTTGAACAAGTCATTAAAGACCTAATTAGGGTCTAACTCGGAGTGCATAAAGCTGTGTGCGCGCTGCACCTTCACTTGGATGCGGTGCGCCTCTGTTTTGTTAAGTCAGGTGCTGGTGCTGTGAGGTGCGGCGTGGATAATCCAAGGTGCGGCGCGGGCTGATGCTGATTCAGGAGGTCTGACCTCTGTCTGGTAAAATCGCCATAACTTTCTCTAGAGAAATGATTTTAACAAACCGTAAAATCATCCAGAAAGTAGACTTCCAGATCTTTCTAAGAATATGTGGCACACTTCCTGGTTCTTTCTACATCAGTACAGTTTAATTTGTAAAGATGGCTGATTTGTATGGCAACTCCAGCAACTTAGTGAAAACTCCTTTCTTAGTTTCTCTTCATCTTGGCTCTTCCGCGACCATTCTTTCGCTTGAGTGTTCAATGGAGCTTCGTGTTTAAATTGATGATAGCTCTTCCATCTCTTTTAACTCAAGATACCTGAAAAATGCACCAAAATAAGTTAATGCTCCAAAAATACCACTTTAGAGTTGTTAATGAATAGAAATGCAATTAAGACCTAAATCAACCCTAAAGTGCTAAGAAATAAGTACGATTATAATGCATTTTATGGCTCTTATCAATGACCAATCTAATGTCATCGCCTTTTGTCATGATCATGCTTGTGGAGGCCATTTCAGTGCTAAAAAGACCGCTGCAAAGATTTTGCAGTGTGGATTTTATTGGCCTACCATGTTCTGAGACTCTCACACCTACTGTATATCTTGTGAGCGTTGCCAAAAGCTAGGGAGTCTTTCTAGGAGGAATATGATGCCCCTCAACCCTATTTTAATTGTTGAGATTTTTGACGTATGGGGCATTGATTTTATGGGACCGTTCCCAAACTCCTTTGGCAACTTGTACATTCTAGTTGCTATGGACTATCTGTCCAAGTGGGTGGAGGCCGTTGCATACAAGACCAATGACCACAGAGTTGTGGTCCAGTTTTTGAAGGACACTATTTTTGCTCAATTTGGTATGCCTTGAGCAATCATAAGTGATGTAGGTAAGCACTTTTGCAACCGGATTTTTGAGCAGTTGATGAAGAAGTATTTCATCAAACATAAGGTTGCCACCCCATATCACCCGCAAACAATTGGACAAGTGGAAATTTCTAATCGCGAGATCAAACACATTTTAGAGAAAATTATGAACCCTAGTAGAAAGGATTGGTCTCTACGATTGACTGATGCACTGTGGGCATATCAGACAGCCTTCAAGATGCCAATTGGCATGTCTCCCTATCGTATTGTGTACGGAAAGGCATGTCACCTTCCGGTTGAATTAGAGCATAGAGCCTATTGGGCTATCAAGCAGTTGAACTTCAATCTTTTGAAGGCGGGCACATAAAGGAAGCTCCAACTCAATGAATTAGAGGAGCTACGGAATGATTCCTAAGATTGTGCACGGTCCTACGAGGCACAAATGAAGAAGACTCATGACCAACACATTTTGAGACGAGCTTTTGAGCCAGGTCAAAAAGTTATTCTTTACAATTCACGCTTGCATCTTTTTTCAAGCAAGCTCAAATCTCGTTGGACAGGCCCATTTATTATTAGGTCAGTTTTTCCTCATGGGGCCATCGAGATTGAGGATCCCAAGAATGGTAAAACTTTTAAGGTAAATGGACAAAGGCTAAATCCATTCTTGGAGTTGAGGAGTCCGGACATAGAGACGATATTATTGGAGGATCCTAGTTACTCTGATTGAGTGTTGTCTACTAAGTGGAGTCTGGCTGAAGACTTTAAACTTAGCGCTCATGGGAGGCACCCCACAGCTTATCTTTTTATTTGTTTATTATTTTACATATTTATACTTAATATTTGTTTCCAGTGTTTTTTGTTTTCCAGTATTTATTTTTCAGGGACAATGCGTACTTCAGTTCAAGTTTTGGGGTATGCTACGAGCCATACTAGTCCAGATAGTTCTCCATATCCCAGGTAAGCTCTTTCCATATTATTTACACATTGGGGTCAATGTGTAATTTAAGTTTGGGGGTATGGGAGACACATCACACACTTTATCCTAATTTGTTGTCTTTTCGTCGTAAAGATAAATGCATGCTCATGTTATTTTGGAATTTTGGTTGATTTAAACATTTTCTGTGATGTGATGTCATCGGTGAGCTTAAAATTTTGAACACATGATCTGGTGATAAAGTTTTAAAATTTAGTTACTTACTTTAGGCATTTGAGAATTCACATGTTTGATCTAATCTAACATGAGCACATTAGCACAAATTGTGTGAGGTATGACATGTGATTTTAATGTATACGTTTCCTTGTCTTAACTGAAACTGGATGACTTGTTGGATAAACACTTGGGCATAGAAAAGCATAAAAAAAAAATATATATATATAATAATAATACTACTAATGATCATCATCAATAAACTTTCCACTGAGTAACTGGACCTCTTGCCTCAGTAAGCAGTGAGTGTTCAAGTCAAAAGGTGGGAATTTTATTCATAATAATCATTGCAAAATTTTTCGCTGAGTAACTGGACCACTTACCTCAATAAGTAGTGAGTGTTCACGTCAAAAGGTGAAAATTTTGTTTGGTAGCATTAAGGTCAGTTTAGTTTCGTAGCCTTTTTGACTCGAGTTAGTAAGTCCTTAGGGGGTATCTTTACACCTAATGCCCTAAAACCATCTGGTTTGGGAGTCATTGACTCAGCACTCGCTACATGGGTCAATTAGAAAGCTTAAGGGAATTAAACATAGCAGAGCCTTATATAAAAACTATGCCATTTTCGTTCATTCTGATTGGAAATTTGGTGAATATTGACACATGGAGACCTTACACATTGTAGTTATTTGGAAGCTTCATTTTTATATGCTAATTCACTTTACACAGTGTCAGACTTGTGATGCCTTAACCTGCCTTTTGTAAGTAATTAGATTTTAACATTTCTATTCATTGTGAAGATGGGTATATCTCTTTAAGCTTGCTCATGACTAAATATCATGGTGGTGTGTGCTCCTTAAATTTTTGGATAACATGAGTGATGAACTTATCTTTATGTTCTTTGTTTTTCATTTAGTTTTTAGTTTGTTTTGCTAAGGGACTAGCAAAATATAAGTTTGGGGGTATTTGATGAGTCTTAAATATTGCATATTTAAGCCCTTTAATTTATATTTGTTAGGTTCTTAATTTGTATTATTTCACTTTATTTTATGTCTTTCTTGTGTTTTGTGTATTTTTATAGGTTTGTGGAGAAAATGAAGCATTTCTGGAGATATCAAGCTTCAAGAGCAAAGAGGATGCATAGTGCGATCGAGCGCTCCTGCGCTCGAGCGCACTTACCTATGAACGAGCGCAAGGTTAACATCCCACATCGAAATATTTATAGTTCAGTGCATCTGCGATCGATCATAACAGACATGCGATCGTGCGCACAAGACATGCGATCGAGCGCACTCGGGCCAGTATCCCACATCGAATCTGAAACATACAGTGCTCCGAGACTCCCCCTATATAAACACCATCTGGCCTCATCATTCGGTGTACAATTCCTGGGCCACTTTGGTGTTAACCAGTGGACATCTGTTAGCATTCTGGTGGATCCCGAAGGCTTTGCTACCACTAGGGGAAGTGCCGCCCATCAGCGAGTGGAATTTCTCCCATGTAAAGTTATTTATTTCTTTTTATTTAGTTGTTTTAGTTTAATGTTTAGCACTTTTATTATGAATTGTAGTTTCATAGTTATGAGTGGCTAGAATCTTCAGCTAAAGTTGAAGATGAAGCCTCGCCGTTGTTTGGCATAGTAGTTCAGATTTGCTTGTACAAATTTGACATTTTTTTAGTATAAATGTTCTGTCAATTATTTGAGTTAATCTTGTGATTGATTGAGTTTAAATTGTTCTGTTTGATATTCTTTGTGTTTCATCTGATGGATACATCGAATTGTTTTCGATTAAATTGGATTTCCTTTGTGATTTGTTAAGAGTGGATACATTGGATGCTTTTGGTTTAATTGGAATATTCTTTGTTTTTTGTATTAAGTTGGATTCATGGAATTTTTTGATAGGCTATCTTTAGAACATTGAGATATATGCTTAACTTTGGCGGGGCGAATTCAGAAACCTTAGTCTTTTTATTAATTTTTAAAATCGATTTAGTTTAGCTTTTATTTATTTTGCAACATATAATATAAAACTCGGAACTAGGTTAAGATAAGATTAGTTTAGATAAATTTATATTTTCACAACGTAATTCCCTGTGGATTCGACCTCGCACTTGCACAACGCTATATTGCAAACGACTCGTGCACTTGCGAGTAATTTAAAACTCACAACATAATATAATGTTGAAAAATCACCTCGAGATGCCCAGGTGGTGATCTTTCAAACACCCAAGTCTAGAGTGACTTGTAATAAATCGGAAACAGAAACAGAAATCAAAGAAAAGAAAGAACACAACAATTGTTATCGAGGTTCGGCAATGTGCCTACGTCCCCGTGAGCTTCTTCGAGCTCTCTACACTAAATCAATGAAGTTCTTACAATTACAACAACACCTCTTCAAGACTCCTCAAGTTCTTGAAGAACGAAAGAAGAGAAGAAGAAAGTGATAAGGACTAGTGTTTCCCTAGAATTCTTCTCAAGAAAATTCCCTTACAAAGCCCTTGAATCCCCAATTTATATTACTCTCTCTCTAAACAACCAGCCTCTCTTGAATGAGTCTCTCCTATGTTTATTGTCTTTGCACTCTCATACACCATGTGTTCTATTTCACACACATTCACATGTCATTCACATCACATTCCCTTTTTTGAGATTGAAGCTAGGTGACCCTTTATATAGTGCACCACTTCTTAAACCTATCTTGAAGACAATCTCAACCCTTAGATCTTGAGGACCAATCAATCATAGCCCTCCAACAAGTCTAAGTTATCCTGTACATTTTAACCATGCTCTATGAACCTTTCAAGAGGCTGAAAAACCAAGCATCAAGTGTGCCTCGTGCTGAGGTTTGGAATAGGGCATGCTGAGGCTCAGGGCTTCGTGCTAAGGCTTGGATGGGCTGGGCCGCAGCGTACAGGGTCGTGCCATGGCGCACACACCTTGGGCCACAGCGTACAACTTCTCTCTCAACTTTTGGACTTTCTGGAGGCCGAGGCGCACACACCTTGAGCCGTGGCCTGGAGACCTAATGCTGAAGCTTTTTCAATCCGGTTTAATCCTTTGACAAATACTAACAATCTGTACCTTCGTCTAAGTGATTAAACACGAACCCATTGTGCAGAGAACTCAGTATCCAAACTCAACTTAAGTCATCATTCAACTGACTCTAATCCTAAGAAGTCCAAGGCAATGATTGAACTTACTTAGAGGTAGAACCTTGGTGCCTAAATCTGTAAGATTTTCCTTTGTGGCTACCTTGTCCACATGAATGCATCATTCCATAACATTTTCCCGAATGAAATGATATCGAACATCCATGTGCTTTGTCCTCTCATGGAACACCGGATTCTTACACAAGTGCAACACACTTTGGCTATGCGAATACACCACCACTGCTCTTTTAGGACCTTCCACTCGTCCAACAACCCTTTGCACCTTATAGCCTCCTTTATGGCTTCCGCAGCCGTTATGTACTCTACCCTGGTTGTTGAGAGTGCTACCACTGGCTTTAACTGAGCCTTCATGTACCTTATCAACCTTTTCATCCTAAGCCAAAGCTCTTTTCCAGGATTACTCACAAATCTGCTGAGAACTCTAATTGCTTGAGAAATGTCGGGTCTAGTGCTTATCATCATGGATATGACTGATCCAACCGCACTAGAGTAAAGGACTTTTTCCATTTCCTTCTTCTCCTCATCCGTTTCAGGACATTGTTCGCTGGAGAACTTGAAATGACCAGCAAGAAGAATCTTCACTGGTTTACCATCTTCCATAGAAAACTCATACAACACCTTTTCTATGTAAGATGACCGAGAAACCTTCAACCTGTTTCTCTCCCTTTCCCGAATTCTTCTCATCCCAAGGATCTTTTGTGCAAGGCCAAGATCCTTCCTTTCAAACTCCTCATTGAGTTGAGATGTCAACCTTTCCATCCTCTCCCTGCTGTTATCAACCCACAACATATCATCAGCATAGACGAGGATACTCACCATTTCCTACACCTTCTGAACCGGTGAGAAACATTTCGTGAAATCTATGTTGTCTCTTTGCGTGAACCCTTTCGTCACAAGCCAAGCCTTGTCCCGGACTTTGTCCCCTAGAGGGTTCCCTTCTTTGATCTTGTAAGTGCACTTATAATACACAACTCTCTACTTTCCTGGAATGTGCACCAATTCCCAAGAGCTGTTCTTCCTCAAAGAATCCATTTATTCCTCCATAACTAGCTTCCTCCTTGATGAATCCTTACATCCCACGGCATCAATGTAAGTCTCTTGTTCACTTATTCCTCCTTCTGTCCAAGGAGCTGCTGCATCCGCAGCCGCAAAACCATATCTCAAAGGTGGTCTGACTAGCCTTCTTTCCCAGTCCCTTGTGAGCTGATAGTCATTCTGACTTGCTACATCATCTCCTTCTAGTTTAGCCTCCTCTCGAGTGTCCTAAGCTTGGCATTCATCAATGAGCTCTACCTGGTCCGAACACTCTTGCCTTCCTTGCTCTACCTGAACTGAATTTTCTTTGATGCTATACTCCACAAATACCGAACTGGTTTGCTCACTAGCCCCTGTAGAGTTAGTTTTCTCCAAATAGGGAAATAACAATTAAAAATGACATCTCTACTTATTATGAGTTTAAATCATTTTTACTCTAAGGACCACAACCTATACCCCTTAGTCTCTTCCCCATATCCTAGAAACACACATTTTCTATACCTTGGGCTAAGCTTATCATCCTTTTGATGTGCATACGCAGCACACCCAAAAGTTTTAAGGTTGTCCAACTCAGGGGGTTTACCACTCCACATCTCTTCGGGAGTCTTAATGTCCACAACCCTAGAGGGTGATCTATTAACCAAATATGTAGCAGTAGACACCGCTTCCCCCCAAAAACATTTGGGGTAATCCAGATCCATTTAACATGTACTTAACCTTTTCCCCTAAGGGTCTTATTCATCCTCTCAGCAACTCCATTTTGTTGAGGGGTTTTCACAACCGTTCTATTTCTTAGAATGCCATTTAACCTACAGAATTGATCAAGTTCCTTGTTCAAAAAATTCTAAGCCATTATCGATTCTTAACACTTTAACTACCCTGCCCGTTTGAGTTTCCTCCAGCGTTTTCCACACCACTAATTTATTCAAAGCATTTGATTTATTTTTAAGCAAATAAACCCAAAACTTTCTTGAATAATCATCAATTAAAGACAGAAAGTAAAGATTACCTCCCTATGTTGGTGTTCTTGCTGGCCCCCAAAGATCCACATGAATGTAGTTAAGAATGCCCTTAGACTTGTGCACTCCGATGTTGAAGCTGACCCGATGTTGCTTCCCAAGAACACAACATTCGCAGAAATCAAGTTCCTCTACTTTGTCACCACCAAGTAGACCATCCTTGTTGAGAACTTGCAGGCCCTTTTCGCTCATGTGTCCTAAGTAATTGTGCCAAAGGGCTGCCTTATCCATCTCAGCCACTAAGCTTGCTGCTTGACCCTTGATCTCTGTGTCTCCAATCATCTCATAGAGACCATCCTTCATTGCTGCTTTGATCACTATCAAAGATCTCTTGGTTACCTTGATCTTTCCTCCCTCTGCCTTATATGTATACCCCATGGAATCTAGCTGCCCTAATGAGATCAAATTTCTTCTCAAACCCGAAAGATACCTCACATTCCATAGTAGCTTTGTGACTCCATCAAACATCCTCAACTGGATGTCTCCCATGCCCCTCACTTGGTAAGAAGTATCATTCCCCTGGAAAACCTTTTCATCATCGGTTTTCATGAAATTCTTGAACCAATCCCTGTGAGGACACATATGATGAGTGCACCTGGTATCCAAGATCTATTTCCTGCTGCCTTCTTGCCCCCTGCTCATACTTGAGCACACAATAAAA
This sequence comes from Bretschneidera sinensis, assembly GCA_023935145.1. Classification (NCBI taxonomy): domain Eukaryota; kingdom Viridiplantae; phylum Streptophyta; class Magnoliopsida; order Brassicales; family Akaniaceae; genus Bretschneidera; species Bretschneidera sinensis. Next base: position 57,196,487 of record CM043700.1, on the reverse strand, counting down.
ATATCATCTTGTTGTTCTCCCTTGGCAACCGAAGCCTCTCCATTTTTGGTATGGTTTCTTCCCTCATCCCTCATCATCTTCTTGTAATCTTTCTTGAAATGACCCTCCTTATGGCAGTAGAAGCATCTCTTCCCTCCAAATCTCGATTTGAAGTGCGCTCTCCCATGGCTTTCTCCTCTACCTCTGTCCCGACAATAGCCATATATGTTACTATGCGCTCTCCTATGGCTTTCTCCTCTACCTCTGTCCCGGCAGTAGCCATGTATGTTACTGCCATACCGAGTTGCTGGCCTTCTTTTAATGAACAACTCTTCTCCACTTGATGCACTCCTCATATTGGCGTCAAGATTATCTTGCAACTCTTTATTAGGATCCATTTTAAAAACAAAGATTTGTTTACGAAGATACCTCTTATTAGGGAGAGTCTTGGTAAGAAATAACTATCTAGTTTCTTCTAAATTGCAGCTAGATCTTCTAAGTCTTCGCACTCCCTTGTGACACTATCTGACATGTGCAAGAAGATGGTGTTGTATGCTATCTTCTTCTTCTCATTCCGCTGGACCTCTGTGATACTTACTAGAAAAGCGTCATCTTCTCCAATAGCCAAATGCACCTTCTGTTGCATAAGAACAGCCTTGATCTTTTTCTACCAAAGAGAAAAATCTCCTTTTCCATCAAACTTCTCAACAATGAAGTTCGAACCATCTTGCAGAGAAGATCCCAGATTTATGCAGCACCCATAATTGCTTTCCAACTTTTTCTAAATCTCAAGAACACGATCGAAGATTGATCTCAATACCGTTCTTGAATCACCCTCAAGAATACGATCAGATCTTGATCTCTACTCCAGTCTTGAATCACCTCAAGAACACGATAAGATATTGATCTTTACTCCGTTCTTGAATCACCTCAAGAACACGATCAGATATAGATCTCTACTCCGTTCTTGAATCGCCTAAGAAGTTGATCTTTGATTCTTAAAGTCTTGCTTCGATACCTTATGTTCTAGCTTTGTTACCTGTTGTCCAAAGCTCTGATACCACTGTCGGTGGTATCTCTTCCAGCTCTGATACCACTGTTGGAAAATTACCTCGAGATGCCCAGGTGGTGATCTTCTAAACACCCAAGTCTAGAGTGACTTGTAATGAATCCAAAACAGAAACAGAAATCAAAGAAAAGAAATAACACAACAATTGCTATCGAGGTTTGGAAATGTGCCTACGTCCCCGTGAGCTCCTCCGAGCTCTCTGCACTAAATCAATGAAGTTCTTACAATTACAGCAACACCTCTTCAAGAATTCTCAAGTTCTTGAAGAATGAAAGAAAAGAAGAAGAAAGTTATAATGACTAGTGTTTCCCTGGAGTTTTCTCCAAGAAAATTCCCTTACAAAGCCCTTGAATCCCCAATCTATACTACTCTCTCTCTAAACAACCAACCTCTCTTGAACGAGTCTCTCCTGTGTTTAGTGCCTTTGCACTCTCACACACCATGTGTTCTATTTCACACACATTCACATGTCATTCACATCACATTCCCTTTTTTGATATTGAAGCCAAGTGACCCTTTATATAGTGCACCACTTCTTGAACCTATCTTGAAGACAATCTCAACCCTTAGATCTTGAGGACCAATCAATCATAGCCTTCCAACAAGTCTAAGTTATCCTGTACATTTTAACCATGCTCCACGCACCTTTCAAGAGAATGAAAAACCAAGCATTAAGTGTGCCTCGTGCTGAGGCTTGGAATAGGGTGTGCTGAGGCTCAAGGCTTCATGCTGAGGCTTGGATGGGCTGGGCCATAGTGCACAGCTCCTCCCTCAAATTTTGGACTTTCTGGGGGCCAAGGTGCGAACACTTTGAGCCGTGGCCTGGAGACCTGATGCTGAAGCTTCTTCAATCCTGTTTAATCCTTTGACAAATACCAACATATAATAAGAAAACATATTTAAAACTGAATAATAATAAGTTTTCACTCCCATTATATAACTATTTAATCTGTGTAGATAGTCGAAGATGGTTACGAGTTTTTCGCTGACAGACAACTTGTTACCATCTTCTTAGCACCAAACTACTGTGGAGAGTTCAATAATGCATGAGCACTAATGAATGTGGATGCAATTCTTTTGTGCTCATTTCAAAATCTTAAGCCCCATGGAGGAAGAGTTGGAATGCTGGAGTAATTGAAATCATGGATAATTGATTAAAACCCCTAACCGTACAAGGATCACAAAGCTGTGTATATACTACACTTTATAGTTCCATTGCTTTGTACCTTTGAAACAAATAAGTGACAAACAAATTCATAAATTATGAGAATTTCTTTCTTCTTTTTTTCCCTATAAATCGTAAGTTTATACAGTCTCTCCTAGCATTTTTTGTCAGAGTCATACAAGTAGTTGTTGCTTTGGTTTTTCATTATTTGGTTTCTTTACAAATGCTATTCTTCTCCTCTTTTTTACTTGGATTGGAACTGGACATTACTCCCCATTTACATCCAGTATCTTTCAGGAAACTATGAACATGTTATGGTGTACGACTTTATGTCATAGTATTGATCTCTCTCTCTCTGCGGCTGTATTCGATGCTAGACTATTTCTATCCCGAAATCTATTTTTAGTGTTGCATTTGAATTCATGAATTTGAAATGAATGTGCTTGTGTTTTAAATTAGTAAAAAATAAAAGTTGGATGCAATTTAAGGCACTAACTTTCACACTACTATTTAAATCCATGAATTTATGCAATCTCTAAAACTAGTGATTGTGAAATGCATAATGATGTTGGACAGTAGCCAATAAAGTAATTCAAGAAAATATTTACTCAAACACTGATTCAAATCACATGGACAAACTCAATACCCAATCACAGGGTATGGTAAGTAATAATTTAATTTGATTTTATTCATAAGCTGAGAAATAAAACATGAGTCTTCCATATATATAGGAAAATCCTAAGCTATATATATATATATATATATATATATATATATATATATATATATATATAAAATTCTAAGAAGATAAGAACAACAGATCCGGTAACAATGGAAGAAGATAAACAAAAAATTAGATAATATCATAGGAAGTCATATTTGGCTAGGACTCCTCTTCTTATTATATCTCCTTCTAGCATATGTATTCTTGAAGAAGTCTCTAGTGTGTCCCTCATCATTCTCTCTTGTGTGAAAAGAACTCGACTCTGGAGAGATAAACTAAAGGTATCGCTCTAAGAAAGCAGGATCTAGAGGGCGAAAATCCTCCTCAAATATCTAGAGGGCGAAAACACTCCACTTAATAAGGAAGCAACGAAAGCCTCCGCGAGAAGAAGCAACGAACTCATCATCTAGCACAGTGTCAACCTCATCGCGTTGGGAAGGAAAAGCTGGAAACCTAGGAACCTATTTCCCTGTTGAAAGACCAGAAGACAACACAAGCGGCTCAAAGGTGCCATGATAAGGGGTGAGGTCTTCCACATTGAAAACAGAGCTAATATTAAAGTGTTTAGGTAAATCCAATAAATATGCATTAGATCCAAGTTTTTGAATTATAGGAAAAGGACCAATGGCTCGAGAATGAATTTTTTTTAAGAATGCTTAGGGAGACGCTCCGGGCGAGTACGAACCATAACATGATCACCTACATTAAAATCTTTAGCCATACGATGCACATCATTAGCAAGTTTATAATCTGCATTACTTAAAGCAATTTTTTTGGTTAAATTTCAGCATGCAAATTATGAACATGTTGTGTAAAGGATTTAGCAGGTTCATAAATATGAGCATCGGGGAGGAGGGGAACAAGATCAATGGGTGTATGAGGTGAGTAGCTATGCACAGGTTCAAAAAGACTTTTACCAGTGGAGTGGTTAATAGAATTCTTATAGGCAAACTCAACAGTAGGTAAGATTGAATCCTAAATACCTTGTTTCTCTCCCACAATGCACCAAAGTAAGTCACCCAAACTATGATTAACCACCTTGGTTTGACCATCTATTTGTGAGTGAAAAGCAGTAGAGAACTTTAATGTAGTGTCAAAAATCTCACAAAGTGTCTTCCAAAAATAACTAACAAACTTGACATCTTTATCAAACATAATGGACAAGGATAAACCATGCAATTTAACAACTTCCCTAAAAAACAGCTTAGTGACATGTGAAGCATCCGATGTTTTACTACATGGAATAAAATGGGCCATCTTGGAGAACTGATCCACCACTAAAAAAATGGAGTTGTGTCCGCAAGTCATTTTAGGAAACCCAAGGACAAAATCCATACTTAAGTTTTTCCATGGTGTATGGGGTACAAGAAGGGGGTATAAAGACCTATGTTTTGTTTCTTGGCCTTAGTCAATTGGCAAGTACGACATTGGGACACTATCCTCCAAAGATCCAGTTTTAGCAACAACTAATAAAATCTATCCTCCACTAAAGTGATGGTTTTGTCACGACCTAAATGACTTGCCAGTCCTCCTGTATGCATCTCCCAAACAAGAAATTCCCGAAGAGAAGTATGTGGGATGCATAATCTAGTAACCCAAAACAAGTAATTGTCACATATGATAAAATCAACATATTTTACCTAGTTACCATTCCCAACCTCCTCATAAATTGTTCCAAAATCAGGGTAGGTCATATAATCGTCCTTTATCCTATCAAAGCCTACCACCTGGCCATTCATCGGCTGAAAACCCTAAGGACTCTACTAAAGAAATCAACTACCTTATTCTCAACACCCAAGTGATGTTTAAGAACAAAAATTTACTCATTAAGAAACTCAACCCACGCTAAGTGCCTAGTGTTCAACTTTTTTTGCGCACTCAAGTACCTCAAAGCTAGGTGATTGGAGTACAGAACAAACTCTTGAGGCAATAAGTAGTACTTCCAATGGGAGAGGGATTGAACCATGACATATAACTCTTTATTGTACTTGAATATCGTTGTTTAGCCTCATTAAGTTTTTTATTAAAGAAAGCGATGGGGTGACCTTTTTTACTCAAAACACCTCAAATCTTGACTTCGAAATCATCACAGGTAACCTCAAATACCTTTCAAAAATCATAATGCCTTAAAACAGGGGCTTCAATTATTTTTTGTTTAATTTCCTCTTTCTTCGAAGTATCTATGATGAGACCCATAATAGTGCTAAACCCTCGAATGAATCTCCTATATATTGTGGGTAAACCATGAAAATTACGGACCTCTGAAATGGTTGTTTGTGTGGGCTACTCCCTAATGACTCTAACCTTTTCCAGGTCGGCTACGATCCTGGGCACAAAGATAATAAAACCTAGAAAGAGTACTTATGGTTGTAGAAAAGGTAAACTTCTTGAGGTTAGCATTCAACTTAGCCGTTCTAAGAGCAATGAAAACTTGACAAAGATGATCTAGATGCTCTTCTTTATACTTACTATACACCAAAGTGACGTCAAAGTAGACCACTAAGATTTTGCCTATAAAATGAAGTAACATCTGTGTCATAACTCTCATGAAAGTGCTAGGTGCACTGAAGAGTCCAAAAAGCGTAACTAACCATTCAAATAACCCATCCTATATTTTGAAGGTAGTTTTTGACTCATTATCGGGCCTAATACAGATCTAGTGATACCCACTACACAAATCGATCTTAGAGAACCAACTAGAGTCAGCCAACATATCCAACATGTCCTCAAGTCTAAGAATGGGGAACCTAAACTTGATAGTAATCTTGTTAATGGCTCTGATATCTCTGTACATTCTCCATGATCCATCTTTCTTGGGTGTCAAAAGGGTGGGCACGTCGTAGGGACTAAGGTTATGCCGAACCAACCCTTTATGTAATAGTTCTTCCACCTATTTATTCAACTCAACACTCTATTTAGGATTCACCCTATAATGGGGAAGATTAGGTAATTGAGATCCAAGAACTAAGTCAATGGCATGTTATATGTCCCGTATAAGTGGAAAGTCACTAGGTAACTCATCAGGCATGACATCAAAAAATTCTTCTAGGAGTTTTTCTGCCTTAGTAGAAATGTCATTCTTTGACTTAGTTTGGTCCGAGGGAACATCTCTAGCCACCACTGCTAACCAAAAATTACTTCTATGTCCCTCTCTTTTAAAATTTATACAATCTAAAAGGTGAATACTCTTTTCAGAAACAATCGAGGGAGGAGTCTTAGACTGGATTCTATTGTCTTTCTCTGTGGTTTGGCAAAAGTGGGAACAAATATTTTAGAGGTAAGAAGGACTTTCTATAATACCTGTATTCGTAAATTAAGGTTAAAGAAGTAATTTAATAAATATGACATGAAATTAAAATGATATATATGCGAAGGATTTAGTATTGAACAAAATAATTCATTTGAAAAAAAAATGGACGCGTGGGGACGTAGTTACAAAGAAAAAGGAAAAAAAAAATTTGGACGAGTCCAGCGTGAAAGAATGAAAAAGAAAAAGAAATTATTATTTTTTTCTTCTTCAAAAACACAAAAACGTGGCAGCAAGTGTTACCACCTGCTGCCAAATTAAAAAGAAAAGTTTGCATGTGTTACTCCTTGGAAACTCGGGGCAAACAAAGGGGTGGGGTAGGCTGAGACTGTTTGCATATATATATATATATATATATATATATATATATATATATAACTTTGCTTTACTTTAATTTTTCTTAGCAAATCTTTAGTTTTCTCCTTTCCTCAATTCAAACTACTCATTTTCTCTGAACACTTAGGGACCGAAAGAAAGATTAAAAGGGAAAATTTTTGAAGGGGTTTAATAGAGAATTTTATAAAGAACTATAGGGAGCTTTAAGAAAAACAGAAGGTAATAATGTGATGTTTATTTTTGAATTTTTAGCATACACGAAATTTCCCATAATTCAAAGTGGGAATTTTTAAAGGTGTGAATTATGGAAGAATTGAAGAAAAAAATTAGAAATTTTAATATAAATATTATATCAGGTGTTGACGGTCAGCAACAGAGGGAAATTTCTAAGAGGAGCAGGAAAAGCAAAGAGGTGATCCATGGGTAGCTCTAAGTGCTACGTGGTGAGTTAGATTTACTATAAGTAATCTAGATAAAAATGAAATATCTAGTGATAATATTAAAATAAATTATTAGCTTATGCTTTGGTGGTAGATGAAAAATTGATTGATAGGTATGATATGAATTTTGGACATGTAGAAAATTATCATGTGAGAAATAATATTTTTGGAATAATAAGTTGATTCACTAATAAAAGCAATAAGTTAAATTCTTGATGAGCTATGGTTGAGGTTTTGCTACGAATTATTTGGAGATGAAATTTAGTGGATCTTGACAAGCTATGATGGATGATTTGATGTGATTTATGATGAGAGAAATTTAGTGAAATTTCTTTCAATAATAGTTTGAGAATAATCAAGATAACCAATTTAAATATTTGAATTCATGTTGTTTTTATATTATTGTTCATATACATATTTCATATCATTGTTTATATGCATGTGTATAAGATAAAAGAACCGGGAGGGGGCCGGTCTAATTGAAAAACCGTGACAGCCGGTATATGCTGGAAATAAAGGAAAACCGTGATAGTCGGTATATGCTGGAAATAAATACCATGACAGCCAATATATGCTGGAAATAAAAGAACCAAGAGGGGGCTGGTCTAAGATAAAAACATGTCGACATCTGGGATGATGTTCCCTAATAATAATTCATGCATTGCATCTGTTTTAAATATTGATTGTATTACTGAAATGCTGAAGTATTGTTTGTTATTGTACATTTATTTATAGATGAATGAGTCTCACTTAGAGACCGTTATGGTGAGAAAGAACATAGAAGTATGATATGATAAGAACCATCTAAACGATAGACTTTATGCGATGAACCTCATTACGAGGTAATTATGAGATAATTGATGGTCTTAAGGTTAACTACTAAATAAGAAGAAGAGATTGATAGAGAATGAGACTTATGATATGTGTAGTGATAGTAAAATGCTATTATCAAGTTGTATGAGATATAAATGATTAAATATTGAAAGACCATTTATACAAATTGAATACTTTTAGTAAATTTAATTCAATGAGCTTGTGAAGCTCACCCCTCATTGTACAATGATTTTAGGTAGCAAACATGACAAATAGTTTGGTGAGTTGAGGTTCAGACGAAATCATTATCTGTAAGCCACGTACATATCCACATCCTCAGACTAATAAGAAAATAAAATAAAAATTTATTTGTAAATATTCATGCATTTTATGTTGTATATAATGTTTAAGTCAAGATCAGATGATGTATCTCCTTTGTTGAGGGTTGATGATTGATGTAAAAATTTCTATTGGTGTTATTTTTATTGTTGCATATATGTGTCGTGATGGGATTTTCAAAATGTGATGACACTGTCTCAGAGGTGGCTAACCCTGGATAGGTCGTTATAATTTTGGTATCAGAGCATTAGGTTTTATGATTCTGTAGACTGCATAAAAAGTAAGAAAGTAGAAGATTAAAATAAATTATATTTTAATAGTTTGATGATGACACGTGGACGTGCTAGAGCTAGAGTTAGAGTTGTTGATTTGAGAGGGCATGGTAGGCTCCCAATATTTTGAGAAGTCGATGTTGAGTCTGAATCTGGGGTTCTTAGAAAGGAACATGTTGACAATAATTGGTAAAGGTGTGAGAGAATCTGAAGTTGGAAGAGATGAGCTAAGATAAACTCTTACACATGCTCTTGAGAAAATGAATATAACATATGATAGAGTTGATAGTCTATATCATAGACTTGATGAACAGACTAGAACAGTGTCTGAGGTTGTTGTAAATCCAGAAATCATAAACGTTAAAAAGGGGAAATGTGAGTTTATGCACAAGATGCAGGGAGACTGTTTTGTTAGATATATTAAGTTGAATGCCTTGTTGTTTAAAGGATCTATGAATCCTTTTGAGCTTGAGCTATGGTTGAAACATGTAGAAAGATTAATTGGTGTTTTACCAGCAATTGACAGGTAGAGGGTCATCTTTGCTTCGTTTGAGTTAGAAGGAGAAGCTTTAGAATGATTAGAGGATACTCTTCCCAAGTTAAGTGCATATGTTGATAGACCCTTTAGCCCGGAATAGGTTTAAGGAGGTTTTCCTTTATAAATACTTTTCTTATATTTTTAGAGCCCACCAAGAAAGAGATTTTATTTATTTGAGGCAAATGTATTGACTATGACTCAGTATGATAGGAGATTTGTGGCTTTGTCGAGGTTAGTACCGAAAATGGTAGACCTAGAGGAGAAGAAGTGTAAGAGGTTCATAGATGAACTATGTTTTAAGATTTGATCAAAACTATCTTACATGAGGCATATGAATTATGTCAGGTGGGTGGATATAACACTTCAGATTGAGAAGGATATGATGAAATTTAGAGGTAGGAAGAGGTCTAGATTTGAGGATCCCAGAGGTGGTACCAGTATTAGTGTGCAGGGTGGGAGACTACCCAGACGACGCGTTCCTTGTGACAGATAACTGTAGTATAGAGTCAGAGGCAAGCAGGATCTGTTGCTTCTATAGCTTAGAGTAATATCGATGGGACCCTTAGATTTTGGAGACAAGTTATGGGAACTAGGAGTCATGGCAGAGGAAGTAAGTATGCCACCAAGGGGAAGTGGTAACCTAATGTATGATCGAGAGATAGAAGTTTATTATAAATGTAATTAGATAAGATATTTATCCTAGAATTTTTCTAATTTGAAGTACTTTGTATGTAGAAATGGTGGACATAACAATGTTGGTTGATCCTGGTGCAACTCATTCTTTTGCATCTAGTATTCATATGAAGTCTATTGAAGCATGTATTAGTCATTTGATGCAAAATATTTTTGTTGAAGTTCCCAATAGAGATAGAGTGATAATCATAAATGTTTACAAGAGTTGTGTGATTCGTATCCGTGATAGGGAATCTGAAACTGATTTATTATCTTTGAATATGATATAATTTCATTTAATTTTGAGAATGAATTAGTTGTCGACGTATTACGCTTGGATTGATTGTTCCAGAAAGAAGGTAGTGTTCAAGATATGGACATGAGAAGTATTTGGCATACACAATGGATTCTAAAAAGGAAAATAGGAAGTTAGAAGAAATCTTAGTAGTGACAGATTTTTTCTGATGTATTTCTTGATGAGTTGTCTAGGTTGCCTCCTAGTAGGGAGATTAAATTTCTTTATTGATGTGATACAAGGTTCATGACATACATTTCATAGCACCCTACAAGAGTAACACCCATTGAGTTAAGAGAATTGAAAGTTCAAGAATTTTTAGATAAACAATTTATCGGACCTAATGTATTTGGGGAGCCCATGTGTTGTTCGTGAAGGAGGAAGATGGAACAATGAGATTATGTATAGACTTCAAATAGTTGAATAACAACAAATATATTTTACCCAGGATAAATGAAGTGTTTGAGCAATTGCAAGGAGTGGGAGTATTTTCTAAGATAAACCTAAGATCAGGTTATCACCAGTTAAGGATAAAGGAGGGAGACGTGCCTAAGACTACTTTTAGGACACGTTATGGTCATAAGTTTCTTGTGATGCCATTTGGATTGACTAATATTCTAGAAATATTCATGGACTTGATGAATAAAATGTCTAAACCATTTTTTGATAATCTTGTGGTTGTGTTCATCGATAACATCTTAGTGTATTCTAAGACTTAGGAAGAGTATGCAAAACATTTAGAAATTGTGTTGGAGATTTTGAGGAGAGAGAGATTGTATGCTATAATTTCCTAAATGTGAATTTTGGATGAAAGAAATGACCTTCTTGGAACATGTAATATCGGGAAATGGCATAGCAATTGACCCACAGAAGGTAAAAGCAGTGTTGAGTTGGGAGAGACCAACTAATGTAATTGAGATTAGAATCTTCTTAGGGTTAGCTGCTCATTATAGAAGATTCTTTCGGAAATTTTCTATTATTTTAGTAATATTGACTAGACTGACCAAAAAGGAGGTTAGATTTGTATTGTCTGGGAAGTGTGAGAAAAAAATTTCCATTTACTAAAGGAGAAATTAACTACAACTCTAGTATTGGTGCTTCTTTTTGGTGATGAAGAATTTGTGGTGTATAGTGATGCATCCCATCAAGAGTTGGGATGTGTGTTGATGCAACGTGAGAAGGTAATGGCATGTGCTTCTAGGCAATTGAGGAATCATGAGAGAAATTTCTCTACCCATAGCTTAGAGTTAGTTGCCATAGTGATTACTTTAAAGATTGGAGACATCATCTGTATGGAGCCATTTGTGAGATATTCAAGGGTTATAAGAGTTTAACATACTTACCTACCCAGAGAGAGTTGAATTTGAGGCAAAGATGGTGGATTGAGTTGATTAGTAACTATGATTGTACAATTCACTATCATCTAGAAAAAGGTGAGGGTGATAGCTGATGCATTAAGCAGAAAATCTACAAGAAGATTGTCTGCTATTGAAAGTCATGATGTGTAATTGATGATAGGTTTAAAGAGATAAGAATGAAGTTGAATATCAGTGATAGAGGATCATTGTTAACAAATATGGTTGTACAGTCATCCATAATAAAATACTTGTTAGAGATGCAAGGTAGAGATAAAGAGATAGAAAAGATTAAGTATTGAGTGCTTACTAGAAAGCAATATGAGTTCAAATTTTGAAATGAGGGTATTTTGGTATTGGAACATGGAAATTATGCTCCCAATAATGCGAAGTAGAGAAAGGAGATAATGAGAGAGGTGCTTGATGATGTAGATTCGATGCAACCAAGTAACAATAAGATGTATAGAGAATTGAGACAGAATTTCTGGTGCTCAGGATTGAAGAAGGATGTAGCTGAGATTGTGAGGTTGTATGGAGCACCATTAAGCATTGTGTCAAATAGAGATGCTAGATTTACATCTTGGTTTTGGAGAGGCTTTCAGAAAGCCACGAGTACATAGTTACAATTTGATATAATTTTTCATGCTTAGACAGAAAGGATTATTAGAGTACTAGAAGATATGTTAAGGGCAAATGTGATGAGTTTCTCATTAAGTTGGGTGGCTTACATGCCATCGATTGAAATTTCTTATAATAATAAGTATCAAACTAGTATTAGGATGGCACCGATTGAGACATTGTATGGTAGGAGGTGTAGAACTCCTATATATTGGGAAGAAATGGGAGAGAAATATATCTGGTCCATCAATTATTGAGTTAACAGCTGAGAGGATCAAATTGGCTAGAGAGAACTGTAAAGCAGCACAGAGTAAACCGAATAGCTATGCTGATAATAAAAGAAGATCTCTTGAATTTCAAGTAGGTGATTGGGTGTAATTAAAAATATCTCCATGAAAAGGTGTGTTGAGGATCAAAAAGAAAGAAAAGTTGAGTCTGGGGTAAGTGGGACCCTATGAGGTTATTGAGAAAGTTGGGCTAGTTGTGAATAGTCTGGATTTGCCTCCAAAGTTAAATTAGTGACATAATGTATTCCAAGTTTCACTTTGGCGAGAGTGCTTACTTGATAAATCTCATAATATTTAGAGCCAAGCTGTAGAAATTCAGAAAGATTTCACTTTTATACAAGTACCAGTGATGATTTTAGACAAAAAAGAAAAGAAAGAACAAGTCTTGTATAATAAAATAATTGCATTAGTTCAAGTTATGTGGCGGAATAAGGATGTTGAAGAGATTATGTGAAAGCATGAGACAATTATGAAAAAATATTGTTCACAATTGTTTCTTGAGTTAGGTAAGGAAATTTCGGGGACGAAATTTTTATAAGGTGGGTAGAATTGTAATACCCGTATTCGTAAAGTAAGGGTAAAGAAGTAATTTAATGAATATGACATGAAATTAAAGTAATATATATACGCGAAGGATTTAGTATTGAATAAAATAATTCTTTTGAAAAAAAATGGATGTGTGGGGATGTAGTTACACAGAAAAAAGAAAAAAAAATCTGGACGAGTCAGCAACCAACGGAAATTTCTGAGAGGAGTAGGAAAAGCAAGGAGGTGATCCATGGGTAGCTCTAAGTGCTACGTGGTGAGTTAGATTTACTTTAAGTAATCTAGATAAAAATGAAATATCTAGTGATAATATTAAAATAAATTATTAGCTTATGCTTTGGTAGTAGATGAAAATTTGATTGATAGGTATAATAGGAATTTTGAACACGTAGAAAATTATCATGTGAGAAATGGTGTTTTTGGAATAATAAGTTGATTTAATAATAAAAGCGATAAGTGAAATTCTTGATGAGTTATGGTTGAGGTTTTGATACAAATTATGAAGAGATGAAATTTAGTGGATCTTGATAAGCTATAATGGATGATTTGATGTGATTTATGAGGAGAGGAATTTAGTGGAATTTCTTTCAATAATAGTTTGAGAATAATCAGGATAGCCAATTTAAATATTTGAATTCATGTTGCTTTTATATTATTGTTCATATGCATGTGTATAAGATAAAAGAACTAGAAGGGGGCCGGTCTAATTGAAAAACTGTGACAGCTGGTATATACTAGAAATACAGAAAAACCGTGACAGCCGGTTTATGCTGGAAATAAATGAAAACCATGACAACCGGTATATGCTGGAAATAAATGCCGTGACAGCCGGTATATGCAAGAAATAAAAGAACCGGGGGGGCTAGTCTTAGATAAAAACATGTCGACATGTGGGAAGACGTGCCCTAATAATAATTAATGCATTGTATCTGTTTTAAATATTGATTGTATTACTGAAATGCTGAAGTGTTGTTTGTTATTGTACATTTATTTATAGATGAATGAGTCTCACTGAGAGACAGTTATGGTGAGAAAGAAACATAGAAGTATGATATGATAAGAGCCAACTAAACGATAGACTTTATGCGGTGAACCTCAATACGAGGTAATTATGAGATAATTTATGGTCTTAAGGTGAACCAATAAATAAGGATAGCCAATTTAAATATATGAATTCATGTTGTTTTTATATTATTGTTCATATGCATATTTCATATCATTGTTCATATGCATGTGTATAAGATGAAAGAACCGGGAGGTGGCCGGTCTCATTGAAAAACCGTGACAACCGGTATATGTGGGAAATAAAAGAACTGAGAGGGGGCCGGTTGATAAGTGCTTAAATATTCATATTTAAGCCCCTTAATTTACAATTGTTAGGCTGTTAGGCTCTTTGTTTATGTATTTCAATATATTCTACTTCATTTTGTGTCTTCTGTGTTTTTTATAGGTCTTTGAAGAAAAGATAGCATTTTGGAGCTCTAAGGAAGAAAATTGAAGATCTGGAACCAGATAAGTGCGATCGAGCGCAACGTTGCTGTGATTGAGCGCCCAAGCACTCGTGCGCACACCGAGCTCAAAAGCACGCGATTGAGCACACGCGCACAGACAAGCGGCAGAGCCAGTTTTGGAATCTTATTTTGGAAATTTGCGTTTCGAGGTGTCCTTAGAACCCTATATATAGGCTTGTAAAACAAAGAAACTACAATTTTAGTTTTAGGTCAGGAGGTCAGAAGCCAGAGGGGATTTCACAGAAGAATTGACGACTCTTCAATGGAGCTCTCTTGGGTTTCTTCTTTCCTTTATTTTATTATGTGTAACTAAACTTTTTAGTAAAGGCTTGATTGAAGCCCTAATTATGTTTACTCAATAATTCAGTATTGGCGCCTTTGCGATATTTGTGTTGTGGTGCTTAACTTGATTAATGTCGGTTTTTATTTAAATTCCTCATATGTGTTTGCCTAATCAACATATGCATGTGGTATGGATTAGTTAGTTGAATCAATTTCGTTGACCGAGTCCTGACTTTAACAATAGTAACAAAATAAACCCACGTCGGGTTCTTGGGATTAATTAACATGGGAAACCGGGAGCCGACCAAGGCCTAGGTCTCGTGTGGTTGTCGATTTCCACAGATCCTATGCTCTCTTAAGGAACAACTCAGTATATACCATGCTGAATCTCTTAAGAAAGAAAAGAGTTAGAGTATACACCATGCCTAACTCATTGCTTAAGGAAATTAATAGCTTAAGGAGTGGACCAAGCCCTTACGTTGACAAACATTAGGTATTCATAGCATGAGTAGAGCATTGTCATATTATTTTGTTGTGGCAACATGATTAAAGGTGGATATCAAGTCCCTACGCCTTTATCATTATTATTAATTCAAACCCAATATTTATTTCTTTAGTTTTATATTGCGAAGCTAATTCTAAAGTGAAATTTAGCAATCCTTGTGGAGATGATCTCACATTTGCACACTATGTTACTGTTCACCATGTGCACTTGCAAGTAAAACAAGTTCGATTATTTGCTTATTAATTTAGGTAGATAATCGCACAGCAAGTTTTTGGCGCCGTCGCCGGGGATTGCGCTAAATTTCTGTTTAGAATTATTTTCGTTTAAGTTTTATTATTTTTGTTTTGTTTTATCAAAAATCTAATTTTTCTTTCTTTTTGTTCTCTGTTTTATTATTTTATTTTGTTTTATTTTAGCATAAACCTAATTTGTCTTCTTTTCGTTTTCTGTTTTTCTGTTTTAGATCTGTAGCAGAGTTGTTCCTGGCCTTGCGATCGAGCGCAAGCTCAAGTGCGATCGAGCGAAGATCAGGGTGTGATCGAGTGCAAATAGTCCAGAGACCACCCGTGCGGCAGTACTGAAGCTACTGCACCGAAGTATTTCAGCTGATTCATGCAAGGGCTTCGATCCAGGAACCCAACCTTCTTTCCACTCAATCCGGAGCTTGAATGAACCATTCAACAGAGGCCTAGAGACAACATTGAGGAGGAGGAAGAAGAATTCAAGGGAGATACACAAATGGCAGAACAGTTTGAAAACCAACAACCACCTAAGCGAAGACCTATAAAGCAATCCGTCATTCTACGAAGGGCAATTATTACATATCCCCACAGATACTCAGTGCATTGACTCACTTTAGGGGTACACCTACCGAAGATCCAAATTTTCACCTTCGGGAATTCTTTGACCTCTGCACATTCCAGCACATCCAGGGCCTAAATCAAGAGGGAATCAGGTTAATTCTTTTCCATTTTTCATTAAAAGATAAAGCTAAGTTATGGTATAATTCATTGCCTGCAGATTCTATCCATACTTGGGAGGAGCTATCCAGTAGGTTCCTAAGAAAATTTTTTCCAACACAAAAGACAAGGCAAATGAGAAGAGAGATTCAATCTTTTCAACAGAGGGATGAAGACCTTTTATTTGAGGCATGGGGACAATTCAATGAGCTTCTACTCAAATGCCCACACCACAATCTACCTCAAGATGAGCTGGTACAAGCTTTCTATGAAGGTTTGAGTAATATTAATCAAAGTATTGTGGATTTAGGTTGTGGAGGTGTGCTGATGGAGGAAAGTAGTGAAAAAGCCATGGAGCTTTTTGAGACCTTAAGCGAGTACACCCAGTAATTCTCATCTAGAGGAAGACCAAGAGTAAAGATCAAGGGTATGTATGAAGTTAACTTAGATGGTGGATCTCCAAATCAGATGGCTATTGTGGAAAGAAAGTTAGATATGCTCGTAAAAGCCATGACTATTAAGAATAGGCCTCCTCGTCCACAAGCCACACAACTCCAGGTATGTGCTATATGTTCTCGTTTTGATCACACTACTGACACTTGCCCTTTGTATTCATTTACAGATCAAGAGCAAGTGACTTATGTGGGACCAAACAACAATCCATATGCAAATACCTACAATCCTGGATGACAGAAACACCCCAACTTCGCATGGAACAATGATCAGAATGCCAAGAATCTTCAAGGGCAACAAAGGAACTCCCAACCAGCAATTCAATCAGTTCCAGAATCCAAGAAGAGTGACCTAGAGAGTCTTGTAATGCAATTGGCAACTCAATAACAACAATTGATGGCTTCACAAGAACAGTTCATGGTAGAAGAAAGACAATTTCGGACTGAGCAAAGACAAATCAATGCAAAGCATGAGCAAGTAATTTAAAGACTGGAAGACAAGTGGGGCAAATTGCTAAAGAGCTAAGTGAAAGGAAGCATGGTGAACTTCCAGCCCAAACAATACCTAATTCAAGAGGACATCAGCAACTGAATGCCGTGATAACTCTCAGAAATGGTAAGATCATATGAGCCGATGAGCCTACACATGCATCTCTAGATAGAGTGTCCACATCAAAGGTAAGTGAAATGGAAAAGTGGAATGCACCACCCTTCCCTTAAAGGTTAGTAAAGCCTAAGAAAGAAAGTAATATGCATGATATTTTTGAAACTTTGTGGAAAGTAGAAATAAATATTCCCTTATTAGATATAATTCAACAAATACCTACTTATGCTAAATTTTTGAAAGATTGTTGCACTCATAAGAGGAAGTTTCAGGAACATGAGACAATAGCTTTAATGAAAGAGGTAAGTGCTGTGCTATTAAGAAAACAACCACCAAAACTGAAAGATCCGGGTAGTTTTACCATTCCTTTGAGGATAGGTAACCGGATTTTTGAGCATGCATTATTGGATTTAGGGCCGAGTGTCAATTTGCTGCCATACACAGTATTTGAGACACTAGGTTTGAGGGAGCTTCAACCAACTTCCATCACCTTGCAACTGGCAGACAGAAGCATAAAAAGACCAAGAGGTATTATTGAGGATTTCTTCGTAGAGGTAGGTCTATTTATTTTACTCGCTGATTTTATTGTATTAGATATGGAAGAATCTCCTATACCATTGCCTTTGCCCATCATTCTAGGAAGATCCTTTATAAGGACTACTGATACAAAAATTTGTGTGAAAAATGGTATTGTAAGTATGAAGATAAATGGTGAGAAGGTTGAATTCAACATATTTGATACATTAAAATTACCTCAAGATAATATGGAATGTTCTAATATATATATGATGCAAGGTGTTGTTGAGGAAGTCTTTCAAGTCCATCACATTGCTTCTTTGGAGTCCACCCTCACCCATGGGTTAACAAGATCGGATGTTGAGCCAGAATATGCAGATATTACTGATAACATCATCGAGGCCTCTCCAAAGCATCCAAGCACCAAATTTGGCATTGAAGCAGGTACGGGTGCATTCAAATTATGCTTTTCTGATAAGGAATAAGAGTGTCTGGTTGAAGACGTTAAACTTAGTGCTCATGGGAGGCACCCCGCAGCTTATCCTTTAATTTTTTTTATTGTTTTTCATATTTATTTTCACTGTCTATTTTTTAGTATTTTCTTTTATTTTCCCGTATTACTTTAGTTTTTCTTTTTCAAGGATAATGTGTGCATCAGTTCAAGTTTGGGGGGGTGCTATGAGCCATGCCTACCCAGCTAGTTCTCTATCTCTCGGGTTAACTCTTTCCATGATATTCACACATTGGGGACAATGTGTAATTTAAGTTTGGGGGTATGGGAGACATATTCACACACAACTTGTCCCAATTCTTTTTTTATTTTAGTATTATTGAAAAGGTAAATGCATGTTCATATTTTTTTGAAAATTTAGGTTGATTTCAACAAATATTATGATAAGATTTCATCAGTAAGCTCAAAATCTAGAACACATGGCCTAATAATAAAGTTTTAAAAGTTTAATTACTTACTTCAAGGCATTTAAAAATTCACAAGTTTGATCTAAATCTGACACGAGCACATTAGCACATAATTGTGTAGGGTATGACATATAATTTTTATGTGTATGTTTCCATAGCCTAACCATAATCGGATAACTTGTTAGAAGAACACCTTGGCATAGAAAAATAGAATACATTTTTATTGCACAAAAAGAGAAAATAAAATGCTCCTAATAATCATTAAATAAACTTTCTACTGAGTAACTAGACCTCTTGCCTCAGTAAGCAGTGAGTGTTCACGTCAAAAGGTGAGAATTATGCATATAATGATCATTAAATAAAGTTTCCACTGAGTAACTGGACCTCTTGCCTCAGTAAGCAGTGAGTGTTCACATCAAAAGGTGGGGATTTTGCTTGACAGCATTAAGACCAGTTAGTTTCGTAGCCTTTTTTACTCGAGTTAGTAAGTCATTAGGGGTGTCTTTACACCTAATGCCTTAAAACTATCTGGTTTTGGAGTCACTGACTAAACACTCACTACATGGGTCAATTAGAAAGCTTAAGGGAACTCAACGTGGCAAAAATATCATAATAAAAGAAAAAGAAAGAAATAAAACTATGCCATTATTGTTCATTCTGATAGAAAATTCGATGAATGTTAGAACACCAAAACACTATACATTAGAGTTATTTGGAAGCCTCATATTTTATGAGCTAATTCACCACACACTAAGTCAAACTTATGATGCCTTAAATCAGCCTTGTGTAAGTAATTAGAATTTAAAACCCTTATTCATTACAAAGATGCGTTTATATTTTAAGCCTACTCATGACCAAATATCATGGTTTTATGTGCAACCCAAATTTTTAGATAACATGAATAATGAATTTATCTTTGATTTTGTTTTTCAGTTAGTTTTTTTCGTTTTGTATTGCTAAGGGACTAGCAATATGTAAGTTTGAGGGTGTGATAAGTGCTTAAATATTCATATTTAAACCCCTTAATTTACAGTTATTAGGCTCTTTGTTTATGTATTTTAGTATATTCTACTTCATTTTTGTGTTTTCTGTGTTTTTTATAGGTCTTTGAAGAAAAGATAGCATTTTGGAGCTCTAAGGAACAAAACTGAAGATCTGGAACCAGATAAGTGCGATTGAGCGTAACGTTGCTGTGATTGAGCGCATAAGCACTCGTGCGCACACCTAGAAGGCTCTAGCGCAACCTTGCGCTCGAGCGCAAAAACACACGATCAAGCGCACACGCACAGAGAGGTGGCAGAGCCAATTTTGGAAAGATGTCTTCAGGTTTTATTTTGGAAATTAGTTCGAGGTGTCCTTAGAACCCTATATATAGGCTTGTAAAACACAGAAACTACACTTTTGATTTGGGGGGCTTCCTTTTAGTTTTAGGTTGGGAGGCCAGAGGCCAGAGAGGATTTCATAGAAGAATTGATGACTCTTTAATGGAGCTCTCTCGAGTTTCTTCTTTCCTTTATTTTATTATGTGTAACTGAACTTTTTAGTAAGGGCTTGATTGAAGCCCTAATTATGTTTACTCTATAATTCAGTATTGGTGCCTTTGCAATATTTGTGTTGTGGTGCTTAACTTGATTAATGCATGTTTTTATTTAAATTCCTCATATGTGTTTGCCTGATCAATATATGCATGTGGTATAGATTAGTTAGTTGAATCAATTTGGATGACCGAGTCCTGGGTTCAACAATAGTAACAAAAGAAACCCACGTCAGGTTTCTTTGGATTAATCAATATGGGAAACCGGGAGCGAACCAAGCCCTAGGTCTCGTGTGGTTGTCGATTTCCACATATCCTATGCTCTCTTAAGGAACAACTCAGTATACACCATGCTGAATCCCTTAAGAAAGAAAAGAGTTAGAGTATACACCATGCCTAACTCATTGCTTAGGGAAATCAATAGCTTAAGGAGTGGACCAAGCCCTTAGGTTGACAAACATTAGGTATTCATAGCATGAGTAGAGCATTGGCATATTGTTTTGTTATGGTAGCATGATTAGTGGTGGATATCAAGTCCCTACGCCTTTATCATTATTATTAATTCAAACCCAAGTTTTATATTACGAAACTAATTCTAAGTGAAATTTACCAATCCCTGTGGAGATGATCTCGCATTTGCACACTATGCTACTGTTGACCTTATGCACTTGCAAGTAAAACAAGTTTGATTATTTGCTTATTAATTTAGGTAGATAATCGCACAACACCGGTCTAAGATAAAACATGTCGACATGTGGGAAGAAGTTCCCTAATAATAATTCATACATTGCATCTATTTCAAATATTGATTGTATTACTAAAATGCTGAAGTGTTGTTTGTTATTGTACATTTATTTATAGATGAATAAGTCTCACTGAGAGACAGTTATGGTGAGAAAGAAACATAGAAGTATGATATGATAAGAACCATCTAAACAATAGACTTTATGTGGTGAGCCTCATTACGAGGTAATTATGAGATAATTGATGGTCTTAAGGTGAACCAATAAATAAGAAGAAGAGATTGATAGAGAATGAGACTTATGATGTGTAATGATAGTAGAATGCTATTATCAAGTTGTATGAGATATAAATGATTAAATATTGAAAGACCATTTATACAAATTGAATATTTCTAGTAAATTTAATTCACTGAGCTTGTGAAGCTCACCCCTTATTGTACAATGATTTCAGGTAGCAGGCATGACAAATAGTTTGGTGAGTTGAGGTTAAGATGAAATCATTATCTGTAAGCCACGTACGTGTCGACATCCTCAGACTAATGAGAAAATAAAATAAAAATTTATTTTTAAATATTCAAGCATTTTACATTACATATAATGTTTAAGTCAAGATCAGAATGATGTATCTCCCCTGTTAAGGGTTGAGGATTGATGTAAAAATTTCTGTTGGTGTTATTTTTATTGTTGAATATATACGTCGTGCTGGGATTTTCAAAATATGATGGCACCGTCTCGAGGGTGGCCAACCTGAGATGGATCGTTACACTTTCTTACCCTTATACTGAAAGACATAGGTGTTCTCGCGACCATGATTAGTCACATCTAGGTCATACATCCAGGGGCGTCCCAAAAGAACATGGGAAACATCCATGGGCAGCATGTCACAATAGATTTCCTCTTGATATTGTCCAAATTGGATGGGAACAAGGCACCTCTCAGTAACAAGTAAAGTGGTGTTATCAACCCATACGACCTTGAAGAGTTGTGGACGTGGTTTTGCTTTAAGGTTCTAACAGTCAATAGCAGACTTAGAAACCGCATTCATAGTGCTACCACCATCAATAGCTAATTTGCAAGAATAACCATTACACTTAATAATAGTGTAGAAGATATTGGTTCTCTTCCATACATCACCATCCAAAATAGTGGATAAGATGCATCTCACCACATTAACGTGAGGTGCAGTTAGGTCCTTTCCCAATTTCTCTTCAATTCTTGAATAGTCTATGGAATCTCCCACTATGGTTTCATTTTCCGGATGGTCATTAGGCGTAGGGTCTAAGGTCAAGGCACGCTTAGGACAATGGGATTCAATATGATCGTGCTTGTGATAGCGGCAACATTGGATGGAAGGATTGTTCACATGCAACTCACTTGAAGAACCACTAGAACAAATAGGGTCAACAATAGGGTTTTTACTTTTAGAAGTTCCCTCCCTAGAGGTATAGGTAAACTCAGAGAAAGACCTAGATTGACTTGCTTGAGAAGTTGCACGACGTACAAATAGTTTTCTAAAGTAGGCTTCATATTTGTGAGCCCATTGATATGTGTTTGCAACTGATGTGAGGGAAAGTAACTCAAATCTCATTTTGGATATCAGGTCTGAGGCCACTGACAAACCGAGTGTAGCAACCCATCCCGAGTTAGCCACCCTCGAGACGGTGTTGTCACATTTTGAAAATCTCAGCATGACATATATATGCAACAATAAAAATAATACCAACAAATTTTTTTACATCAATCCTCAACCCTCAACGGGGGAGATACATCACTTTGATCTTGACTTAAACATTATATACAATGTAAAATGCATGAATATTTACAAATAATTTTTTTTCTCATTAGTCTGAGGATGTGGACATGTACGTGGCTTACAGATAATGATTTCGTCTGAATGTCAACTTACCAAACCATTTGTCCTGCCTGCTACATGAAATCATTGTACAATGAGAGATAAGCTTCACAAGCTCAGTGAATTAAATTTACTAGAAGTATTCAATTTGTATAAATAGTTTTTTAATATTTAATCATTTATATCTTACAAAACTTGACAATAGCGTTCTACTATCACTACACATATCATAAGTCTCATTCTCTATCAATCTCTTCTTCTTATATATTTGTTCACCTTAAAACCATCAATTCTCTCATAATTACCTCGTTATGAGGTTTACAACATAAAGTCTATCATTTAGATAGTTCTTATCATATCATACTTCTATGTTTCTTTCTCACCATAACTGTCTCTCTGTGAGACTCATTCATCTATAAATAAATTTACAATAACAAGCAACACTTCAACATTTCAGTAATACAATCAATATTTAAAACAGATGCAATGCATAAATTTTTATTAGGGAATGTCTTCCCACATGTCGACATGTTTTTATCTTAGAACGGGCCCCTCCCAGTTCTTTTATTTTCGGTATATACAGGCTGTCATGGTTTTCATTTATTTCAAACATATATCGGCTGTCACGGTTTTCATTTATTTCCAGCATATATCGGTTGTCACGGTTTTTAATTTAGACCGGCCCCCTCTCGGTTCTTTTATTTCATGCATATGCATATGAACAATAATATAAAAACAAACATGAATTCAAATATTTAAAATTAGCTATCCTGATTATTATCAAATTATTATTTGAAAATTTTCACTAAATTCTTTTCCTCATGAATCATATCAAATCATTAACCATAGCTCGCCAAGATCCACTAAATTTCCTCTCCTCATAAATCATATCAAATCATCAACCATGGCTCATCAAGAATTTCACTTATCGCCTTTATTATTAAATCGACTCATTATTCCAATAATATTAGTTCTCATTAAATAATTCTCCACACATCCACTATTCCTATCATACCTATCAACCAACTTTCATCTATCACCAAATCATAAGTTAATGATTTATTATAATATTATCACTATATATTTTATATTTATCTTGATTACTTAAAGTAAATCTAACTCACCACGTAGCACTTAGAGCTACCCGTGGATCACCTCCTTGCCTTTCTTGCTTCTCTCAGCAATTTCCCTCGGTTGTTGATCGTCAACACCTGACATAATATTTATATTAAAATTTCTATTTAATTCTTCAATTCTTCCATAATTCACATCCTTTGAAAATTCCCACTTTGAATTCCGAGAAATTTCATATATGCTAAATTTCAAAAATAAACTTCACGTTATTACCTTATGTTTTTCTTAGAGCTTCTCTATAAAATTCTCCCATAAACTCCTTCAAAATTTTACTCTTTCAACCTTTCTTTCGGTCCCTAAGTGTTTAGAGAAATAGAATAGTTTGAATTGTAAAAGGAAGAAACCAAACAGAATTTGGAAAGTAATATATAATATAAACTTAAATTATATATATATATATATATAAAGTAAGTCTCCGCCCCACCCCGTTGTTTGCCACGAAATGTTAATGTGGCTTACATGCAGGTAAGTCTTTCTTTTGGCAACAGGTGTTGACATGTTTTTTTTTTAAAAGAAAAACAAAACTATTTATTTCTTTTCCTTATCCACGCTGGACGCATCCATTTTTTTTTCCTTTTTCTTTGTAACTACGTCCCCACGGATCCATATTTTTTTTCAAAAGAATTATTCTATTCAATACTAAATCCTTCGCGTATATATATTATTTTAATTTCATGTCATATTTATTAAATTACTTCTTTACCTTTACTTTACGAAAACAGGTATTACACCAAGTGACTGTGACCAAATGGTCCTCCTTAATGCCAGTTCGGAACAAAAGTTCCCTAAACCGGCTCATGTAATTTGTCACACTAGAAGTTGATTGGCTATAGGTCAATGTATGACTAATTATTTGACGCCTATAAGATGTAGAAAGGTAGTTCTCCTTCAATTTCTGCTTCATGACCCTAGCAGAAATTGAAGGAGAACTACCTTTCTACATCTTATAGGCGTCAAATAATTAGTCATACATTGACCTATAGCCAATCAACTTCATTTTGACAAAATGGATGCAATCAGTATTAGGCATATGATACCATTCAAAATAGTCCCTAGAAGTTATTGAGCCAATCCACAAAGGCATCACAATCCAATTTACCATCATAGGTGGGTGTCTGACCAAAGCGAGGTTGTCTAAAGTTTTGCCTATTGTGTTGCCACGAGGCCTGTCTCTTCTAGAGGTGGCATCACATTTTCATTGATCTCCTCATCTATGTGAAATCTTATAGCAACTTTACTAGTGTGACTTGCTCTATGTGGGCCATTACCGGATGACCTTGTATGGACCCTATGGAGGTTAGGGACCTGCTAGACCGAACAGAAAATCCTAAACCCTCTCGAACTTATAGTGCACTTAAGAGTTGATATAACCTAGCATTTTGTCGGTCCAATCTACTGTTGAGTAAACCCATATGGCATTCAGTGTTAGTGACTCTACCATCTAGGGCTAGTGTATCCACTAATGTTCTTTTCCAGAAGTCACGGTGATAAAAGTGAATGCAATAATGTAACAAGGGCTCTAGGATAAATTTAAATTGCTCTAAACAAATAAACAATAAACAAGCAGCTTGCCTGCATGTAAAGCCTCGAAATTAATCTAAATGATATGTTAAATGAAAGGTACAATGATAGGGGACCTACCAGAGACTTCTTCAAGAATACATGAGTCCTTGCCAAATATGACCTTCCTATGATATTATCTGATCTGTTGCTTATCTTTTTCTATTGTTATTTGATTTGTTGCTTATCTTCTTATATTATTATTATTTGATCTGTTGCTTATCTTCTTCTATTATTATTTGATATGTTGTTCTTATCTTTTTATGATTTCTTCTTTATATATAGCTTAAGATTTTCCTCCATATATGGGAGACTCGTGTATTATTTGTCAGTTTATGAATAAAATCATATTAAATTATTACTTACTATACTCTGTGATTGAATGTTGAGTTTGTCCATGTAATTTGGATTATTGTTACATCTGATTTGGATCAGTGTTTGAGTGAATATTTTTTTGAATTACTGTTTATTGGCTACTGTTTGACATTAAGTGGTATCAAAGCCCAAATTTTGTTCCCCTGTGAGATTAAAAAAACACCATAATAAACCATTGTGTAAAGTAGTTGCACTTGATTCCCTATTGTCCGCTGCTTGTTGCCATCGCCATCAACCGCCTACCATTGCCCCGCGACACCACCAAAATGTTCAAAATTTCTGGGCAACCAAAACCCGAGAATCCTAGCCCTGTCTACCGCCATCTCTGCCACCAAAACCTCGGCGACTCATTTTGATCTTTCGAGGCCAAATCTGCTGCCTCCAACCACCAGTTGCCCCAACCAACACCACCATTGTGATCAATGTCACATTTCTGGCCAACCCTAGAAACCCAGCCTGAAATACCTAGGATCCATGCCACCTGGATCCGACCCGACCAACTGATTTGGACTTGCATATGACCCAGCCAAATAGCCCCAAACTGAGCAAGCCGAGTCATAGTCTAAGCCAAGACGCACCTCGGGCCGAGCCATCAACTAAGCCACCTGAAGAAAAAGAAAGAAAAAAACTCCACACTTGCTAAGTGCTACAAATAAGGTCAGATTTTCCAATTCCAATGTAAATTTAAGCCAACCTTACTTAAAACTAGGTCTCCAAAACATAGCCATTATGGTGTTTGGCTTAGTTAATTTGTTTAATCCTAAGTTATAAACAAAGAAAAAATCCTAAGAAGATAAGAAAAACAAATTAGACAACAATAAAAAAAAAAATATAAGAACATATCAGATAATATCATAGGAAAGCAACAAATCAAATAATATCATAAAAAGTCATTTGGCTAGAACTACTTTTCTTATTATAATACCTCCTTCTGGAATATGTATCCTTGAAGAAGTTTCTGCTAGATCCCCATCACATAAGAATTTAAATTTGGAATGAAATTTCAAAATCTTTTATAGGCATTCTAGCTTTTCAAACTAACTTTAAATACAAATACATGAATTTCAAATTAATGAATCCAAATAAACCATATCTACCAGGAGCAATTCTACCAGAATAAGCTTCAAGGTGCTACAACATAATAGATTTCCAAAAATGAAGCACCTATAGGCTATCACTCAATCAGCATATAAGTTTGTTCATTGTTTAATGCTCACCCAAACATTCTCAACTGCTGTTAACATATATATGAAATAATATAATCACAGGATTGTAGAAAAGGTTAGTAGATGGTGGGGAAAGAAGATATTATTAGCTTGGATTTTTCTTCATACTTTTGGGTTGCAAAAGCAAGCAGACAAAAAGAATTCGTGTACAAACAATTAAGTTTTGCAAGGCAACCCATATTTCAACACATTTGTCTGTTAATCGCATCTCAATCATACAGCCTATGTAATAACAACAAAAATCTACAAATCACTACATAAAAACTTAAGAATCATCTAAAGATACAATTTAAACTTACTTCAAGGTCCCTAATATTACACCAAATTTATCCAAACTGTAGTAGAGCTAGCCAACGGAACAATCTCGGGTCATCAGTTAGACCACACATGAATCAGACCATTTCTGTTTCCAGTATAAATCTCATTGCGCTCTTCATCATAGAAAAGGGCAGTTATGTCTTCCAAAGCCTCTGGAACTGCATTTCTCTGGGTTGAACTGCTACTGCACTCAACAGTCTTAGGAGTGCCATTGGTTGCATTCGTTTTGGCCAGGGATTTCCCCGTCAAGATATTACTGATATTAATAGACCCAGTAGCATAAAAAACCAAACTATGAGACACATAACTCCCAGCAGTAATAGTATTCTCTTCATTGAATCACAACTTAATTTGACAATCAAATAATCTCAAACCAACAGAAGAACCAGGGAAATCTCTGCAACTGTTGAGCCATTTCTAAGCAATTCTGTAGTAGCAACAATCCACTGATACATTTTCTCAAAAATCTGAATAACAGCATGTTTCATCCTCTGTTTTCAATATTGACCTAACTACCATGGCTAGGTTGGGGGCCAAAATGGATAGAATAAGCAAGAAAAGTGCAGAATAACATGTAACTTTGTTTCATTTGGTTTAAGCTAGCATAAACGAAAATTTAGACTGCCTATAATATGAAAAGACCCCAATCCACCTCATGCAAAGCCAGTTAAATTTATGGTGGTTCACTCAAACCCTTTCCTTTGTATGTGACAATTTAGGTGGAACCTAGAAGCTGGAACCAATCAAACCACAGTACAAAATTAGTTAACCCTAGTAGGACTAATTTAAGTGTCTAGTTGCAGGAGAACAAGTTGCATTCCAAGTGGCCAGTCCAAGAGAATGTATACTAGAGTTGCAGCTAATAAACTATGTTACAACAAGAATGTGACTGATTAAGACTAGACATTCACCATACTATTAACACTAATTCTTTTGTATGTAAATTGTAATTATTGTTGTATGCTTCACAATTTGACAATTGATAGATAAAAAAACAAAGGCCAATTAAATTCTGAGAGAAGTTTGTTAAGCCAACTATAGCTATGTTGGATTCCAGTTCGACGGACAACAAGACTTCGCACCAATAACCATAAAATGCTCAGGAATTTGATTCTATCTATTACCCAAAATTAAGTAGAAAGAATTACAATTTCCTTCCATCCACTGATCTTCAGATTCCACCTTGCAGTAAGAAATGATCAGATCCTGGTCGCTTGTTATATAAATGTTATTTGTATTGCAGTCTGGATGGCATAGCGGGTGAACCTCGAAGGAAGTTACAAGCTCTCCACGAAAGTTCCAGACCGCTACAGTTCAATTTCTGAATGTCAATTTCTGGATGCCATAGCGGGTGAACCTTGTTATATAAATGTTGGTTCTCATACAGCTTAATGCTGATGGAGTCATGAATTCCGTTCTGCAAACTTCCATCAGCTCAGCATTTCGAACCTAGGTGCAATCAAGTTACCTACCGTAATATCAGTTTAAAATTAACAATGCCGAAAATGAGATGCTGAATATGTCAAAGAAAACTTTCGTTGAGAATCTGGAGATTCTAATTCTCTTTCTTGACAAGAAGCTTCGCATTGAACTGTTCGATAAAATCAACCTTCTTATTTCAATGAAGCAGATGGTTGAAGGCTTTGAGAACTGTGCCATCTTCTATTGATAGAATCTTAAGGGGAACGTGTCTACTAGCTCTTTTGAAAATAAATAACATGATGCCTGGACTGTTACAATTAGACATAAGATAAGACAAATGCTTAAGATGCATATTGAAACATTAGGCGAAAACCTTGAAACTCAATCATTCAGGTCAATGAATGAGAAATACCTGGCATTAGTGTCTATTCCTCAGAGATTAACATAGAAAACCACAAAGAAAAACCCTCAAGATGAGTCTATGTACAGCCATACATCCAGTCTAAATGAGAGATTACCTAATCTTGATTTCTTGTACATGCTTATCTGATATAGAGTACAACATGATATAGTTTTTCAGATCAAACACCTTGTATACGCTGCCAATATAACTGGTATTTAGAACATGCATTTAGTGATCACAAGTTAGGACTGAGGACAGGGAAGATACCTATCTTGTGCACAGTAAGTTAGCACCTTTCCATTAACATCATCAAACTCAACAAAGCCTGGCCACTTTAAAGACTCAGACTCAAAAAGAGCAAAACCTGCGTCTGGCTGGCCACTCTGTATGTACCTAATGATTTTAAAAGAGAAAATACCACTACAAAAAAAAAACATTATAAGGGGGAGTTAAGGAGACCGACAAAGCAAAGAGACAATAAACTTAATAAAGGAGAAAATTTGCGTACTCGATCCTAGTGGATCTTCATTTCAAGGAGCTGAAGTTGTCTGACGCATATACGGAAACTGTGATAAGGGAATCGTTGTTCTTGTTATAGAACAAGCTTCGAATGACTTCATCAGGACTAACATTCAAGAAACATATCCTATTGTTTGTCTCTGCATTTAGAGTCGTCAAAACTGAATATGATGCCTACATTTACTCGGAAATAAATTTCAAATTCAATCAAAGTCTAATTAACATATAAGGTTTGATATATCTATATTATGCCCTTACTACTTCTACTGAAAGCTGCGCATACACCTGAGAGTGCAAGAGCAAATACAATGTAATGTGCAGCCACTATCTCAATTATTCTCGTTCTCTTCATCAAAAAGGGGAGTACTACCGAACAATACCCCTTGGGATCATGAGTATCATATTGCTCCTAATGCAAAAAGAAACAGTGAATACTGGAAACGAAAAGAAAAACAGCATGTCATGGAAAGCATGAATTTCATTAGCATATCAAAGTATGGACGGTTATGCATGTCAATTTTGAGGTGCGTTGCGTGCCAAAAGGATATACTACAAATTATATGGATTCACACAACCACTAGCTTTCTATTAGCAGTAGCCATAGGCTCTTTGTAAGATAAGATAATTGCTCCTATGACAAAGTCACCTGAGGGAGCAAACACGTCCAAAACTTTCCATAAATCTAAAAACTAATAATGGTATGAAGATTTGGTGGAAGTATTATAGAAAAGGTTGGGAGGAGATTTGGTGTTATATCGAGATCTCGGTGGGCAATGGTATGAAGACTCGGCTTTGGTATGATACTTGGTGCGGTAACTCCCCTTTAAAGGATAAATTTCCTATTATCTTCAATTTGGTGAGAGATAAGGAAGCACGGGTTAGCTCTTGCTTTTCACTGTATAATGAAGGTATTTCTTGTGTTGTGCCTTTTATCCGTAATGTAGTAGATTGGGAAGTTAAGGAGGTTGGGATATTTTTGGACGCCTTATATTCTTCTAAAATTGAGGTGGGGAGGGAGGATGAGATGAGATAGGGGCCTAGACCATATAAAGGCTTCTTGGTTAAAGACTATTATAATACTCTTGTTAATAAGAGCCTTGCAACTAAGACTTCTAATTTTCCGTGGAAGGCAATTTGGTGTGGCCAAGCTCCCAAGAAAGTTTGTTTGTTTGAATTTTTTTTTTTTGTGTGTGTGAGGCATTGTGGGGTAGAATTCTTACTATCGACAAGCTTCAAAGGAGGGAGAAAATTTTGGTCACTAGAAGTTTTATTTGCAAGGAAAAGGTTGAGATCGTCTTTTATCTCTTGGTGGATTGCCCATTTGCCAGTCACTTGTGGGAAATGATTTATAGAATTATGAGGGTCTCTTGGGTTGTTACGGGGTCCGTGAGAGATGAAATTGGAACTTGGAGTGGCGTTAGAGATCCCAAGGAGGTCAAAAAGGCTTTAGCCATCCCTCGCTTGATTTGATTGATAGTTTGGAGAGAGAGGAATTGAAGGGCTTTCGATGGAATTGAAAGAAGGATTAGTTCTATTAGAGACAGTTGGTTCAATACTCTTAATTTTTGGATTAGAGAAAATTTCTTTGTAAATAATGATTATCTCTTAGACCTTGTCGATTTCTTGCATCGTAATTAACCAAGGTGCACCGGGCTTCTCAAAAAAATTTGCTTATAAAAAACTGATAATTATATTTCATAATATGAAGAATTTGAATACCCAACTTCCATTCAACCTCATTTAATAAGAGCAATAATTAGGCAATACAGAGTAGTGCACACATAGGCGAACCAATTGATAGTATGATTGTTGTCATATGTCTAGTTCATCTCGGACCGTTCCCTCCGACCATTTGGAATTGGCATTAAGAAACCCATGTGTGATTTTATTATCAAATTAGGTGATGGGTACAACTTACAGCCTACAGTAGTGAAAGCTCGGAAAGAATTATGAGCATTAGCTGCTACTTTGACTTTTAGATGAAGGCTATAGAATCCAAGGGATACCAATTCCATGTAGAGAAGAGGGAGCTAACACAAAATCATAAAGGAAAGGAAAGGAAAGGGAGTGTATAAATAAATTTAGTATGTACCACCAAACGCATATTGCGAAACCTCTCCTGGGCAGTGCTGATGTCGAAAGTGTCACGGGCTACAAGCTTAAGTCACTAACCGTGTGGCCTTAGGCTCGGAAACACCTCATTGGAATGCCTAAGTCAGCCTTCCTCTTAGCTACTCAAGAGAACCACCCTCGAAGCTAGACCTACTCAAAGAAAATAAGCCAACACAAGAGAGAATATAAGACAAAGCTAGAGAGCTTGCTATGGCTTGAATGATTGAATGCTTTACAAGTGAGGGGGAGGCCTTTTTATATAAGGAGAGCTCTCTTACATCCATGGCTAACATCTTGTTAAGTATCATAATCATACGGTACTATAAGTGTAGTACAAATGTAGTACGAAAGTACAAGGTACTACCTTGTAGTGCATGTGTAAAACAATGTTGTACATTATAAACAAGAAGTGTACTAGGAAACCCTCGAACACGCGGATCGTGACATTCTCTCCCACTCAATCTGGTAACGTCCTCGTCACACTCTCAGCATGAAACTGGTCAATCTTCGTCTGAAACTGCCACAAGGCCTCGGCTAGTTCCCAACTAGTCTCACTATCGGGTTATCCCTTCCATTGTATCAAGTACTCATGCCTCGGCTTGTAGTTCTTTCGTCTCAAAATTCGGTCGGCCAGTAAACTCTCAATGTCTCGGTCATAAGAGACCTTAACTCCGATAGGGGTTCACTGCGACTCACCTCGATCCGGATCATTTTGGTCTTCATGGAATGGTTTCAACATACTCACATGGAAGACTAGATGCACCTTGAGCTTGGATGGTAGCTCAAGTTTGTAGGCCATATTGCCCACCCTCCTAAGAACTCTAAAAGGCCCCTCATATCTGCGTAGCAATGTCTTATGGATCCCCTTGGTGCAAAGTACCAAATGTAGCTTCATAATCACAAAATCCCCCACTTGGTACTCCACATCCCGTTTCTTACTATCAACCCACTTCTTGGAACGCTTGGCTGCCTAGTGTAGGAAAACTCGAGCCAAGTCGGTTTGCTCTTGCCATGCCTTGGCAAACTTATAGGCTACTAAAGTTGACCCTGTGTATCCCACAACAATAGTACTCAGAGTGTGAGGCTGTTGTCCCATCACAATCTCAAAGGAACTTTAGTTGGTGGCCTCACTCCTTTGTAAATTATAGGAAAACTGAGCCAAATCTAGTAACTTTGGCCAATCTCGTTGCGAGGCACTCACATAGTGTCGGAGGTATGTCTCTAACAAAGCATTCACCCTCTCAATTTGTCCGTCGGTTTGGGGGTGGACACTGGTGGAGAAGTTTAGATCTGATCCGAGCAACATGAACAATTCTGTCCAAAACCGTCATGTGAACTATCCATCCCAATCACTAACAATGGACTGTGGTACACCCCAATACTTCACCACATGCTTGAGAAACAACCGGGCTGCCTCCTCTACTGGACACTCTTTAGTAGCCGAAATGAAAGTCTCGTACTTCGAAAACTGGTCCACAACAACCATGATGCTCCCAAATCCATCACTCTTGGGTAGCCCCATAATGAAATCCATAGAGATACTCTCCTATGGATGCTCCAGAATTGGGAATGGCTCCAAGAGACCCCCAAGTGACTTTTGCTATACTTTATCTTATTGACACATAAGACAAGTCTTCACATAGGCCTCAATGTCCCCTCTCAAGTGTGGCCAATAGTAGCG
Organism: Bretschneidera sinensis; assembly: GCA_023935145.1. Taxonomy (NCBI): domain Eukaryota; kingdom Viridiplantae; phylum Streptophyta; class Magnoliopsida; order Brassicales; family Akaniaceae; genus Bretschneidera; species Bretschneidera sinensis. The sequence goes on along the minus strand of CM043700.1, from coordinate 57,163,106 downwards.
TTCCTTCACAAGTGCTAGGGTGCGGTGCACATCCGGGTGACCAGCCCACTTAGAATCGTGGCACTCTTACATCACCTCCTTTCGTTGTTTCCCATAAAACGACACATATAATCGATTCCCCTTGGTATCGAGCAAGTCCCCCTCTAACCAGAACGTCCTAGTCTTCCCCTTTGTGGCATACTCTATCAAAGACTTGGCAGTCGGGTTATGGGACAATCCCTCCTTAAAGCGATCCACCAAGGAACCCTGTGGTCAGCTAATGGCAGCAAACTCTACCTTTCAGCTTAGTGCATCCGTTACTGTGTTGGTTTTCCCTGGCTTGTACTCCAAAACAAAATCAAACTCGACAAGGAAATCTTGCCATCGGGCTTGCTTGGGAGAGAGCTTCTTTTAAGTCTGAAAGTAGCTTGTGGCCACATTGTTGGTCTTCACCACAAACCTAGAACCCAAAAGATAGTGCCTCTATGTGCGCAAGCAATGAACCATGGCCGTCATCTCTTTATCTTGAACCGTGTACCGTCGCTCAGTCTCATTGAGCTTTCGGTTCTCAAAAGCAATCAGATGACCATCTTGCATCAAGACTCCTCCAATAGAAAAGTTGGATGCATCCTTGTGGACCTCATAAGGCTTGGTGTGATTTGGTAGGGCTAGGACTGGCTCCTCTATGATTGCCCGTTTCAACTGCTCAAAGGCCCCATGACAAACTGAACTCCATTCCCACACTCCCCCCTTCTTGAGCATATGGGTCAAGGGTGTGGTGATGGTTGAATAGACTCTGATGAAACGCCTAATAGTTCACCAACCCAAGGAATGATCTCAACTCGGTAATCTTGGTCGGTGGCTCCCAATCGACAATAGCCTGAATCTTGCCCCCATCCATCTGAATCTTTCCCCCACCTACAATATGGCCAAGGAATGGTACCTCATATTGGGCGAATGAACATTTCTCTTTCTTCACATAGAGCTCATTCTCTTTCAAAACTTGGAATATCTGTCTCAAGTGCCTCACATACTGCTCTAGAGATCGGCTATAGATAACAATACCATCAAGATAAACAACCACAAAGTAGTCTAGAAAGGGTTGGAGTACCTTGTTCATTAGAGTGCAGAAAGTTGCTGGAGCATTGGTGAGTCCGAAAGGCATCATAAGAAACTCATAAGAACTATAGCGAGTGACACACGCTGTCTTTGGCTCATCCCCCTTAGTTATCAGTACTTGGTAGTACCCCGATCTCAAATCTAGCTTGGTGAACCATCTCGCATCCCCAAGTTGATCAAATAAGTCCGTAATGGGTGGGATGGGGTACTTGTTCTTCACCGTGAGCTTGTTAAGAGCTCTATAATCAATGCACAACCTCATAGAACCATCGTGCTTCTGTTGGAACAAAATCAGTGCACCATAGGGTGCCTTGGAAGGTCACACAAATCCCGCATCAACCAACTCCTTAAGTTGTCTCCTCAATTCCTCAAGCTCAGGAGATGACATTCGATATGGAGCCTTGGCTGGTTGTTAGGCAGTAGCTACCAACTCAATCTTATGATCCACCTCTCTCTTAAGTGGGAGTTTCTTGGGTAACTCTAGGGGTATCACATCAACAAAGGACTCTAAAAGCTCAAGTACCTCAAGAGGAGTCTCTTTCTTGGACTCTATGACCTCCTCAAGTTTTAAAGTGGACAAGTATGTGACTTCATCTCTTCTTACTCCCTTGGCTAGTTGGATTGCCTATAAAACCCGATTAGCTTGGCCAGAGTCTCGTCTTACGGGTACGAAGCATTGGCACCGAGAATCAATGATGCACACATAGTTGGCAAATGGCACTAGCAAAGCATTAATCTGATAAAGGAAATCTAACCTAATTACAAAGTCATAGTCATTAAGTGGGATTACCTCAAGAGTTTCCTTGCCTTTCCAATCTCCTAGTTGTAGCTCTATCCCTTGTGCTACACCTATTGTCAGAACTTCTTTGGAATTGACTGTCTTTCCACCCATTGGCTTTCTCCACCTTAAGGCTTAATCTCTTGGACATTTCCTCTGACACAAAGAGATCGGAAGCCCCAGTGTCTACAAGAGCACTAACCTTGGTGCCAACTACAATGATGTCTATAAACATGAGCCCTTTCCTCTTGCCAAACCTTTTAGATTTGATCTAGTTAAGTAGGATAGAGCCAAGTTTGAGGGCATCTCTCTCTGTTTCCCCCTCTTCCTTAGCAATAGCAGAGAGTTTCATTCTTTTTGGTCAATCTCGCACCCAATGAGGACCCTCACACAAGAAGCATGCTAATAGCTCATTCTTTTTGTCACTTTCCTTGACAGACTTCCACTTGTGAATGGGTGGTTTCCCTAGGCCACCCTTCAGATACTTGTCTTTGTCTCCCCCACCTTTGTCCTTGTTCTTGAAGGAGTCAAATTTATCTTGTTTCTTGAACTCCACTAAAGATTTTGCCACGGACATGGCTCGGGTGAGGACTTGGACACCCTTTCTTTACAACTCTTGCTTGGCCCATCATTTGAGGCCATCCATGAAGGAGAAGAGAGCCTCCCTCTCTCTAAGATAAAAAATTTAAAGCATGAGTTTTGAAAACTCTCGTACATACTCCCGTACTTCCCCACGTTGGGTGAGCCTTCGCAATGTGGCTCGTGCCTCATCTCTGCATACTCCGAATAGAACTGTTGGCAAAATTCCCTCTGGAATTCTTCCCACGTAACAATGGCAGCACCCACACACCTACATTGCCACCACAATAAAGCAATATCAACATGATACATAAAGGCTGTGTTTACCTTGGTTATGTCCTCCATGATGTTTATCACTCAGAAATATTTCTCCATCCTTAAAGAAAGTTGTTCACATCATTTGCAGCTCGGATGCCCTTGAACTCCTTTGGCTTAGGCACATCCACCTTATGATTGGGTGTCATAGCAAGCATGCCACCTCCGAATGCTGCTTTATAAGCTAAGAGGTCTCGCTTGAGCTCTTTCATCTCTTCCCACATAGATATCACCACGACCTCAAAGATGTCGTTCTTTTGCATGAGCACGTCTATGGCCTCGTTGAGGGCACCTTGCATCGCTCCTTGGAGATCTTCCCTCATGGAGTTTAGCTCCTCGATTCTACCATCGGTATCCTCGAACCTGTCCCCCATTTCCCCCATGACTAACTCCATCTTAGCCAAGCGAGCATCCATGCTTGACATCATATCCTTTGAGCTAGCCTTCTTGGCCACCCTCCCTCGGGTCTCATGACCATCATGAGCTAGGTTACTGCATTGAAAGTGGCCGCCATCTCTTCTCAAAAGTCTCGATGAACTGGGCTCTGATACCACTTGTCACGGGCTATAAGCTTAAGTCGCTAACCATGCGGCCTTAGGCTCGAAAACACCTCCTTGGAATGCCTAAGTCAACCTTCATCTTAGCTACTCAAGAGAACCACCCTCGAAGCTAGACCCACTCAAAGAAAATAAGCCAACACAAGAGAGAATATAAGACAAAGCTAGAGAGCTTGCTATTGCTTGAATGATTGAATGCTTTACTAGTGAGAGGGAGGCCACTTTATATAAGGAGAGCTCCCTTACATCCATGGCTAACATCTTGCCAAGTGTCACAATCCTACGATACTATAAGTATAGTACAAGTGTAGTACGAAAGTACAAGTGTAGTACGAAAGTACAAGGTACTACCTTGTAGTGTATGTACAGAACAATGTTGTACATTATAAACAAGAAGTGTACTATGAAACCTCGAACACGCAGGTCGTGACAAAAACACGATCCTTCTTGGAGGAAATCTCTCGCCTTTGAAGCTTTTTGACGCTATTGACGAATCCATCGGCACATGCCCTCCTCTTCGCCACTACCCTTCTTCCACTACATGGCTTAGGGTTCGTCGATATCCTCCTTCCTTCCATTCTCTCTCTCTCTCTCCCTTAGATTCAGATTTAGATTTCTTTCTTCCTCCACCAATTACTCAGAAATGGAGTAAAGGAAAACAAAACAAAACCCTTTTCTCTTTTCTAAAGTTGAATTGAATCCTCAATTTCTTCCCCAAATTAACACAAATTGCAAACATAAAAACCCTAACAGCAATGAGAAAAGATGAAACTACTCTCCCCACCAAGCCCTAATAAGCCAAACTTTAAACATACAAGGAAAAGAAGAAGAGAGAGGGACCAGCCAAAACTCTCTATTTCTTAAACTATTGGCTAATTAACATTGCATTGAGGTATTGTTTGGCTGAGGCTGAGGCTTGAGGAGAGGTGATATTACTATTAGAAGAGAAGAAGCCCAATCTGTTTCGGACTGATGCTAATACTCCCTCCGTTCCTGATAAACACTTCTCATATTTTGTATTAAATTTTTGCACAAATCAAAATATCAAATTTTTGTCCAAATCAAAATATCAATGCATAATAATTTCCAAGTTTCCCACTTTTTTTTTCTTTTCATTTTTTTTTTGGTCTAGAGTTTGCGAACGGTTTGTTAAAAATTTTAATCTATTTTTTTTGTCAAATATTTTTTAATTATTTTAATCGAATTAACATAAGTATTTTGACATTTGTTGTGAGTTTTAATTTACTTGCAAGCGCACGAGTCGTTTGCAATATAGTGTTGTGCAAGTGCGAGGTCGAATCCACAGGGAATTGCATTATGAAAATATAATTTAATCTAAACTAACTTTATCTTAACCTAGTTCCAAATTTGTAATTATATGTTGCAAAATAAATAAAAGCTAAACTAAATTGATTTTAAAAACTAATAAAAAGACTAAGGTTTCTGAATCCACCCCGCCAAAGTTTAAGCATATATGTCCTAAAAACATAGCCTATCAAAACATTCCATGAATCCAACTATAAGACAAAAAACAAAGAATATCCCAATTAAACCAAAAGCATCCAATGTATCCACTCTTAACAAATCACAAAGGAAATCCAATTTAATCGAAAACAATTCAATGTATCCATCAGATGAAACACAAGGAATATTCAACAGAACAATTTAAACTCAATCAATCACAAGATTAACTCAAATAATTGACAGAACATTTATACTAAAAAATGTCAGATTTGTACAAGCAAATCTGAACTACTATGCCAAATAACGGCAGGGCTTCATCTTCAACCTTAGCTGAAGATTCTAGCCACTCATAATTATGAAACTACAATTCATAATAAAAGTGCTAAACATTAAACTAAAAAAACTAAATAAAAAGAAATAAATAACTTTACATGGGAGAAATTCCACTCGCTGATGGGCGGCGCTTCCCCTCGTGGTAGCAAAGCCTTTAGGATCCACCAAAATGCTAGTAGACGTCCACTGATTAACACCAAAGTGGCCCAGGAATTGTACACTGAATGATGGGGCCAGATGGTGTTTATATAGGGGGAGTCTCGGAGCACTGTAGGTTTCAGATTCGATGTGGGATACTGGCCCGAGTGCGCTCGATCGCAGAATGGTGCGATCGATCGCATGTCTTGTGCGCACGATCGCATGCTCGATCGCATGTCTGTTATGATCGATCGCAGATGCACTGAACTACAAATATTTCGATGTGGAATGTTGACCTTGCGCTCGTTTGTAGGCAAGTGCGCTCGAGCGCAGGTGCGCTCGATCGCATATCTCGTGTGATCGATCGCACTATGCATCCTCTTTGCTATTGAAGCTTGATATCTCCAGAAATGCTTCATTTTCTCCACAAACCTATAAAAATACACAAAACACAAGAAAGACATAAAATAAAGTGAAATAATACAAATTAAGAACCTAACAAGTATAAATTAAAGGGCTTAAATATGCAGTATTTAAGACTCATCAAATACCCCCAAACTTATATTTTGCTAGTCCCTTAGCAAAACAAAATAAAAACTAAATGAAAAAAAAAAGAACATAAAGATAAGTTCATCACTTATACTATCCACAAATTTAAGGAGCACACACCACCATGATATTTAGTCATGAGCAAGCTTAAAGAGATAAACCCATCTTCACAATGAATAGAAATGTTAAAGTCTAATTATTTACAAAAGGCAGGTTAAGGCATCACAAGTCTGACACTGTGTAAAGTGAATTAGCATATAAAAATGAAGCTTCCAAATAACTCCAATGTGTAAGGTCTCCATGTCTCAAGATTCACCAAATTTCCCATCAGAATGAATGAAAATGGCATAGTTTTCATTTTCTTTATATATATATATATATATAAGGCTCTGCTATGTGTAATTCCCTTAAGCTTTCTAATTGACCCATGTAGCGAGTATTGAGTCAATGACTCCCAAACCAGATGGTTTTAGGGCATTAGGTGTAAAGACACCCCTAAGGACTTACTAACTGGAGTCAAAAAGGCTACGAAACTAAATTGACCTTAATGCTACCAAACAAAATTTTTACCTTTTGACGTGAACACTCACTGCTTACTGAAGCAAGAGGTCCAGTTACTTAGCGAAAAATTTCGCAATGATCATTATGAATAAAATTCCCACCTTTTGACGTGAACACTCACTACTTACTAAGGCAAGAGGTCCAGTTACTCAGTGGAAAGTTTATTGATGATGATCATTAGTAGTATTATTATATATATATATATATATATATATATATATATTTTTTTTTTTTTTCTCTTTTTTTTTATGCTTTTCTATGCCCAAATGTTTATCCAATAAGTCATCCAGTTTCAATTAAGACAAGGAAACGTACACATTAAAATCACATGTCATACCTCACACAATTTGTGCTAATGTGCTCGTGTTAGATTAGATCAAACATGTGAATTCTCAAATGCCTAAAGTAAGTAACTAAATTTTAAAACTTTATCACCAGATCATGTGTTCAAAATTTTAAACTTGCCTATGACATCACATCACAGAAAATGTTAAGATCGACCAAAATTTCAAAATAACATGAGCATGCATTTATCTTTACGATGAAAAGACAAAAAATTAGGACAAAGTGTGTGATGTGTCTCCCATACCCCCAAACTTAAATTACACATTGACCCCAATATGTGAATAATATGGAAAGAGCTGACCTGGAATATGGAGAACTATCTGGACTAGTATGGCTCGTAGCATACCCCCAAACTTGAACTGAAGTACGCATTGTCCCTGAAAAATAAAAACTGAAAAACAAAAAATACTAGAAACAAACATTAATCATAAAAATTAAGAAATATACAGAAAAGATAAGTTGTGGGGTGCCTCTCATGAGCGCTAAGTTTAACGTCTTCAGCCAGACCAAACATTAGTAATCATGCCCAACTAAGCACTCCACCATCTGATCAATAAATGGGAATGAAAAATGATCAGTCCTTGTGACAGTGTTCAGCTTACGGTAGTTGATACACACTCTCCACCCTGACTGAACACAAGTTGGCACCAACTCATCGTCCTTATTCTTTACTACCATTAATCCTGCTCGCTTGGGCACGACATGAATCAGGCTCACCCACTTGCTATCAGAGATGGGATAAATGATCCCTGCATCTAACAGCTTAATTATTTCTGCCCTCACAACCTCTTGCATAGCTGGGTTGAGCCTTCTCTGTGGCTCCCTCGATGGCTTGGCATTCTCCTCCAAATGTATCTTGTGCATCACCACCGAGGGGTTGATTCCCCTGATATCCTCAATGGTCCACCCGATAGCTTTCTTGTGCTCTCTTAAGACATCTAATAATTTCTCCTCTTGAGCTTCACCCAAATCTGAAGCTATAATCACAGGAAAACTATCGGCTGAACCTAGGAACTTATACTTAAGATTATCTGGTAACGGCTTAAGTTCCTTCTTGGGGGTTTTATGTTTGGCGGTCTCCTCTATCTCATTGATTTCTTGAGGATCAGACTCCAAAATGGCATTCACTTCCTCGAGTAGCTTATCTAAGCCCAAGTCCTCTCCAAAGTGAGCAAAACACGCCTCCAGGGGATCCTCAATGCTTGATTCGTCCACAGTCTCCTCAAGAATCTCCTCTATCAAGCATAAATTTCTCACTTCATCATACTCCAGTGGTTGCCTAGTGATATCAAAGATGTTTAACTCCACTATCATATTTCCGAAGGAAATCTTCATCACCCCTGTCCTACAATTGATTAGGGCGTTAGCCATGGCTAAGAATGGTTGCCCTAGAATCACCGGTATTTGAATCCCTAGATTCTGGACCGGCTCTGTGTCAAGCACAGTAAAATCCACTAGGAAATAGAATTTATCCACTTTTATCAAGACGTCCTCAACTATTCCCCGTGGTCATTTCACTGACCTGTCAGCCAATTGAAGCATCGTGGATGTGGGCTTCAATTCTCCTAACCCTAACTGCAAATAGACTGAGTAAGGTAGAAGATTCACACTCGCCCCTAGATCCAAAAGAGCCCTCTCAATATGGCTGACTCCTATCGTGCAAGAGATGGTAGGACACCCCGAGTCCTTATACTTGATGGGGAGCTTACACTGAAGGATTGAGCTGACTTGCTCGATCAAAAATGCCTTTTTTGGGACATTCGTCCTCCTCTTGATAGTGACCAAGTCCTTTAAAAACTTGGCATATGATGGCACTTGATGGATGGCATCCAAAATGGGATATTGATTTGGACTTGTTTGAATACCTCAAGAATTTTCTCATACTTCCCTCCTTTCTTGGGCACCTGTAGTCTATCGGGGTAAGGCACTCTAGGTACAAATGACCTAAGAGGGTCTTTTTCAGTAGGTGTGGCTATAGATGGCTCAGTATCTCTCTTCTCCTTGTTGTCACTCCCTTGCCCTTGCTGCATAGCAGGGCTCTCTTCCACTCGATTGTCAACTTGTCTCCCAGACCTCAGTGTGACAATCGACTATACTTATTCCTCCCCGTGCGTAGGAGTTGATGAACTCCCAACCATAAATTGTCCTTTCGGGTTGGGCACGGGCTGATTGGGGAACTTCCAATTCTCTCTCTCACCCAAGTGACTTGCAATTTGCCCTATTTGACTCTCCAGCTTGGCAATTGCTTGGGTGTTTACCATTGTTGCACCCCTTATGTCGCTCATGGATTGGCTATTCATTTTCATGTATTCCTTAATGGTGTCCTCTAGTGACTGTGAAACTAGCGCTGGTGTTTGAGTGAGAGCTTGGTAAGTAGGTAATGGTGCTGGATGGGCAGAACGACCATGACCACGAATTTGTTGGGAAAATCTGGGAGGATATTGATTTTAAGCATTATGAGGGGCTCCTCCCTAATTCATTGGTTGGTTCTGCCTCCATGAAAAATTTGGGTGGTTCTGCCACCCTGGATTATACGTCTCAGAGTACGACCCATTTGACTGCCTTCGATAGTAATTAAAAGCATTTACTTGTTCCATAGGATACTCGGTACAAGCCGGCATTGATGGGAAATTCTGTGCTAGATGTATGGGACTAGCACAGATGGAACAGCTTTCAACATTGAATATGTTGGCAGCATTGATGGATTGGCTCACAGTGAGAGTGTCAATCTTCTTAGTAAGGGCATCTAACTTTATCCTCAATTCAGCGTCCTCCCTGACCTCATAGATGCCTCCCCTCTTAGGAGCACGAATGGACTTATCTCGATAGCTTAAAAAATCCCACTGCTGCGAGTTGTCGGACAATTTGTCCAACGCCATATATGCTTCATCTCTTGTTAGACTCAAGAATGCCGGATTCATAGACTCGATCATGCTACGGTTGGGTTGAGTCAACCCTTGGTAGAAGAACTGAACAAGTCTCCACTTCTCATATCCATATGGAGGGCATCTGATCAGTAGCTCTTTGAAGCGCTCCCAACCCTTAGAAAATTTTTCATCCTCATCCTGAGTGAAAGAGCTAATCTCCTTTCGGCACTCATTCAGTCTAGACATTTGGAAAAACTTATGATAAAATTTGCTAAGCAGGTTTTCCCAAGATGTAATAAACCCGGGCGTGTTGGAATCCAACCACACCCTAGCTCTATCATGAAGAGAAAAAGGGAAGAGTCGAAGATGGACTGACTCCTCAGAGAAGTTCTGGAATTTAAATGTGGCACAAATGTCTTTGAACTTCTTCACATGACTATAAGGATTTTCAAGATCCAAGCCATGGAATGAGGGTAAGAGTTGGATGACATGGGGTTTCAAGTCGAAATGGGTGGCATTGGTAGGTGGCAACACTATGCAAGAAGATGAATTGGTCACAACGGATGCGAACAAATCCCTAAGGGATGTAGTGGAATCCACGTTCCAAGCTCTAGGTTGCTCTACATGTTCAGCATGATTTGCATTCCTAAAATTTTCTCCCATTTCAACTGGTGCTCTCTTCTGCCTCCTAAGAGTTCTTTCTAAGTCGGGATCTAAATGTGTCAAATCTAAATTCAAGGATCTCCAACAAAGCATAAACCGCACAAAAAGCACTAAAATAATCTACCAGTAAATTTTTTTTTTTTAAAAGAAATTGATAACTAACTAGTAGAAAAATAAAATCAATTCAGACCAAAAATTTTCACAAACCAAACAATTCCCCGGCAACGGCGCAAAAAACTTGTTGTGAGTTTTAATTTACTCGTAAGCACACGAGTCGTTTGCAATATAGTGTTATGCAACTGCGAGGTCGAATCCACAAGGAATTGTGTTGTGAAAATATAATTTAATCTAAACTAACTTTATCTTAACCTAGTTCCAAATTTGTAATTATATGTTGCAAAATAAATAAAAGCTAAACTAAATTGATTTTAAAAACTAATAAAAAGACTAAGGTTTCTGAATCCACCCCGCCAAAGTTTAAGCATATATGTCCTAAAAACATAGCCTATCAAAACATTCCATGAATCCAACTATAAGACAAAAAACAAAGAATATCCCAATTAAACCAAAAGCATCCAATGTATCCACTCTTAACAAATCACAAAGGAAATCCAATTTAATTGAAAACAATTCGATGTATCCATCAAATTTATTGGCTATTATCTCACTCATAATTTCACCATTTAGTGGGGTTAGAACTCTCAAGTTCTACATTGAACAACCCATATCATCTCTTCTTCTCTTTATAGTCATCAAGTCTTGTGAGTGTCAAATAGTAAAAGTTTTTTTGTAACAATTGTAATGACCCATCCTAGGTGGGCTCACCCAAGATGGTGTCGTCACATTTTAGATCCAAGCACGACATATATACAACAACAATTGCATTAATAACTTTGAAAATAATTACAAAATTTTCAACCTTAACTCTTTTACAGAGGAGATACAATTCTTTCTTTATAACACTTACAAAACATTCAGATATTTACACATATGTATGTATATGTACAATACCTTACAAATATACAACTATTTTTCTCATTTCTTTTCTTCTTTTCTTTTCTTTTCTTTCTTTCTTTCTTTTGTCTTTCTTTTTACTGTCTTAGGATGCCAACCACAAGGACTTACCTAGATAATTACTCTGAGTTTCAGGTCAAGGATTTACCAGTCCTTCCCGTGGCTTGAAATTTATTTAATATTGAGGAATTAGCTTCACAAGCTCAGTGAATTTAAATTTACTAGAAGTACTCGATTTGTATACTTTTAGTCATAACTATATCACAATTCACATAAATAAATCAAGTTTTTATTCATCTATCAATTCTCATATCATATTATTTCAATCATCATATAATAGTCATTTTTATATCAATTTTATTATCTCTTTATCACAATTACCTCATCATGAGGTATAATCTCACGTATTTGATAAACATATAACTATCATTTATGCTTTTATTTTTATAATCTTTTCATCATAATTACCTCATCATGAGGTTTATATTCATTTAATTCATTATAAAAATAGCATAATAAATATCATGTTCTTCATTTATCATCACAGTTGTCTCATCATGAGACTCATATTCATATCATCAACATTTCACAGTCAATCTAATGCTTAAGCATCACAATAATTGTAAATAAATATGAACGCATTCACATCCTATCATATCACATCACATCTCATCATTTCATTTCTTCTTCACATCATATTACATCACATCTCATCCATACTATCAATATATGGGTAATTCATCCATTTTCGGGTATCTATACTAGTCTGTTGTACAACTTTTAGGGATGTCTCCCCATATATCAACATGTTTACATCCAGAACAGCCAAGGTTATGGTCTTCCCTAGGACCACACACTCTATCTCTCCAGTGGCCCCAACAATGCATATGAACAACCGCACACAAGCAGGAATAACATATCATCATTTAGTTCAAATCATTTTCTTTTCATAAAATCTTCCTTTCATCATATAAATCAAATAATTTTTTCATATATAATATCAACTCATCCATCACATAGATTTAAAAGATTTATTTCTCTTCTCAATGATATATTTCATCAATTCCTCATTAATTTTATCCTTTCAAGGATATAATTTCGTCAATAAATCATATATTCATTTTCAACTATATCATAAATTATATTTCGAATTAATCATCCAATTAACACATATATCATATATTTCATCAAATCAATCATGTTCATAATATATTCAATAATTCTTTTCATAACATTATTCATTTCAATTTTGTATATATTTTTTATTCTTCTCGCTTACTAATAGTAAACCAAAGGCACCACATAGTACTTAAAGCTAATCATGGACCACCTTCTTGTCTTTCCTACTCCTCTCAGCAATTCTACCAGACTGCTCACCACCACTTAACCATAAAATTCTCATCACTCTAACTATCTTATACTTCAATTATTATACCTTGTACCGGTTTAATTTCATATATGCATGTTCATCTTAACTCAAATTCAAAGATTTTCTAAAAATCCTTTTCCTTTGATTTGAATCCAAGTTCAAATCCTTTTAAAGAAAAGTACAAGAACTAATTTCTCAAAAATGAAAATCTTATAATTGAATTTTTGAATTTTACCATTTCAAAGCTTTATCCTTAAATTTTCTGAGATCCTTCCGTGATTCAATCGATTTCTATGATAGGATAATGAAATCCTTAAGTTTTGCAGTGTTTTGAGAGCTTTTCTAGAGAGAATACTTTGTAGAGAGAGAAGACGAATTTCAAACGCAAGAAAATGATTTCAATCATCTCAAAAATCATTCTATATGAAAATTTTCGGTCTAACCGGGCAATTGGCTAGTTAGTTTTTTAAAAAAATTTCAAAACTGCTCTTGAACCAACAATCGAATACCAACTAACAGATTACCTTGCCGAACAACTGATCGATCGATCGACCAACCGATCAATCGATCGACCAACCGATCGATTCTCCACTAGTCGATCAGTTCACCCAAACCAGCCGACCTCCTTTTAATAAATCTTCGAAATTCCAAATCGTCAGTCGGCTCATCAATTGATCGGTTCATCGATCAATTGGTTTACCTCTACTAGTCGATCTATTGACCTACTGGTTGGGTAACCAGTTGACCGGTTCCATCATTCTTAAAATTTGAAAAATCTTTCTTTCCTTTTTTGAAAATTTTTTTAACTCTTTTTCTTCAAATTTGTTCAACATCTTTTTTAAAAAATTACTTCAAATTCAACTTCTAAATTCATATGTATGCATGTTAATTTCAATATAATTTCACAATTACTTCTTTGCCCTTACATTAAGGTTACGAGTATTACAACAATAATCTTGTTTTTGTAGTGGATGTGCGTTCATACAAGAGAGTGTTATAGTTGAATCATAGAGGGTAGACGCATTAAGGCCATATGCGCCAATTCAAATACTTCGGTAACGCGAAATCTATTTTTAAGGATATCGCTTCCACGTGTCTTTATAGCTAAACTTTCTTGTTTTTATATTCTTTAATATTTATGTTTAATTGTTAGTACAAATCATTATTTAGTGACAATAATTAAAGCATGCATTCTCAAATAATTCCAACAATCTTAAAGGTAGATTTCGTTAAAGATACTTCATTTTTTGTCGTTGCTAAAATATTACCAAATGCTATTAAAGTTGATTCTTTTGATGGGAACAATTTTTTTGATGTTTTAGATATTACAATAATCTTTTTTGTACTAACTTATCAAATGAGAAAGATATTGAAAATTATGAAATGGTCAAATAAAATTGTGAGACTATGGATAAAATTACTAGACATACTATGTTAAATTGCTTAGCTAATGAGTTATATACTAGCGACATAATTTCAATGGATAAATTTTTCATGTGGTAACCTACAAGATCGTCCTAACATTATGGCACTAGCCTTTAAGATTTATTGTAGTATTCTCTTATGAAATACTTTAATGGTTAATCGCTTAAGGAATTAATCATAAGGCTCTATATAGGAGAGTAAGAAAACTATTGGATGGAGAAATGAAGAACATTTTAGAACGTTTCGATTTCATGAATTTCTTAACATGAATTATATTGGTAATATTAATATACTATGAAATTTTATTCCCATGCATATATATATATATGTGTGTGTGTGTGTGTGTGAAATTTTATCTATGATAGACTTGTCTACTGCTTAGTGTTGATAACAATATTTGTGTCCGAATAGATCATACTAAAACTGAAAGTCATGCTTAATTATGGTGCATGATGTTATTAATCATTGTCCTAAATTGATGTCTTACCTATTCTTGTGCTACATAGAGCTTATATATAGAGTAAAGCATAATTGATAGTAACAATTAGTAGCATATATATGTTGAAGTTTAAATCTTAGTATTATGTGAATTAACGATCTTTTAGTTAGTTGTGTTCATTGACAGATTTGTGAGCCATATGATTTGGTTATGTAAAACAAAATGCTAGACGTGTTGTGATTTTCCTCTTTTATGTTATTTATTATTAGTACATGGAATAAGCAATTTTATTGCATGTATCTTTCTAGATATTTTGTTATTGTTTATATTGATGCCACAATAAATTATTAGTATATATAATTGCTCGATTGTGGACTTTATGCTGAGTTCAATTGGAGGTCTAATGGCTTTTAGATTCGTGAAACATATACTTGTAAATTCTCGTTACCAAATCAAAAACTAGCCGTTATAAATTTAATGTGTATTATTCCATTGACTCAATGGATGATAATTACTTCAAATATTACCGATTTTCTTAGTTAAATTTAATATGAAATTGATGGATATTTAACGCCATGATAATGGTAATTAAAGCTTAAACTTCTCCATTATTTTTTTTATTTGAAGTAAATAAAAATTTAAAATGTTTTGGAGATGTATATAACTATAAATATTTATCGATAGTTGCTTTGAGTGCAATGGTGTACATGTTAATGTTGAGTCTATTATTTTCTTAGGTCTAGAAATAATGCTTAAAGATGAATATGATTAAGATCATGTGAATTATTTATTGTTTTTTAATGATTTGCATATGGTTCTCTATCCATAGAACGTAATGGCTATCTTAATTACATGCTTATAGTGTATTATGGCTTACAATGTTTGTAATGCAAGATGTACTTAACTTGTGTTATGGTAAAAAAAATGGTGACCCAAATACATTTAGTTTGACCGTTGCATTACTAAGAATGCAATAATTTGGTATGACACCAATAGCATATATATGCTAGTAAGGTACATACTTATGTTTATACTATTGCCACAGAATTAATTTTCGGCTACTTGTTTTTATTGATTATGATATTTGTTGCATGCCAATGAAGGCTATGGAATAAATTCACATTTTATGTAAACCATGAAAATTGAACAATAACTATTATAGAGTATATTAATCTTCAAGTTAAGAGGCTATTAGTAGTTGCCATTAATATATTGACATAGTTATCTTTCTATAGAGATTTACTATGAAGAATCTTTTGGGCTTATGTCACATGTATGATCATCTAATTGTTACTCTCATAATTCAATTATGATAATTGTCACAATTTTGGATATAATTGAGCATTATTATACTATTAAGTACTGCTATTATGTCTCACTTACTGTGCATGTTTGCCTTGGAAACATCTCTATTGGTATTATGCTAGCTTTGTGGTACTGACCATTAGAATATTAATGTCATTAATTCACTACTTTAATGGCTGGTAAAATTACTTTATTATTTGTTTTATTGAATACTGGGAATGTTACGAGGCTCAACTTAATAAAGGTATTTTTGACATGTGAAATTATCTAATACATGGAAAAAGGTATGAATAATTTTTTAAGAGAAGAAAAAAATTGAGTTTATTAAGAAACTCATGTTAAAAAAAAAGTTCCTAAGTGAGTACTTATATTATAAGCGGAGTTCCTAAAGATTTTTTATAAATTGATTTTTTGTTAAGGAGCATTATATGTGACTTAGCCCATCAGGGACATTATTCTAATGTGTTTTTCCCTTTAGAGAGGGAGTGACTAGCATGCTTATACTATGAGTTTGCGATATTTGAAAGTGTGGGGTCTTTGGAAAAATTTGTTGCTGGAACCTAAAAAGAGAAAAATTGTACGTATACCCATGATGTCAAAGTAGGCACATGGTTGTAAAAGTACCCAACCTTTGGAATTGCTACTGGTTAAAGATGTCATGTGAATAACTATCTTGAACGTATATATCACATTCAAAGAATTGGTTAAATGAGCACAACTCCACCATTTTATTATGGTCCTAAAATAGTTCGTTCTATATGAAGTTAAAACCAAAAGGTACTATCACTAATGTATAACTTCCTTATATTCCTTGCTATTATCATTTCAAGTGTTTTGAAACATGTGGGGGATTGTTATTTTTTTTTTAAGTGTTTCAAAACACCTAACCTTTTATTAAACTAGCTGTTGGAAATATTAGGGTCCAATTAGCCGTTAGAGTCTTAATAAAGTCATTAACTCACAATTAAGCAATTAGCCATTGGGCCAATATTAGACATTATCTCACCAATAATTTCACTATTTAGTGAGCTTGTAACTCCTAAGTCCAAGAGCCTATAACAACACACACGTACTTCCTACATTGAACGACCTATCTCATTTCTTCTTATCTCTATAATCATCAAGTCTTATAAGTTTCAAATAAAAAGGAATTCTTGATAGTAATAATCTTGCATTTGCAATGGATGTGCGTTCATACAAAGGAGTGCTACAATTGAATCATAGAGGGTAGATGCATTGAGACTGTACACACCAAGTCAAAGACTTAGGGTATGTGAAATCTACCTTTAAGGACAAAGCTTTCGTGTGACTCTATAGCTAAGCTTTCTTATTCTTATTTTCTTTAATATTTATGTTTAATTATTAGCACAATTCATTATTTAGTGACAAGAATTAAAGAACACATCCTCAAATAATTTCATCACTTTTCAATACACTTAAAAATTGTAAGCTATATAAACTGACTCTTCATTCTCATTTGTCGTTTTCTTTCTTATTTTTTCTATCTTCCTTTTCCCTATTCACAAAGATAATCCCTAGCATTTTCATCTCTCTGTTATTACAATATAAGGCTCTCCAAAAGACAAAATCATGAAAAAGATGGTAAGCTTCTTAAAAGGATGGTAAGCTTCTTTCCCTTCGACAGATAAAAAAAAGTTTTTCTCTCTCCAATATAGGGTTTCACAGGTTATACAAAATTTGATATTTTGTAGAGTTTTGCATTATTTCTATGTAAGTCATACTGGATTGTGATTTGGGATAGTTCCATAAAATTAACCTTACGAATTCTGAGTGATGCCCATTTTCGAGGTTTTATTTTTTCTCTTATGTGACTCTAGACTTTTTTCATGAGCATTTCATCTGTAAATATATTTTTAAAATATAATATATTGAATCTTGTTGTGCAATTATCTACCTAAATTAATAAGCAAATAATCGAACTTGTTTTACTTGCAAGTGAACAAGGTCAATAGTAGCATAGTGTGCAAATGCGAGATCATCTCCACTGGGATTGATGAACTTCGTTTTAGAATCAATTTCACAATATAAAATGATAGAAATAAATATTGAGTTTAGATCGATAATAATAAAAACATAAGGCTTTGATATCCACCTCTAATCATACTTTCCCAATAAGTAATGTGTCAATGCTCTAGCCTCACCATGAATACCTAATGGTTGTCAACCTAAGAGCTTGGTCCACTCCTTAAGTTATTGATTTCCCTAAGCAACGACTTAGGCATGGTGTATACTCTAACTCTTTTTCTCTCTTAAGGGATTCAGCATGGTGTATACTGAGTTGTTCCTTAAGAGAGCATAAGGTTTTATGGAAATCGACAATCACACGAGACCTAGGGCATGTTGTATACTCCCGGTTTTCCATGTTGATTAACCCAAGAATCTTGTGTGGATTTCTTTTATTACTATTGTCAGACCCAGGACTTGGTCATCCAAATTGATCTAACTAACTAATCTATACCACATGCATACGTTGATCAGACAAACACATATGAGGAATTCAATAAAACAGGCATTAATCAATTAAACCATCATAACATAGCTATTTGCAAAGACAACAATACTTATATATGGAAAAGCATAATTAGGGCTTCAATAGAGCCCTATTAAGAAGTTAGTTACACATGCTAATTATGCTAAACATCATCATAACATAAACTAAATAGAAAAGAATAAACTTGAAAAATACTGTGGAGAAGAGTCGTCAATTCCTCTCCAAAGCTTACAACTCAAAGGAAAATCAAAAGTGAAGTTTCTGTGTTTTACAAGCCTATATATAGGGTTCTAAGGACACCTCAAAACCCTAATTTCCAAAATAAGACCCAATGCAATCTTTCCAAAACTGGCTCTGCTGCCTCATTGTACGTGTGCGCCCGATCTCATGCTTTTACGCTCGAGTGCAGCGTTACACTCGAGCTTTCTATATGTGTGCACGAGTACTTGTGCGCTCAATCATAGAAACTTTGCACTCGATCGCACTTGGCTACTTCCAAGTCTTCAGATTTCTTTTTTAGAGCTCCAAAATGCTACCTTCTCTTCAAGAACCTATAAAAAACACATAAAACAAAAAATGAAGTAGAATATACTAAAATACATAAACAAAGAGCTTAACAACTGTAAATTAAGGGGCTTAAATATGAATATTTAAGCACTTATCAAATCTTTATTTTACTAGATCAAGTCTATTAAATTATCCTCTTCATATTCTATATCGATTTGTATAGTTGAAGTTTGCTAAAATTTCTATCCATCAAAGCCAACTAATCTTTTCTAAATTGATAACATTTCAGTTCTCTTTTTCTTTTCGCTCTTTTTCTTTTTCCTTTTTTTTTTGTTTCTACATACAATAAATTCAAATTGTGTGTTTCATCGCCAGATGATTTGTCTTCACTAAAGGTCTCTGCGTGTGAGTTTTTTTTATCAAGGCTTTAGATTAATACTTATGCTGAATGGTCTCACCTTTTTTTTTTCTTGCTTTAAAATTTGTTCTTTGCTGATTTGGTACATTTACATTGTTTTCCCTTTATTTGTAGGTTCAAAATGGGGATGGAGCTATTTAATGATTATTCAAGTCCTCAAGTATTCACATATGCATATGCTTCCAAAAATAACTTTTGGATATGATGTTTCGAGAGATTAACATGGTCAAAGATATCAGAGTTGATTCCAACCAAAGGGTTCGTCATATGTATTTAATTGAGTATGGATTATATATATAAATTTCTTTGATTTCTATTAAATGTTTTTCTCCTTGAGCTTTAGGTTTTTTAAATGAAAAAGTGTATATTTGATTTATAACAATAGTATCTGCTATTTGTGGGTACCAAAAGTTTGTCCAAGAATTGTTTTTTCAAGAAAATTACCAATCAAAGCGAGCAATTAGATTAATGAGCAGAGGTGTCATACATGTAATTATAACTACATGCTTAATTAATTAAAGAAAGACATGGGATCAAATGTAGGAGAAAGCAAATCTCAGCTTTAAGTAATAATGATGGTAACCAAAAAGTTGGATATAGGATCACAAAGTCAGAATAGGTTGAAGAAAGTTTGCAATTCTTTACACCTTATTTATGTGTTAGAATTTATTGTTGAATACTTGAATCTGCAATGATATAAGAAATATGTTTGTTACATTATATATATATATATATATATATATATATATATATATATATATGAAACCATAGGTGATAATTGATATTAGTTTGAAATATTTTTTAATCAAGTATCCTTCTATTTAGTTTATGTGGAATAACTAGTGTAGCTCTTTGTGAGCTTATAACACTTTATATTGTATGGTTATCGGGAGAAAAAAAAAACTTAGGAGCTTAATTGGAGTAGTAAAATGATGAAGTTTTTATGATGATTAAGTTTTTTGCGACTATAATTTATTGGGATGTAGAATGAGAAGTAGTAAATGAGTCTTATCAGTTAGTTGCATTATATTAAGAAGCATAAGTTTTGCCTTTTATTTTATTTAGCAATAAATCTATTATTAGAATTTGTCAGGCTGATATATAAATTTTGTTGGAAAATCACTTTCTTGCGAAATCCCAGGTTGTGATCTTACCAAACACCCAAGTCCAGAATGATTTGTTCAAACAGAAATCAAATAATCAAAGAAAGAACACAAGCAATTGTTATCGAGGTTCGGCAATGTGCCTACATCCCCGTTAGCTCCTCTGAGCTCTATACACTAAATCAATGGAGTTCTTACAGTTACAGCAACACCTCTTCAAGGACCCTCTTGCTCTTGAAGAACGAAAGAAGAGAAAAAGAAATTGATAAGAACTAAGTGTTTCTTTGGAATTTTCCCCAAGAAATCTCCAATTACAAAGCCCTTAAATCCCCAAACTATACTACTCTCTCTAAATAATCAGCCTTTCTTCAATGAGTCTCTCTTGTGTTTAGTGTCTTTGCACTCTCACACACCATGTGTTCTATTTCACACACACTATGATATTGCTCCTAGATGATCCTTTATATAATGCAACCACTTCTTGAACCAATCTTGAAGTCAATCTCAACCCTTAGATCTTGAGGACCAATCAATCATAGCCCTTCAACAAGTCTAAGTGATCCTATGCATTTTAACCAAGTCCCATGCACCAATCCAAAGTGCTGATTAGGAAGCATCAGGTGTGCTTTGCGTTGCGGCCCAGAACAGGGCTGGCCGCGGCGCACACAGGGCAGAAACTCCTTTAGGTCTTCATCCTTGCTAGGCGCCACGATGTGGGGGAGGCTGTGCCATGGCACACACCTCCCTGGAATTCTTACTTTGCTGGTGGCCGTGGCAAACACCACCTGTGCCACGGCGCACATCTGGACCTGATGTTGAACTCTTCAACCCGTTTAATCCTTAGAAAAATACCAATAATCTCTACCTTTGTCTAAGTGATTAAACCAAAACCTGTTGTGCAGAGAACTCGGGATCCAAACTTAACTTGAGTCACCATATCAACCGACTCCAATCCTAAGAAGTCCAAGGCAATGATTTAACTTGCTTAGGTAGAACTTTGGTGCCTAAATCTGCAAGATTTTCTTCCGTTGCGACTTTGTCCACATGAATGCATTCTTCCGTAACATTTTCCCAAATGAAATGATACCGAACATCCATATGCTTAGTCCTCTCATGGAACACCGAATTCTTACACAAATGCAACGCACTTTGGCTATCTGAATACACCACCACCTGCTCTTTTAGGACCTTCAACTCTTCCAACAACCCTTTGCACCACATAGCCTCCTTTATAGCTTCCGTAGCTGCTATGTACTCTACCTCGGTTATTGAGAGTGCTACCACTAGCTGCAACTGAGCCTTCAAGTACCTCAACAACTACTTCATCCCAAGCCAAAGCTCCTTTCCGGGATTACTCACAAAGCTGCTGAGAACACTAATTGCTTGAGAAATGTCGGGTCTAGTGCTTACCATCATAAACATGACTGATCCAACCGCACTAGAGTAAGGGACCTTTTCTATTTCCTTCTTCTCCTCATCCATTCTAGGACATTGCTCGCTGGAGAACTTGAAATGACCAGTAAGGGGAATCTTTACTGGTTTACTATTTTTCATAGACACCATCTTTTCTATGTAGGAAGACTGAGAAACCTTCAACCTGTTTCTCTACCTTTCCCGGATTATTTTCATCCTAAGGATCTGTTGTGCATGACCAAGATCTTTCATCTTAAACTCCTCACTAAGTTAAGATTTCAACCTTTCTATTCTCTCCCTGTTGTTATCAACCAACAACATATCATCAGCATAGATGAGGATACTCACCATTTCCTCCACCTTGTGAACCGGTGAGAAAATTTTTGTGAAATCTATGCCATTTCTTTGTATGAACCCCTTCGCCACCAGCCTAGCCTTATTCCAGACTTTATCCCCTGAAGTGTTCCGTTCTTTGATCTTGTAAGTGCACTTACAATCCACAACTCTCTTATTTTCTGGTTTCAGCACCAATTCCCAAGAGTTATTTTCCCTCAAAGAATGCATTTCCTCCTCCATAGCTAGCTTCCATTTGATGAATCCTTACATCCCATGGCATCTGTGTAAGTTTCTGGTTCATTCCCTCCTTCTGAATAAGGAGCTACTACAATAGCATCCGCAAAACCATATCTCAAAGGTGGTCTGACCAGCCTTCTTTCCCAGTCCCTTATGAGCTGATAATCATTCTGATTCCCTGCATCATCTCCTTCTAGTCCAGCCTCTTCTTGAGTGTCCTGAGCTTGGCCTTCATCAATGGGCTCTACCTGGTCCGAACCCTCTTGCTTTCCTTGCCTTACCGGGTTGGTTTGCCCATTATCCCCTGCAGGGTTAGTTTTCTCCAAATAAGGAAATATATGCTCATTAAAAATGACATCCCTACTTATTATGAGTTTCATTCCTTTTGGTGGTAAGGACCACAACCTATACCCCTTAACCCCTTCACCATATCCTAGAAACACACACTTTTTAGATCTTGGGCTAAGTTTATCATCCTTTTTATGTGCAAACGCAGCACATCCAAAAGTCCTAAGGTTACTTAACTCAAGGGGTTTACCACTCCACATCTCCTCGGGAGTCTTAAGGTCCACAGCCCTAGAGGGTGATCTATTAACCAAATACGCAGTAGTAGACACTGCTTCCCCCCAAAAACATTCGGGTAATCCGAAACAAATTAACATGCACCTAACCTTTTCTATAAAGGTCCTATTCATCCTTTCAGCAACTCCATTTTGCTGAGGGGTTTTCACAACCGTTTTGTGTCTAGAATCCCATTTAATTTACAAAAATTGTCAAATTCCTTATTAAAAAATTCCAAGCCATTATCGGTTCTTAACACCTTAACTACCTAGCTCGTTTGAGTTTCTTCCAGCTTTTTCCACAGCACAAATTTATTCAAAGCATCTGATTTATTTTTAAGCAAATAAACTTAAACCTATCTAGAATAATCATCAATTGAAGAAAGAAAGTAAAGATTACCTCCTTGTGTTGGTGTTTATACTGGTCCCCAAAGATCGGCATGAATTTAGTCAAGAATACCCTTAGACTTGTGCAGTCCAGTGTTGAAGCTGACCCGATGTTGCTTCCCAAGAATGTAACATTTGCATAAATCATGTTTCTCTACCTTCTCACCATCAAGTAGACCATCCTTGTCGAGAACTTGCAGGCCCTTTTCACTCATGTGTCCCAAGCGATTGTGCTAAAGGGCTGCCTTATCCATCTCAGCCATCAAGCTTGCTACTTGATCCTTGATGTCCGTGTCTCCGATCATCTCATAAAGACCATCCTTCATTGCTGCTTTGATCACTATCAAAGATCCCTTGGTTACCTTGATCTTTGCTCCCTCTGCCTTGTATGTATACCCTATGGAATCTAGTTGCGCCAATGAGATCAAATTTCTTCTTAACTTCGGAAGATATTTCACATTCCGCAGCAGCCTAGTAACTCCATCAAGCATCCTCAACTGGATGTCTACTATCCCCCTCACTTGGCAAGAAGTATCATTCCCCAAGAAAACCTTTCCATCATTGATTTCCATGAAATTCTTAAACCAATCCCGGTGAGGGCAAATGTGATAAGTGCACTCGGAATCCAAGATCCATTTCCTGCTGCCCTGCCACTTGCTCACATTTGAGCACACAACAAGAACATCATCTTGTTGTTCTCCCTTGGCAATCGAAGCCTCTCCATCATTGGTATAGCTTCTTCCTCTCTCATCCCTTATCATCTTATTGCAATCTTTCTTGAAATGACCCTCCTTATGGTAGTAGTAGCATCTCTTTCCTCCAAATCTCGGTTTAGAGTGCGCTCTCCCATGGCTTTGTCCCATACCTTGTGGTTTGTCCCGGTAGTAGCCATGTATGTTGCTGCCATACCGAGTTGCTGGCCTTCCTCTAACGAACAGCCCTTCTCAACTTGATGTTTCCCTCATCTTGGCTTTGAAATCATGAGCCCTTATATCATTAATCATAATTTCTTTGGTTAGTGTATCTCTTCCATATTCAATAGCATTAATCAAGCTTTCAAAACAATAAGGAAGAGAATTCAACAAAATAACAGCCAATTGTTCATCAGGGAATTTTATACTACAACTAGCCAAATCCATAACTAGTTTATTAAATACATTAAGATTATCTTGCAACTCTCTATTAGGATCCATTTTAAAAGCAAAGATTCATTTCAAAAGATATATTTTATTGGGAGAGTTTTGGTAAGAAATAACTCATCTAGTTTCTTCCAAATGGTAGCTGGATCTTCCGTGTCTCCATATTCCCTTGTCACACTATCCGACATATGCAGAAAGATGGTGTTGTGCTCCATCTTCTTCAGCTCATTCCGCTGGACCTCCGTGATCCTTGCTGGAAAATCATCATCTTCTCCAATAGCCAAGTCCACCTTTGTTGTATAAGAACAACTTTGATTTTCCGCTTCCAAAGGGCAAAGTCTCTCTTTCCATCAAACTTCTCAACAATGAAGTTCGAACCCATCTTGCGAAGAAAATCCTAAGATTTATGCACTCACAATTGCTTTCCAACTTCTAAACTTCAAGAACACGATCAAATCTTGACCTCAACACCGTTCTTGAACCTCAAGAACCCGATCAACTCTTAATCTCAACACCATTCTTGAATCTCTCAAGAAGTTTCCATTGATTCTTGGAGTCTTGCTCCGATACCCCCTGTTCAACTCTGATACCCGCTGTTGCTTGCTCTGATACCACTGTTGCTAGCTCTAATACCACTGTTGGAAAATCATCTTCTTGCGGAATCCCAGGTTATGATCTTTCCAAACACCCAAGTCCAGAATGACTTGTTCAAACAGAAACCAAATAATCAAAGAAAGAACACAAGCAATTGTTATCGAGGTTTGGCAATGTGCCTACGTCCCCGTGAGCTCCTTCGAGCTCTCTGCACTAAATCAATGGAGTTCTTACAATTACAGCAACACCTCTTCAAGAACCCTCTTGTTCTTGAAGAACGAAAGAAGAGAAAAGGAAAGTGATAAGAACTAAGTGTTTCTCTAGAATTTTCCACAAGAAAATTCCGATTGCAAAGCCCTTGAATCCCAAATCTATACTACTCTCTTTCTAAACAACCAGCCTTTCTTCAATGAGTCTCTCTTGTGTTTAGTGTCTTTGCACTCTCACACACCATGTGTTCTATTTCACACTCACTATGATATTGCTCCTAGATGATCCTTTATATCGTGCAACCACTTCTTGAACCAATCTTGAAGTCAATCTTAATCCTTAGATCTTGAGGACCAATCAATCATAGCCCTTCAACAAGTCTAAGTGATCCTATGCGTTTTAACCAAGTCCCACGCACCAATCCAAAGTGCTGATCAGGAAGCATCAGGTGAGCCTGGCGCCGCGGCCCAAAATAGGGCTGGCCGCGGCGCACACAGGGCAGAAACCCCTCTAAGTATTCATCCTTGCTGGGCTTCCTCCTTTGCTGGTGGTCGTGGCACACACCACCTGTGCCGTAGTGCACACTTGGACCTGATGCTAATCTCTTCCACCCGTTTAATCCTTAGACAAATACCAACAAATTTTATTTTTGGATTATGGATAGGGAACGAGAAATGCCATGCTTAAGGTTTTATCTGTATTGTTAGTGGATACCCATGATGTCGTCCTTGAGTGTAGTAAATTTTATATTGTGCTAATTAGTTTATGGGTTGTAGTCTTAAAAAATGAATGGAAGTTGGAAGTTACCTTAACAGCTGCCAACGTTAGTCATGGTTTTGTTCCTCGTTGACAAAGTCTTAGTCTTTTATTGGTAGAGAAGAAAAGTGAAAAGAAATAAAAGGAAAATAAAATAATAAAAAATGATGGGAAAAGATGAAGATTGATTTTTCCATCACGAAATGGTAAAGATGATAGAAAAATGAGAGAAAAAAATGATTAAAAATAGCTTATTTTAGCTTTCACTATATAATCATTCCAATTTTGGAGGATTATAACTTATATACATGTGAAGAAAATATCAATCATCTCGCTTTTCTTTCTTAACAAACGATAAAAAAATGCAATCCATTCACTTTACTTTAGTCCCCCTCTTCCTTCCTTCCTCACTTTTTCCCTCAAAACCAATCATAGTTTTAGTCTTATTTTTTACTTTTAATATTCATTTTGTTATGTTGGTAAAGAGTGTTTGAATTATTCCATGATATGGGCCTACATTAATTGGGGTTTATTGGGTTTTGTTATAAAACAGGTAAGTATTGGTCTAATAAGGGAGACATAGAGGGAGCCTAATCGAGCAATCTATTTACAATAGGCTTAATACTCTAATATGTATAATACAGGTTAGTTATTGTAGGTCATAATAGACCTTTGAACCTTTGATGGGCAGGCCATTGGATTACTATATAAAATATAAGCTAAGTCCTCCTCCTATTCTCAACCCTAAGAAACGCATTAGGAAAAGATTTCCCCAGTGAGAGCTAGTGTGCTAAAGAAGAACCAAAGAGCGAAAATACCTATTGCTTACCTAAGTTTTAATTCTTAGGCTTGATCAAAGATTTCGTTGCGTTATCAACCTTGGATACTAAGCAAGGTGCATGTTCTTTCATTTATTTAATATTAGGTGTTATCTACTCTTCTATGGTGATTAAATGGGATTAAGGATATTAATTTGAAATCGTTCATGTGGTATCAGAGTCACCATATATTGAGTTTAGAACCCTAATTAAAGTTTCAATATTTGATTGAATAAAGGATGATAGAAAGTATGCTAAGGTTTACGATTCTAGCAAAAAAGTTAAGTGCATGATTGATTCACATGATGGTTAATGCTAATATTAGGTTTTATTTGCATGTTCATGTGGATTGAGATCTATGTCTATAGAAACATGATTTAAGGTATTAATTATGATGATTTGATTGAATGATTCTAGTTAAAATGTTAGGTTTTGGTCATTTAATTGAATCATGAGTGTTTAATACTGATTAGAACACATAGAGTATCAATTGAAACTCTTATATGTTGTTTGGATATAAAGAAAACTGATTTTGGGTGTGAAAATTGAGTGAGTACCATCAGGTGTCGGGTCCATAGTAAACTATCACTTGTGGACAGTTGACTATGCTAAGAGAAAAAAAATTGGATAGAAACTTCGACAATCAATTGTAGATTGCCATAGTTGACTGTCATCAGGACAAAAACTTTTGGTAGTCGAATGTGGTTTACCATAGTCTACTGTCATCAGGACCAAAAATTTTAATAGTTGACTACAACCAACTCACAGTCAACTGCCACTCATATTTTCCTTATTTTCACATAAAGTGATCCAAATTAAATCAAAACCATTCCTGAAGTACATATAAAGTTGTTAACAATGTAGTTAGCATGAAATATTATTTTAGGAACAAAATTAACCCATTGTATTCAAGAGTAAAATCATGTCTTATTGTTTTGGTGTGGGTAATATAAAGTATATCTCGGTATGGGAGAGTTTAATGAGTTTAGTTGAAATGTAGCTGTCAAAGTGGCCTTTTAAATTGGATTTGTGAAATATCAATCCTATACGATTGTGGGATGTCTATGATTTTAGTATATGGTCATTCACCCAAAGGTGATGGTTATGTATTGAAGTTAAGAGGATTACATAGGGAGCATATTATTGAAAAGTGATTGTTCAAGTGGTCTATACACCCAAAGGTGGTAGATTTATGAATTCTAGAATGGATTTTCATGGCCGCTACTATATGGATGGTTTCATAATTGTATGTCATGAATTCTTCCTAAAGGTGTTTACATGATGATGTATATGAGATCTCATAAGGTGTACTTGTTTATGGTTTTAAAGTACATTTTTACTCCACAACTTGCTAATAATGTTGCATTGTTTAACTATTACACCTTTTCTATCTACAACAATATGGTAAATATAGAGGTTTTTACTGGGTTGAACTTTAAGAAGTGAAAAGAGCATGTGGAGTTTATCACGAAGATGGTAGACATGGATTCATCACTGGCTATGGACAAGTAAACTGATCTTATAACTACTAGTACTGAAGATGAGAAGTTGGTTCATACTGAATGGTTGAATAGTAATCATATCTTTCTATTATTTATTTGGAGGTCAATCCAAGATCACCTAAAGACTAGCCTTCTTATTAAGTGTACAACGAATGAGCTTATAGCTGTTGTAGCACTTAGGTACCATGTTTTTTTCAAATGCTAAGATTGGGACACTTCTACAGGGGCTCTTCTCTATGAGGTATGATGGTTTTGAAGGGGTTAGGGATTACATTATATGGATGGTTGACTACCAAACCAAATTGAAATTCCTTGATGTCTCTTTTCCTGACTCCTAAGCCCTAAACACACTCCCACATAAGTTTAATATTTTCAAATCCAACTATAACTCCCAAGATGAGGCCTAGAATATCAATGACCTAATTTTTATTAGTTACTGAGGAAGAGAAACTGAAGAAAGAGAAAACCTAAATCACCTTATTTGCTTTAATTTCAAATACCAAGAAAGGCAAGAAACCAAAATCCAAAACTCATAAAGTTATTTAGAACACCAATAAAGAAATCAGTCAATCTAGCGATGTAGGGGGTCTTAAAAAAGCTATCTTTAAGAAATAACAATGCTTCTTCTATTGGAAGAAAGGTTATTGGAAGAAGGATAGCACTAAATTCAAAGTTTGGTTAACACAACATAAGCTTTAAGGTAATGACTCATTGGCACTTGTTGTTTGTGAATCCAATCTATCGAAGGCTCCATCAAGTTCATGGTGGCTAAATAGTAGTTCAACTAATCATATTGCTTTTACCATACAAGGGTTCATAAGCAAGAAGAATCCAAATAAGGAAGAACCAAAGCATACAGTGGACAACAATAAAGAAGTTGACATAGAGTTTATAAGAGAAGTCTGTTTAAATTTAGATTCCAAATTTAGATTACTATTATGAAATACATTTTATATACCTTCTTTTAGGCGGAATTTAATTTTCGTTTCGGTTTTGAACAAGCGTGGTTACTTTTTTTATATTAAGAATTTTATGGTTAAATTAAGTTTTGATTCAAAAGTTGTTGGCCATTACACTTTGCCATATGGATTGTATAGAATGTGTTTAGCTTCTAGTGATATCTATTCTTCTTCTTATAATGTTGAAAATGTTGTTGCCAAAAGACCTTTACTTAAAGAACAATCTTCTATGTTATGGCATAAAAGGCTTGGTCACATATCCAAAAAGAGAGTAGAAAGATTAATAAAGGATAACATCCTACCAACTCTTAACTTTAGTGACCTAGAGATATGTGTTGACTGTTGTGGTGGCAAAATGACTAAGATAAAGAAGACTTGTAGTTCGAACCTTTTGGAGATAATCCACACTAATATTAGTGGTATCTATTCAGTTATATTTTGTAAATGTAGATACTTTATTACATTCATTAATGATTATTCCCGCTATGGTTACTTGTTCTTGATTAAGGAAAAGTATGAGGCTCTTGAGAAATTCAAGATCTTTTGTACTGAAGTCAAGAAACAGTTGGGAAGGAGTAGAAAGATTGATAAGGGATGATATCCTACCTACTCTTGACTTTAGCGACCTAGAGACATGTATTGACTGTTGTGGGGGGCAAAATGACTAAGATAAAGAAGACCCGTAGTTCGGACTTTTTGGAGATAATCCACACTGATATTAATGGCCTCTATTAAGTTATATTGTGCAAAAGTAGATACTTTATTATATTCATTAATGATTATTCCCACTATGGTTACCTGTTCTTGATTAAGGAGAAGTATGAGGCTCTTGAGAAATTCAAGATCTTTTAGACTGAAGTCAAGAAATAGTGTGGAAAAGTTATCAAGATTGTAAAATCTGATCGGGGTGGAGAGTACTATGGTAAACATGGAGATACATGATCGCAAAAAGGACTGTTTGCTAAGTATTTGGAGGATTCTGGAATAGTAAACCAGTTTAATATGCTTGAAAGTCCTGAATAAAACAGTGTGGTTGAAAGATGAAACCACACCTTTAAAGACATGATGAGAGTCATAAAATACATCTTAACAGTACTTATTTGTTAGCATTTTAGGGTTGATCGAGGTTTGAATTACACTTTTATACCTTAATAACTCTAAAGTAATATTCTTGGATCACAGACTTATTTCGGTGCATTTTCAGGTACTTTGAGTTCAAAAGAGATAGAAAGTTATCATAGCTTAAAGCATAATGCTTCGATGCACATTCGAGTTAGGGCATGGTTTCGGAAGGATAAAATGAAGAGAAACCAAGTATTTAGTGTGAGCACTGCGGCCTGAAGAAGTCTAAGCCTCGGCCTCCATAACCAAGCCCAAAAGAGCAAGAAAGCCACCAGTGTGCGCCGCGGCCAGGAAGAGTGGGCATCGTGGCCCCTAGCAGCACATAAACTTGACTTTTTTCCTAGCGCTGCGGCCTCCAGAAAGTGAAGAAAAGCCTCAAAAGCTTGAGCCGCAGCCTGGATAAGTGTGAGCCGTGGCGCGCACACGAAACTTTGTTTATGAGTTATGACGTAATTAGGACTTTAATGATTGTTTAAACCCTAAAACACCCTTCGAACTTTTGTATTATAAATAGATCACTTAGGGTTTGAGAAAAGAACATCTTGGAAGTCCAGAAAACTCAAGAAGGCTACCACACTATTCCCCATCAAGTGTTCAAGCATGAGCCCCATGGCCAACTAATCTCCAAGCAAGGCGGAGGGATGAATCCTTAGGTGTAGTTGTTCTTATTTTCCATTATTCAGTTGTAATTGGGATTTATTGTCAAAACATTGTTATGATTTACTCTTTAATTTAATTAGAAGATTTTCTCTTAATTCGGTGATTATATCTTTCTTCTCCATATAAGTCTAGTCATGCTTTTCTTATGTGACATTCTTTGGGTATGATTGAGTCCGGTAGATTTATCTTTTAGGTTTTTCCATTACTGCAATATTATCATTAAAGATATATTGTCGTTTCTTGATAAATCTATAGGATAGGTTATGTGTGCTTAACTCGAAAGTAAAGAGTAATTCATATCAATAACATTAGGGTTTATATATGTGCTAGATCGAATATTTGCCGATTGCTTGTTTGGGATGTGAAACTTGCAATCGAGATAAAAACAACTGAATTAAGATTGGAATAAGGCAACAAAACTAGGGAGGATTCCCGGACCCTTGTTATATATCCATTATATTTACACTACTTCACATTACTTCAATATCAAAACTCAATTTCTATCGTTTAACTTTTATCATTTTTAAGGTTTGCACTTTCTCTTGTAGATCTCTTGTCTCCCTGTGGAATCGACACCCCAAAGCTGTGCTACAACTACCACATTATACTTTGGGAATAATCAAATTTTGGCGCTGTTGTCGGGGAGATGCACTTAAGTACAAGGAAGATTGTCAACTTTGAGATAAGACGGTAATATCGTTCTTTGCTTTTTGTTTTGATTTTCTAATTTTTATTTTTATGTTTTATTTGTTTCCCTCTAATCTCTTTGGTGTATGCTTAGACCGAGAGATTCGCGAGGTAGATTCATTAAGAGACCTGAAATAGAGTTACCTTCTCCTTCCACATCCGTTAGTGAAACCTCGCCTAGATCAAACCATAGTGCACACCCAAGTGAGAATTTAAAGGATATTGTTAACATGGCCGAAAATAACAATGAGAATGTTGCTAGGACACTTAAAGACTATCTGTACCCTAGCCGAACGGCCACACCATCCTGCATCATGTTCCCCCTTAATGTTCAACAACCTGATTTAAAGCTGGGCATGATCCAATTGTTACCAACCTTCCATGGATTTGAGAATGAAAACCCCTATATCCATATTAGGGAATTTGAGGAAGTGGTAGCTACTTTTCAAGGTAGGGCTGATATGGTAGACACCATCAAACTTAGGTTTTTTTCCTTTTCACTTAAAGAAAAAGCCAAGGTTTGGCTATACTCGTTAAGGCCTAAGTCTATAGGTAGTTGGAATGAGATGACCCGAGTTTTCTTCCAAAAGCATTTCCCAACCCATAAGACCAACAACCTCAAGAGACAAATCTCAAACTTTTCATAAAAAGAGAGCGAAACCTTATATCAAGTTTGGGAACGTTTCAAGGACCTCTTGAATTCTTGTCCACACCATTGGTATGAGAGTTGGCAGGTAGTTAGCTATTTCTAGGATGGACTCCTAAGTAGGGAAAGGCAATTTATAGAAATGATATGCAATGGGGATTTTCTTCAAAAAGATCCCGATCAGGCCATATATCTCCTAGATGACCTATCAAAAAAAGCCCACACTTGGACAGGACCAAATGCCATAGAAAGCACTAGGAGAAATCAACCCATTGGGATTTATCAACTTAAGGAAGAGGATAGCCTTAAAGCCTGTTTAGTGGCCCTAACTAAGGAAATTGAAGCCTTAGAAACCAAGGATGCTAGAGCCCCCGAACCGATTGCTAGGATAGAGTCCCATAAGCCTTGTTTCATGTGTAACGGGGTAGATCATGTGCCTAGGGATTTTCCAACCTATTTTGAGATGAAAGGAGAGTGTAATGTTGTAGAAATAGCCTTTAGGAAACCAGACTCACCCTACTGTAACACCTACAATTCCGGTTGGAAGAATCACCCTAATTTTAATTGGAAATCCGATAAGCAACCCCCTGCCCAATCTTGTAGCCATTGGAGATCCGATATACAACCTCATCCCCAACCTAGTACCCAATGGCAACCAAAAGCAACCTTATCTAATGCACCTCAACAATATTTACCTTTGGAAGATATATTTAAGTCATTTATGCAGGTACGTCCCAAGAGTGCGGAAGAATAGGGAAAAATAAATCAACGGTTGCTAGAGGAGCAACAAGCGATCAAAGAGGAACAAAAGGTGATAAAGAGTCAACTCACCAAGTTGACTAGTTTCTTGACTATTCAAGAGCAAGGTCATTTTCGCTCACAGCCACAACCTAATCCAAGGGGACAACATATGGCAAAAACCTCCGGACCTGAAAATCAAAATGTTAGAGAAGTTAACGCCATAATCACCTGCAGCAGTAAGAAAATTGATGGACCCACTCTACCATCACACTTGATTCCTAATACTGTGAGCAACAAGGATGAAGCCCCCAAGGAACAAGAGGTCCATGATGATTATTCTCCACTGGTGCCTTTCCCTTAAGCACTCTTTAAGCCTAAGGAGATAAATTTGGCATTAAAAGGTGAGATCCTTGAACAGCTTCAGCATGTTGAAATTAACCTCCCTCTTCTTCATGTTATAAAACAGATCCCCGGCTATGCTAAAGTCATTAAGGATCTATGTAATACTCCATGTACTTGCAACTCGGTCTAGGTGAGATCAAACCAACCTCCGTGGTACTTCAATTAGCGGATAGATTGGTAAGAAAACCAAGAGGTATTGTGGAAGATGTTTTGTTACAAATTGATAATTTCTATTATCCTGTTGACTTTTTGGTTTTAGATACCGTCTCTATTGTGAATACGGAGTGGAAAATGCCTTTCATACTTGGAACGCCATTCCTTGCTACCGCCAATGCCCTCATTAATTATAGGAATGGCCTAATGACATTATCATTTGGAAATAGGACTCTAGAGGTAAATGTTTTCCGAGTCTCAAGGCAGCCACATGAAGAGGATGAGTGTTTCGACACTTACATGGTTGATAAGCTTAATTTGGAGGATGAGCACATTAAAGATAAGTTTAACTCTTTGGATTTCTCTCCTAATAATTTTGAGTTCAATGATTCCTCAATCTATCCCCATACCATTAATGTTGTTGATGTTTTTGATAAGTCATAGGGATTTATTAGGAAATCATGGCAACCATGCTTTGAGGAGTTGCTTGAGAGAAGTCATATGGATGCGAGAATCAAATACCCTACTGCTGATAGTGAATGAGCAACACCAAGAACACTTGAGCCACATGTGGTGGACTTTAAGTATTCCTTGCCAAAAGATTAGCACTGAGGCCATTGAGTTTGGAGCCTCATTTTCAGCACCACAATCAGGCCAGTAGTGAGAGTAGTGCAGCGTCTGGTTGAAGATGTAAAACTTAGCCCTCATGGGAGGCACCCCACAGCATATCCTTTTATTGTTTTTCGTATATTTTTTTCTTGTTTATTATTAGTATTTTTTGTTTTCTAGTGTTAACTTCGTATTTCTGTTTCAAGGACAAATATACGAAGCAGTTCAAATGGTGGTGCACAATTTTCAACTTTTGTGCACTTTTGATTACAAATGGAGTTTCCTTTACTTTCTCTTTTACATTGAGGTCAATGCAATTTTTGAATTGGGGGTGGAGGAAACGTATTTCTTTTTTTTTTTCATTGAACTGTTTGGTGTCATTTTCCATTTTTGTTTTTTTTTTAGCATGCTTTGTGTTAGCCTTGGAGTTAATTCACACGTCAATAATATGAACTTAATTGAGATAGCATATAGCATTTATAAGAAGTTAAATCTTGCTTCAGGTTGATAAAGATATTACTCAAAGAGAATGAATTTACTACAATGAGATATTCTCACTAGTCTCTTCTAATGATTCTTTCAAGGTAATTATAGCATTAGTGCCTCATTATGTCCTGGAGTTACACCAGATGGATGTGAAAACTGCTTTCTTGAATGGAAACCTTGAGGAAAAGGTTTATATGGTTTAGGCTGAAGTTTTTAATAATGATAGTAAAGAACATATTTTATATAGACTCAAAAAGTCTATATATGATCTCAAGCAAGCTTCTAAGCGATGGTACTTGAAATTAGATGATGTAATGACTTCATTTAATTTTGTCGAAAACAAGATAGATCACTGTATATATCACAAGATCAGTGGGAGCAAGTTTATTTTCCTCATCTTGTATGTAGATGATATGTTGTTAGCAACCAATAATCTAGGATCATTTTATGAAACAAAGCAATTGTTGTCTAGGGACTTTGATATGAAGGATCTTGAGAGATATTTTTTGTCCTGGGAATTGAGATCCATAGAGATCGATCTCATCATATGTTGGGACTCTCTCAGAGGGCATACATTTTCCTTATTATTGATAGGTTCAATATACGAGATTGCAAACCTGGGAAAACTCTCGTTTCCAAATGTGATAAATTGAGCCTAAAACAGTGTCCTAAAAATGAAACTGAGAGATAAACTATGAAGACGTTAGGAGCATTATGTATGCACAAGTTTGTATTAGGCCGATCATTTCTTTTGCAGTTTGACTTCTAGACAGATATCTTTCAGACCCTTGTCATGATCACTAGATAGCTATCAAAAACCTATTGAGGTACTTGAAAGGGACAAGAGACCCTATGTTGATTTATAGAAAGGGTACAGAACCTTGAGCTAGTGTATTATACAAATTCAGACTTTGGAAGTTGTAAGGATGATAGGAAGTCTACATCTAGTTATATTTTCATGCTGGCATGGTGACATGTCTTGGAAAAGTGTTAAGCAGACAATCATTACTTCTTCTACCATATAAGCAAAGTTTGTAGCATGCTATAGAGCAACTATTCATGCATTTTAGCTAAAGAACCTCATTATAGAGTTATCAGTTGTTGACTCCATTGCTAAGCCCATCTAGTTGTACTGTGATAATATTTCAGTCATGTTGTTCTCTAAAAACAACAAAGGTATCATAGGGTCTAAGTATATGGAGGTAAAATACTTGACAATTAAAGAGTTGGTAAAGATAGATGATGTTACAGTATAGCATACTGGCACATATGATATGGTTATTGATCCATTGACTAGGTCTTCGCCCTTGTGTTTGTAAAAGGCATGTTGATAGTATAGGCTTAGGAATATCTTTTTATACTCTAGGTTAGTGGGAGGCATAATTTTTCTCTATTTGTGTAATTAAAATTTCATATGTTTATGCATCTTTTGCTGATGTATTAGATATTATGTTGACAATGATTATTACATGCAAATTTAGTTTAGATATTATTGTTGACTTTGGCATATGGATGTTTTATATATTTGTATTACCTTATACATATATCCATTAAAAGTATTAATATATCTGTCAATCTTAAGCAAAGGCTTGGGACATTCTGTTTATAACCTAAAATGTATGTCTTGTGACATATAAAATATATCTCGCAATATTATAATCACAAGTAAAACATACAAGTTTTGTTGAAAACCATAAAGATTTTCTTTGGTGTGTTTGTGTTGCTTAAAGTGGAGAAAAATGAAAGTGTCTTACAAGGTAAAGCAGCATATACAGACCACGTTGTAGATGTTGTTTCCTTGCTACACTACCATATTGGATTCATATCGATGGAGATTGTTGATTACCATGACAATGGAAGGTTCTATGTCGCTTAAAAGATACAGTTACCGCAATGATCCGGTATTAAGGACTCTATTAGACTGGACTGACACTTGAAGTAGCCTCTAGACTAATGTTTTAAAATTATGCACATAAAATTTAAAGTTATCTTGGTCTGAGATTTGTTTCCTTTTTAAAAAAAAATTCAAAATTAACCACAATTAGTGTTATAAACCAATGTGCAAACCCAAGAGGGGGTGAATTGGGTTTTTAAAACTTTTTGCAATTAACAAACAAGTTTTAAAAACTTAATCAATTAGAGAAAACACAACAAATAAATTACTGAAAAATAAATGAGTAAAGAAAGAGAATATGTAAACTCTGTTTATAGTAGTTCGGTAATATCGAAATCTCTCTGGCCCCACGTCCACTCTCTTCAAGGAATCACCTTGAAGTAATCAACTAATAATAGTCAAGTAACTTCAAGAATGTTACCCAAACCTTACAGGAATCTCTTCCACAAGGAAGTGCTTAACACTTAAACACTCTAAGAGTTACACCAACTCTTCCTCTTTACAATGATTGGATTTGATGGTGAAAGAATACAAGAGAGATTGCAATAAATGTTTTACAAGAAGAAGAATAACAAAGCTTTAAAGAATGACTCAAAAAATATTTTGAAAGCTTTAAAGAGTATTAATTAACTATAGAAGAAATTAAGTATTCTTGATTGTTAGAAATGCTCATTAAAATGGGGTTTTTATATTCTTGGCTTCACATAGCCGTTAGACACAAGTTGGAGTATTTTGGAGTATTAAGTGCTCTTGTCTCGCATCTCATTTTTGAAAACTAGTCATTTTTCGCGACAGGACAGTTAATTGTGAAAAACGGGCGGTCAACTATCTTCATTTAAACTTGAATTTTGAAACAGAAATGGGACTAGACAATCAACTGTGAAAAGCTATTGACCTTTACACAGTCCACTGTCCATTTGTACCTAATGCTATGCATTGGACAGTCGACTGTATATATTGCACATTCGATTGTCCATTTAAAAAATTAGAATTTTTAACTTCGTTTTGAAGAGATTTTAGGTCTTTTAAATGAGCAAAAACATTTTCTTAAAATGTTTTAGATCCATAATTAAGCTAAGTAATTGAAATATGATTTATAATATGATTATCTACCTTAGGAGCTTTCGATCTTGATCATTAAATAGCTTTCGAGGTGTGTACTCATCTTTGACGCACAATGTCTTTGAATAAGAGTATTTTTACAATTTAAACACTTAGATAAATTGTTAGCACATTTTAAACATATGTTTTGTCATAATTAAAATCAAAGTAGGGTCAACAATCTCCCCATTTTTTATAATGAAAAAACCAATAATATAAGAAGCAGTTTAAATGATAAGTCTTTAGATTCTTAGGAAAACAGACAGAGTTTCCTATTTATTTTCAATTAAAAACT
Source organism: Bretschneidera sinensis (assembly GCA_023935145.1). Lineage (NCBI taxonomy): Eukaryota > Viridiplantae > Streptophyta > Magnoliopsida > Brassicales > Akaniaceae > Bretschneidera > Bretschneidera sinensis. Next base: position 57,125,060 of record CM043700.1, on the reverse strand, counting down.
CTTGTAAAGACAAAGTAAAAATTCCAGCCAACTAAGAAGTAGTTTATATAAAAACTTGAAATAAATGAGCTCATCCTTGATTCATGGGTAGTAGAAAAATAAGAGAGATAAAAAATAAAATAAAAAAACCTTTCTCCCTCTTAATCCTTGCAAGGTTACAACCTTACAATTATCAAACATAGAGAAAATTTTGAATATTTTCTCCCCCTTATTCCATCATGATTGGAACTTACCATTTTCCTTCCTATTCTTGCTCAAACTTACTAACTTTCCCCCTTTTTGCCATCTTCACAAAAATTGAGACTAAATAATTGAAAAATGGACATCAAACAACATAGATATGCCTGGGAAGAATCAGAAAGCATATGATAAGCAAATAACAAGTAAGGCTCCTATGAGCCAAAATAAACACCCAAGCAAAGGGAAATTAAGAACAAACACATAAGAAAAGAGGTACTTAAAGGGCAAACATGCACATAAAGGTTCATCCAAAAATAAACAGAGAAAGCCCTCTCGAGAAAAACCAAAAACATAAAAGGTTAAATGTGCAATGCAGGAAAAGAAAATTAAAATATGTCTTGCAAAATCTTAAAATTTCAAGGCCATACGGTGAAGATAAGGATCAGTATGAGACTATCAAGGTGCATCCTTAGAGGGGCGACATATCTTAGCAAGTAACTGAGTATGCATCCCAATCATCTGCTCCCGAATATCTTCTATTTCTCCCTCAATGATGTCAAAACGGGCATTCATAGTGTCAGAAAGAGAAGATATCCCTTCCTTGATCTCTTGTAGTGCAGCTAGGACTAACTGTTAAAATCTTGAGTACTCGGACTAGAACCATTGGCACCACCAGTTGGATCACTTGCCTCTCATTCCTCAGCTTCCATTTCTTCTTTTTCTTTATCCTTTGTAGGTGGTTCAGTTTTTCTTTTCCATACACCCGTAGCTCTATCAAATTTGGAATTCATAGTACGCTCCCAAGTGCCATCCTTAAACTGAATCAATTCCATTCTATTTAAAGTAGACTTGTTGAAAACATCAGTGGTTGGCAACTCTACTTTCTCTTCTCCATAAAAGAATACACCATAGTACTTTAGAATCCTAGTAATAAGCATTCCAAAAGGAAGACCACCAAGCTTTTTCTCTTGCCCCTCAATCATTTTTGCTATAATTAGACTATACAAATTATATCTAATTCCATTCATGATCATCCATAAAATGTAGACATCCAACTAACTGACATATGTATGACTGCGCTTTCTAGGAGAGATGCAATACTCAATAATTAAGTGCACTACTCTACTCTCAATGTTGAGTGTATTTGTGTCTTTAAAAGTGGCATGGAAAGTGTAATTGGGATCTCCTCTTAGCATTCTAAGGGCATCTTGTTTGTCAAAAATCCTCAGCCCAATTGAATGTGTCTACCAATTCCTCACCACCTTTAAGAATTTACAGAATTTCAAATAGCATATTTATATTAACCAAAATCTTTTTCCCTTTAACAACTATCATGTGAGGATAATATATTTAAGAGGCCAAAGGAATGATTGGGAATTACATTAGATGTAATCAATAAGTGCTATATACCTATTAAAGGTTTATTATAGCAAATAAACTTTTATGCGAGACTATTTTAAACGAGTAACGGGATCCCAATCCCCGCTAAGAGACCTTCCAACGAGGTCACCCGAATTTCATAACGAGAAATTATGAAATTCGAAAAGAATAGTTAGAGGAACCAATATGAAATAAGACCAAATCTATTGGTAGATAATAAAATGAATAGATGCTAATTTTTTGTTGTTGCAAACTTGTAGATCGTAATGACCAACCTCAACCTCCATCTAGAATTCTTAATACCAACAGATTGATCGAGCCTAATTTCCTAAATTAGTTGAGGAATTTGAGAATTGTTCTAAAGTCTAAGAAAATTAGCTATGTTCTTGATCAATCTCTTCAACAAACTATTGTTGAAAATGCTCTGGAAGAAGAGATCGCTACTTTTGAGAAGTAGCAAAAGGATGAGATGAAGGTTAGGTGCTACATGCTAGCATCGAGGTATAATGAGCCTCATAAGAAACATGAGAAAATGGAACGTGCCTATGCGATGTTGCTTCTTCTTAAGAGTTGTATGGCATATGTCACGACCCACACCTATACGACTACCTTTATGAGTCTAGGACGCACAATTAAATTAGTTACCATATTTTAATAGGAACCTCTTTATGTCATTTTCATCTTCAACATTTATCTCAATATTAACTTCAACTTTTCACTTTTCATCCATAGATAAATGATAAAAGACATTACAAATCATATTAAATTTATTCAACCTCTTACAACATAACCATTATTACAATTACAACAAACTATAGCCTGAGGAAAGGATGCCAAAGATATCACCTAAACCAGCAAATGTTCCTGATATCGAAAAAGATGTCTAATACTCCTCCAAACCTAGCTATTTCATAAAGAAATGACCAGCCAACTTTTGAAGCCAACATGAGTTTAAAATACTAAAATTCAAATTCTCATACAACAAGAAATAACATTTGTTATATGAAACACATAAACACAATGATAAATCATTTAAAACATGAACTCTGAATTTAAGCCAAACATAGATCATTATTCATATTTTAAAACAAATCAAAATAAATCATTAACTGATTATAACATTGAAAATCATCAAATAACTTCTTTTTATTTTCTCAAAACTCATGAATAATTAAATCTTCTATTTCCTTGGGCTAGTTTCCAAATATCAAGTATACACAAAATATATATACATATATATCATCATTGTGTCTTCCCATCTAGTAAGATACGTATATACTAAATATCCCCATCTATCATGACACATATTTAATAAATGTCCCCATCTAGTAGGACTCATATTTAATAAATGTCTCCATCGAGCAAGATATGTATCCGAATACTATAATAGACTGTAGCTGAGGACGGAGTAATCTCTCGGGCACACTCTTATCATCGTCTCATATCCCCATCCAACAGGACACGTATCCGGATACTATAATAAATTGTAGCTAAGGATGGAGTAATCTCTAGGGAACAATCTTATCATCGCATATCTTCATTCAGTAGGATACGTACATAATATAATAAATGTCCCCATCTAATAAGACATTTCTATGTATTATTACAATATCAGTACCAATGCCAATCTCATCATCTTAATAATAAATTTCATTCTTATTTCTTCTTCATACTCAAAACATCTCATACACATTTTATTTCAACAAATATAAATCTTCTTCATAACTTATTAAAAAATGATCAATCGTTTCACATTAGAGATAAAAATTTATGCTTCTGCACAAATATTGTAATCTAAATGTACAAACTCATCTTTTTCTCAAACAGATCATAAATTCAAGCACAAAACACATTTCTACCACATAAAAAGTAATGAGAATTTTATATATAGTTTGGTAGTAAAAACCTACCTCAACTACACCCAATTTAGATACTTTTCACAAAACAGGGTTACTTGGACCTGCTTCTCCCATTGTACCTCCACCTATCAAGAACACGCTAACCAATATAACTATCACATAATTGATCTAAACTCCTTTTAATGGATTAAATGTATGTATATATGTATGCATGTTCCAATCTATTCTCAAATTCAAAGTTTTAGTTGAACTCTTTTCCTTCATCTTAAATCAAATCCAAACTTATTCACAATTCAAAGTTTTAGTTAAACTCTTAAAATCACAATTTCTATATAAAAATGAACAAGAAATAAGAAGATTACCTCCACAAATTTTTGCAAAAACTTCTTGAAAGCAGATCTTTAATTATTGAATTCAATAAATGTTTATGAAAAACTTCAAGTCTCGTATAATTCTTCAAAAGTTTTGAGAGAATTTGAGAGAGAGAGAGAGTTTTAGAGGGAGAAATGAAAATTTAGTACGAGATAAATGAGTTTTGAACATGAAAATGGTGATTTATATAGCCCAATCTTTGCTGGAGGCCTGCTTAGGCAACTGGTGAAGGGCTAGGCACCTACGTAAGTACTTGTTGCCTTCTAACGCGCTCCAAACCCCATTTTTCATCTTAGTTCCTTTCTACCTCTTTTCTTCAGTATATTTTCAAATTATTTTCTCAATATTGCCTCAAATTTGAATTTTAATTTAAACTAATATGTATATGTGTGCATGATGATCATAAAATAAAATAAAAGATTATCAAATTACTTCTACCCTAAGGGTGAGGATTTTACAGTAAGTATAGTCGCAATGCAAGGTTCCAGATCTCAAATGACCTCTTTAGGGCAAGAATGTTCGAAGGATCATCATTCCATGAACATGGATTAAAAATGATCAATTATACCGACCAGTTAGATAAGCTTGGTGTTAGCATGGATGCGAAGTTAAGTAATGACTTGATTCTATAGTCCTTTTCAAACTCATTAGCGCAGTTTATTATGAACTACAACATGAACAAGATAGAAGCTATGCTTTCAGAGCTTGTTAGCATGTTGAAGGTTGCATAGCGAATGATTAAGAAAGGTAAGGCACCTATTATGCTTGTTGATGGGGCTTCTTCTTCTAAGCCCAAGGGCAAGAATATCTTAAAGAAGAAGAAAAAATCATTAAAAGAAAAATGATGTGTCAACAAGGCCAGTTCTTCAAAATCCAAGAAGGATAAGGACAAGTGCTTCTATTATGTTAAAGAGTGACACTAGAAGAGGAACTGTAAGGATTACCGTACAAGTTTAAAGGACAAGCCTTTAGAAGGTATGTCTAGTTTATTGGATTTTAAAGAAGAAGAATAAATTATTAAAAGCAAAAGGATGTGTCACTAAGACCAGTTCTTCAAAATCCAAGAAGGATAAGGACAAGTGCTTCCATTGTATTAAAGAATAACATTAGAAGATGAACTGTAAGGATTAACTTGCGAGTTTAAAGGACAAGCCTTTAGAAAGTATGTCTAGGTTATTTCTTATCAAGATCAATTTATCAATTAAATATGATTTTACTTGGGTATTAGATTCCAAGTCCACGACCACTTTCTGACGTTTGGATGGGCCGAATCCATCACCACCCTTTTTGAAAGATCCAGACAAGGATTTTTGCATTTTAGAGTGAAATAGGGTGTGGTTATGGTGAAAAAGTGATAGAAATATGTTTTGTGGAAGATTTTGTGAGAAATTTGGTGGTTTTTGGTGAGAAAATGAAGAAATTTCAGGAGAGAGAAATGGAGGTGTGGCTGACGTTTGAAATTTAGGAAATTTTGAGGTTGAAGATGAAGTGCAACTATATATAGTCACGATCGGACAGTCGACTTTTGAGAATAGACAATAGATTGTCCTATTTAATTTAAAGGTGTAGAATGAAGCATTAAAGGGGCAGTCGACTATGCATATGGGAAATCGACTGTGGATACCTTCTGTACATTTGACAGTCGATTGTGCAATGCCCAGAAATAAAATTTTCAAAATAAATTTGCAAGTTTTGAGTTCTTAATGCTATTTTTGAGTGAGGGAACATTAAATTGATAATTAATCCTCATTCACTTAATAACAATAATGCAAATGATGAGTATGAATGCAATTAACCACATATACATTCATAATTCTTTATGCCCATTAATAATATAATTCTACAAAAGGTGTCTTCATTCAAGGGTTTTGTAAAAATATCAACAAATTGATTTTCTGTAGGTATGAATTCAAGTTTGATATCACATTTTTTAGCTTGATCTCTTATAAAATAATGTATAATCTCAATTTATTTGGTTCTAGAATGTTGAATTGTATTTTTTGTAAGATTGATAACACAAGTTTTATCCACATATTCTGCTTCGGCGGTTGATAGTGCAACCAAAATTTGTTTCTTTGAAAACAAATAAGTTAACATGGCACCTAGAAATTGGCATGTTCCACTGGTATTTTTTTCTATCAATTCTACAATCGACAAAATCAGCATCCGAATACTGACTTATCTCAAAAGGTGACGATTTTCTTTAATACCACATCGTAGATTTTGAGTACCATTCAAATATCTTGAAGTTATTTTTTTTTTTACGGAAACAATATGGGATTCCTTTGGATTTGCTTAGAATCTAGCACACATGCATACACTAAACATAATAGCGGGTCTACTAGTAGTTAAATAAAGTAAAACTCTTACAATGCTTCTATAATTCTTATTATCAACACTTTTACTTCCTTCATCCAAATCAAGCTTTGTTCAAGTGCTCATGAGATTCTCAATAGACTTTGAATTCTCCATCTTAAATCTCTTTAGTAAATCCTTTGTATATTTGGATTGGTTGATGAAAATTCCTCTCTTAGTTTGTTTGATTTGAACACCAAGGAAGTAGTTAAGCTCTCCATCATACTCATTTCAAATTCACCTTGCATACACTTAGCAAAATCTTGACATATAGATTTATTAGAGGCACCAAATATAATATCAACATATATTTGGACTAAGAGAATGTTATGCTTAGGAGTTTTTGTAAAAAGAATGATGTCCATTTTATCTCTTGAAAAACCATTATCAAGTAAAAACTTACTTAACCTTTCATGCCATGCTCTTGGAGATTGCTTTAACCCATAAAGGGCTTTAAAAAGCTTATAAACATGGTTTAGAAGGTTAGGATCTTCAAAACCAAGAGGTTGTTCAACATAGACCTCTTCTTCAATAAAGCCATTTAGAAATGCACTTTTTACATCCATTTAAAATAGTTTGAAGTTCTTACAACATGCAAATGCAAGCAACAAACGTATAGCTTCTAGTCTAGCTATGGGAAGTTTCATCAAAATCAAATCATTCTTCTTCATTATAACCTTTAGCTACGAGTCTAGCCTTATTTCTAGGTACTATTCCATTTTCATCCATTTTGTTTCTAAAAACCCATTTAGTTCTAATTACCGTATGATTTTTAGCTCTAAGAAGTAAAGTCCAAACTTTATTTCTTTTAAATTGATTTAGTTCCTCTTGCATGGAATTTATCAAATTATCATCATTTTTGGCTTCATTAAAAGTCTTAGGTTCTACTTGAGATAAGAAAGCAACATAATTACAAATATTTCTAAGAAAGGATCGAGTTCTTACCCCTTATGAAGGATCACCAATCACTTGATCGATTGGGTGATGATTCACATACCTTCAATCTTTGGGAAGATCACCCCTTTGTTGACTTGTTGATGATTGATCAAGTGTAAGTCCATCTTCCTCTTGAGCCATTTGAGGTTGACTTTCTTAGGGTCAATGTTGTGAGTTTTAAATTACTCGCAAGTGCACAAGTTGTTTGCAATATAATGTTATGCACGTGCGAGGTCGAATCCATAGGGAATTTGTGAAAATATATTTTTATCTAAACTAACCCTATTTTAACCTAGTTCCGAATTGTGAATTATATTGTGCAAAGAAATATAAACTTAAACTAAATTAGTTTAAAGCAAATGATAAAAACACTAAGGTTTTCTGAATCCACCCCACCAAAGTAAAGCATATATCTTCATGTTCTATATAAAAATAATCTATCAAATCATTCCATGAATCCACCATTATACAAATCACGATGAATACCCAAACTATACCAAAATCATCCAATGTATCCGTTCAATTCCTAAATCACAATGGATATTCAATCTAATTTGAATGATCCGCCGTATCTGGCAGATCTAACACAAAGAATATTCAATTTAACAATTTAAAAACAATCAATCACAAGAGTTTACTCAAACAATTGAAATAGAACATTTATACTAAAAATATCATAATTGTACGAACATATATGAAAATATAATGCTAAACAATGGTGAGCCTTCATCTTCAACCTTAGATGAAGATCTTAGCCTCGCATAATTATGAACATAATTTTCACAATTACAGTGCTAAACATTTAAACTTTAAAACTTAAAATAAATTAAAACTACCAATACATAGATAGAGAGATTCCACTCGCAGCTATCGTGCAGTGTTTCTCCTCTTGGTAGCAAAACCTTCGAGATCCACCAGAATGCTAAAAGAAGTCCTCCAGATTGCACACCCATTTGATGAAGTGAAATGGGGCTTTTATAAGGGAACTTCATGAGTGTAATGTGTTTCCAATCTGATGTGGGATATGGGATATAGAAGTTGTTTCTAATCGATATGGGATGTGGGATTTAAGCCTTCACATGCCCTTCAAAACTTTTGCCCACACTGAAATCCCGCACAGTCTGACCTTTGTCTACTACAACTACCATAACTTTCTTTAGAAAAATCATATTTATGAGCCGTAAAATTCTCCAGAAAACAGACATCCGGATCTTTCCAAGCATATATGGCTCATCTCCTAGTTCTTCCGGAATCATTACAGTTTAATCCACAAAAATCACTTTTGCCACGCTGAAATCACACACAACCTGACCTTTGTCTACTAAAACTACCATAACGTTCTCTAGAAAAATCATATTTACGAGCCATAAAATTCTCTAGAAAATAGACATCCGGATCTTTTCAAGCATATATGGCTCATCTCCTGGTTCTTCCTGAATTAATACAAAATCAACAAAGATGACTGATCTGTGCGGGCAATTTTGGCAATTTAGTGAAACTCCTTTCCAAGTGCTTGTAAGCATGTAAAACAACAAAAAACAACTCAAAGTAACAAATTCCTAAGCTAACAAATGTAAATTAAGGGGCCAAAATATGCAATATTTGGCACTCATCAAATACCCCTAAACTTACATTTTGCTAGTCCCTTAGCAAAACAAAATAAAAAAAAAAACTAAATGAAAAACAAAGAACACAAAGATAAATCCATCATTCATGGTGTCCAAAAATTTAAGTAGCACACAAAACCATGATATTCATTCATGAGCAAGCTTAAAATATAAACCCATCATTGCAATGAATAGGAATTTTAAAATCTAATTACTTACAAAAGACAGGCTAAGGTATCACAAGTCTGACTTAGTGTTAAGTGAATTAGCATATAAAGATAAGGCTTCCAAATAACTTTAACATGCAATGTCTCCATGTGTCAAGATTCATAGAATTTCTCATCAGAATGAACAACAATGGCATAGTTTTATTTTCTTCTCTCTTTTATTATAAGGCTCTGCTATGTTTAGTTCCCTTAAGCTTTCTAATTGACCCATGTAGCGAGTTTTGAGTCAATGACTCCCAAACCATATGGTTTTAAGGCATTAGGTGTAAAGACACCCCTAAGGACTTACTAACTCAAGTCAAAAAAGCTACGAAACTAAACTCTCCTTAATACTACCAAGCAAAATATCAATCTTTTGACATGAACACTCACTGCTTACTAAGGCAAGAGTTCGAGTTACTCAGTGGAAAGTTTCTCAATGATCATTACGAATAAAATTCTCACCTTTTGACGTGAACACTCACTGATTACTGAGGCAAGAGGTCCAGTTACTCAATCGAAAGTTTATTGATAATTATTATATATATATATATATATATTTACGTTTCTATGCCAAAGTGTTTATCCTACAAGTCATCCAGTTTCAGTTAAGTCATGGAAACATTCACATTAAAATCACATGTCATACCTCACACAATTATGTTTTAATGTGCTCGTGTCAAATTAGATCAAACAGATGAATTCTTAAATGCCTAAAGTAAGTAACAAAGTTTCAAAACTCTATCATCAGATCATGTGTTCACAATTTTAAACTCACCAATGGCATCACATCATAGTATTTGTTTAGATTAACCAAAATTTCAAAATAACATGAGCATGCATTTATCTTCTTCTTTTTTTAACGAAAAAAAAAACAACAAATTAGGACAAAGTGCGTGTAATGTGTCTCTCATACCCCCAAACTTAAATTACACATTGTCCTTAATGTGTGAATAATATGAAAAGAGCTAACTTGGGAGATGGAGAACTAGCTGGACTGGCATGGCTCATAACATACCCCCAAACTTGAACTGAAGTACGTGTTGTCCTTGAAAAAATAAAGACTGAAAAACAAAAGAAACACTAGAAATAAACAGTAACAAGAAATATGTAAAATAATAAACAAATAGAAAGGATATGTTGTGGGGTGCCTCCCATGAGCGTTAAGTTTAACGTTTTCAGCCAGACCCATCATTAGTAATCGTGCCCTACTAAGCGCTTCACCGTCTGATCAATAAATGGGAGTGGAAAATGATCCTTCCTTGTGGCAGCATTCAACTTACAGTAGTCTAGACACACTCTCCATCCTGACTGAACACGAGTTGGCACCAACTCGTCGTCCTTATGCTTCACTACCGTCAATCCAGCCCGCTTGAGCATGACATGAATCGAGCTCACCCACTTGCTATCAGAGATTGGATAAATGATCCCTGCATCCAACAATTTTATCACTTCAGTCCTCACAACCTCTTGCATAGCTGGGTGGAGCCTTCTCTGTGGCTCCCTCGATAACTTGGCATTCTCCTCCATCTTACTGCTCTCCCGAGGAGCAGACTCCAAAATAGCATTCGCTTGCTCAAGTAACTTATCCATATCCAAATCCTCTCCAAATTGAGCAAAGCATGCCTCTAAAATGTCGTCAGACTCCCCTTTTTTCTTGGGCGCTTGTAATCTCTCAGGATAAGGTGCTTTAGATACAAATGACCTAGGGAGATCCTTAATAGTAGGTCTGGCTGTAGATGGCTCAGCATCTCTCTTCTCCTTGTTGCCACTTTCTTACCGTTGCTGCATAGTAGGGTTCTCTTCCACTTGATTGTCCACTTGTCTCCCAGACCTCAATGTGATAATCGATTGCACTTTTTCCTACCCGTGCGTAGGAGTTGATGAATTTCCAACCGCAAACTGTTCCATCGGGTTGGGCACGGGTTGATTGGGGAACTTTCCCTTCTCTCATTCACCCACATGACTTGCGATTTGATCCATTTGACTCTTTAGCTTGGAAATCACTTGGGTGTTTACCATTGTTGCACTCTTTACTTCGTCGATGGATTGGCCAGTCATCTTCATGAAATCCTTGAGGGTGTCCTCTAGACACTGTGAAACCGACGTTGGCGCTTGAGTGGGAGCATGGTAAGCGGGTGATGGTGCTGGATGGGCTGAACGACCATGACTTGGAAATTGTGGAGGAAATCCATGAGGGTATTGATTGTGAGCATGATGAAGGGCTTCTCCCTGATTCATCGGTTGGTTCTGCTCCCATGAAAAATTAGGGTGGTTTCGCCACCCTAGATTGTAAGTCTCGGAGTAAGATCCATTTGATTGCCTCTGATAATCATTAAAAGCGTTCACTTGTTCCATGGGATAATCGAAAAAAGCCGACATTGATGGACAATTCTGTGCTAAATGCATAGGACTAGCACAAATGGAACAACTATCAACATTGAATGTATTGGCTGCATTGATGGACCGGTCGGTCATCTTCATGAAATCCTTGAGGTTTTCCTCCAATGTCTGTGGCTTTATATCAAAATGGGTAGCATTGGTTGGTGGCAACACTATACAAGAAGGGGAGTTAGTCACAATGGGTGCGAACAAATCCCTAAGGGATGTAGTGAAGTCCACGTTCCAAGCTCTAGGTTGCTCTACATTCTCAAGTTGATTTATATTCCAAAAATTTTCTCCCATCTCAATTGTCTCTCTTTCAACAAGTGCTCTCTTCTGTCTCCTAAGAGTTCTTTCTAATTCGGGATCTAAAGGTATTAACTCTAAGTTCAAGGATCTCCGACCAAGCATACACCAACAAACAGCACTAATATAAACTAACCAGCAGAAACAAAAGAATAAAATACAAATAACAAATAACAAATAACAATAAGATAATATAATATAATATAAAATAAATACAAAAACAGAAAACACAATACTCACAAAATGGGTCAACAAAAATTGGCAAATTTTTTCATATTTTTATTTTTTATAGGCAATCGCAAATAAAAACAAATAAACAAAAATAAAATTTCAAAAAGAAAAATAAAACAAAAATGCTAACTAAACTAGTAGAAATATAAAATCAATTCAGACAAAAATTTAATTTTCACAAACAAAACAACTCCCCGGCAACGACGCCAAAAACTTGTTGTGAGTTTTAAATTACTCGCAAGCGCACGAGTCGTTTGTAATATAGTGTTGTACAAGTGCGAGGTCGAATCCACAGGGACTTGCGTTGTGAAAATATATTTTTATCTAAACTAACCCTATTTTAACCTAGTTCTGAATTGTAAATTATATTGTGCAAAGAAATATAAACTTAAACTAAATTTGTTTAAAGCAAATGATAAAAACACTAAGGTTTTCTGAATCTACCCCACCAAAGTAAAGCATATATCTTCATGTTCTATATAAAAATAATCTATCAAATCATTCCATGAATCCACCATTATACAAATCACGGCGAATACCCAAAATAAACCAAAACCATCCAATGTATCCGTTTAATTCACAAATCACAATGCATATCCAATCTAATTTGAATGATCTGCCGTATCCAGCAGATGAAACACAAGAAATATCCAATTTAACAATTTAAAAACAATCAATCATAAGAGTTTACTCAAACAATTGCAATAGACCATTTATACTAAAAATATCAGAATTGTACGAACATATATGAAAATATAATGCTAAACAATGGCGAGGCTTCATATTCAACCTTAGATGAAGATTTTAGCCTCGCATAATTATGAACATAATTTTCACAATTACAGTGCTAAACATTTAAAATTTAAAACTTAAAATAAATTAAAACTAAAAATACATGGATAGAGAGATTCCACTCACAATTGCCGTGCGGCACTTCCCCTCTTGGTAGCAAAGCCTTCGAGATCCACTAGAATGCTAGCAGAAGTCCTCCAGATTACACACCCATTTGATGAAGTGAAATGGGGCTTTTATAGGGGAACTCCAAGAGTGCAATGTGTTTCCAATCCGATATAGGATGTGGGATATAGAAGGTGTTTCCAACTGATGTACGATGTGGGATTTAAGCCTTCACATGCCCTTCAAAACTTCTGCCCACGCTGAAATCCCGCACAGCCTGACCTTTGTCTACTAAAATTGCCATAACTTTCTCTAGAAAAATCATATTTATGAGTCGTAAAATTCACCAGAAAATAGACATCCGGATCTTTCCAAGCATATATGGCTCATCGCCTGGTTCTTCTTGAATTAATACAGTTTAATCCGCAAAGATGACTGATCTGTACGGGTAATTCTGGCAATTTAGTGAAACTCCTTTCCAAGTGCTTGTAAACCTATAAAACAATGAAAAACAACTCAAAGTAACAAATTCCTAAGCTAACAAATATAAATTAAGGGGCCAAAATATGCAATATTTGGCACCCATCAGTCAACAATGGGAGTGGGATCATCCACTCTTTGCATAAAACCTATATCATCATCAAGAGGAGTTATTCTATTACTAATGAGATTAGTCTCATCAAAGGCAACATTTACGAATTTTTCAACCACTAGAGTTCTTGATGCAGGAGGATCCGAGTCAGATGATGCAGAGTTGTCAGATAGCACGTTGTTGGCATTAAGGTACCTAAAGTTGGCGGATTAGCGCAAGACTAGCAGATTGACTACCTAAAACGAGCCATGGGCTCAGATCAGGCCCTAGAACCCTAGTTTGATTGGAAATGAGCCAATGAACAAAACTGAGGATTTTATCCTCAGCATTGGGGGATTTTAGCCAAAAAAACAACATTTAGGCCCTTCTTTTGGCAGTTTTTAGTTTTTAAGAAAACTTTTTATTTTATTTGCAATTACTTTAAATTCGGCCTTAATTTAATTTTCTTATTTTAGCTCTGACCTTATAAATAAGGTTTTAGGGTTTAGTAATAATTATTATTGGTATTTGCATAATTTTAAATTAGACATCAGAGTTGTTTCTTTCTTCCCTGTGAAATATCTGCCGAAACTAGCCTGCAGAATAATCGTTATTCTGCCCGGTGTCAGTTGGTATCAGAGCTTCAGCATCTTCTTGGGGTGAGATTTCATCAGTTTCCACGGTTGGTGGTCATGGTCATGGCCATCGCGGGCAGGTTCCGAGCGAGGAAGCCCCACACCGTGATCGTAACGTTCAGGATACGATGATTAAGGATTTACAGAGGCAAGTCACAGAGTTAACCCAGCGTCTAGTGGCGCAGAATTTTGATGATCGTGAGACGGAATATCACAATTCTAATTCCAGTTTTGAAAACCTGTATCACAATCCTGGTCGATTCAGGGAGCACCGTGGTCGAGATGATCATTGTGGAGACCTCGGATTCAGAGTGGATCTGCCCGAGTTTTCTGGTACATTACAGGCCGAAGGATTCGTCAATTGGTTGAATGAAGTAGAGCATATTTTTTAGTATAAGGAAGTCCTAGATCGTGTCAAAGTAAAACTAGTCGCCATCAAACTCAAAGGCAGAGCATCTGCATGGTGGGAGCAGTTGAGGCGCTCACGCTAACGGTAGGGCAAGGCCAAGATCACTGATTGGGAGAGGATGAAGAAGAAGATGAAGGGTCACTTCCTTCCTTTCGGCTACACTCAAACCCTATTTCAGTGACTTCATTCGTTGAGGCAAGGCACGAGATCAGTTGATGATTACACGGAGGAGTTCTATCAATTGATAGCCCAGAATAATTTATCTAAGACGGAAGAGCAGATTGTGGCAAGATATTTGGGGGATTACGACAGCCCCTGCAGGATGTCCTCAACCTTCACTAACTATGGACCGTTTCTGAAGCATACCAGCGTGCACTTGCGGTGGAAAAACAGCAGAATAGGAGGCCAATGAACCAAAGCAGCAATCAAAGTAGTCAGCCAGTTCGCCCTCAAGAATTTTGTCCTGCCCAGCAGCCACCCCAAGGTAACCCTTGCTCAAACACTAGATGTTTCAGATGTGGTGAACAGAGACATAAATCGACTGAGTGCAAGAAGCCTGCCAGTCAGAAGGGCAAAAATCTCCTAATTGAGGACGACGTGGTAGACGAAACTGAGGAGATTGGAGAGCCTGTGTATGACGATGATGAAGATGGAGATGTGTTGTATGGAGATGGCCATAAGACCTTGGTTGTTCGTAAGAGTTTACTGACCCCCAAGGGCGATACAGGGGACGATTGGTTGAGGACTAATCTTTTCCATTGACCTGCACATCTGCAAGATAATCATTGACAGTGGTAGTTGCGAGAACGAAGTGTCTGAAGAGGCTGTCCAGAAATTGCAGTTGAAGATAGATCGTCATCCCAAGCCACATAAATTGTCATGCTTGAATAAAAGTAGTGAGGTAACAGTAAATAGGCGATGCCTAGTGTCTTTTTCGATTGGTAAGAAATATTTTGATAATGTTTGATGTGATGTTGTGTCTATGGATGCTTGTCATGTATTGTTAGGCAGACCTTGGCAGTATGATCGCAGTGTTATTCATTATGGGCGGAAAAATACATATTCTCTTAGCATCAAAGGGAAGAAGATTGTGTTGGCACCTCGTCGGGAAGGAGCCACTCTTACCCCGGTAGCCAATAATATTAATATGCTTTCTATGTCCAGGTTTTTAGCTGAGATTGAGCATGGAGACGTGATTTATGTTCTGCTGCCTTATGGGAATAGTGCAGCAAACATGAATTCAGATTTACTAGCGGAGGTGCAGCAGCTGCTGGCTGAATTTTCTGTCCTGATGCCAGAGGATCTTCCTCTTGGGTTGCCGCCTGATTTTGAAAAAGTGTTTGAGGTAAACTGTGATGCATCTGGGGTTGGTATTGGTGGTTTTCTGAGTCAGAAGGGGTGCCTCATAGCTTTTTTCAGTGAGAAACTATCAGTATCTAAAAAGAAGGTTCAGAGCGACAATCATCGTCGTCAGGTACTTTTTGATGTTAGTGATTTTGTTTGGGCAGTATTAACTCGTGATCGTTTTCTTGTGGGAGAATATAATAAACTTAAGGAGCGGAAGATTGGACCCTGTGAGATCTTGCAGAAGATCAAGGATAAAGCCTACAGACTACGCCTACCTAGTCATTTGAGGACTTCTAATGTATTTAATGTGAAACACCTGAGTCCTTATCGAGGACAAGTTCTTTCCAACCCGAGGTGACTGATGCAGGAGGATCTGAGTCAGATGATGTAGAGTTGTCAGATAGCACGTTGTTGGCACTGAGGTACCTAGAGTTGGCATATCAGTGCAAAAACTGGCAGGTGGACTACCTAGAACGAGCCACGGGCTTAGATCGGGCCTTGAAAAACCTAGTTTGATTGGAAACGAGCCAATGAACAAAATTGAGAACAATGTCCTCAGCATAGCGGGATTTTAGCCAAAAAACAACGTTTAAGCCCTCAATTTGGCAGTTTTTAGTTTTTAAGGAAACTTTTTATTTTATTTGCAATTACTTTAAATTCGGCCTTAATTTAATTTTCCATTTTAGCTTTGACCTTATAAATAAGGTTTTAGGGTTTAGTAATCATTATTATTGGTATTTGCATAATTTTAAATTAGACATCAGAGTTGTTTCTTTGTGTTTTTAGGGTTTTTCTTGTGTTTCTTCCTTGTGAAATATCTGCCGAAACTAGCCTGCAGAATAATCATTATTTTTCCCAGTGTCAGTTGGTATTAGAGCTTCAGCATCTTCCTGGGGTGAGATTTCATCAGTTTTCATGGCTGGTGGTCGTGGTCATGGCTGTCACAGGCAAAGGATGAATCCTTAGGGATTTATTGTTCCTTATTTCCTATTCTTGATTCGGTTGTATGGATTTATTGTTGAATATTGTTTCTAAATTATTCACTGATTAAGTAAGAAGGATTTGAGTTCATATGATAGATGTACTTTTTATTCTTCTTCTTTTAGACTCTCTTAATCCGGTGATTGCATCCTTCTCCTCATTTGAGGTTGTTTGGATGTGATTGATTCCGGTAGATTTATTTTATTGATTGTCCATTACTGCGATATTGTCTTTTAAGATATATTGTCGTTTCTTGATAATCTTTAAGATCGGTCATGTGTGCTTGAACCAAAATCAATGAATAATTTGTAGCAATTATATTAGAGTGATAAATGTGCTTGATTGAATATATTCCGATTGCTTGTTTGGGATGTGAAACTTGCAATCGAGATAAAATCAATTGAATCAAGAGTGGAAATAGGGAACAAACCTAAGGAGGATTCCCGGAACCTTGTTATTTCTTATTTATATTTCCTTTATATTTATGCAATTTTTCTTACATTATTTCACCATAAAAACCCAAAAATCTTTCGTGTAACTTTTATCGTTCGTTTTAAGGTTCACATATTTTTCTTTGTACTTAACTTGTTTCCCTGTGGAGTCGACACCCCAAAGCTGTACTACAATAACCGCATTATGTTTTGGGTGTAATCAAATTTTGGCGCTGTTGCCGGGGAAACACTTTTAAGTACAAGGAAACTTGTCAACTTTGAGTGTAACGGTAAAATAAAAAAAAAATCGTAAATATCTTTCTTTTCAGCAGTTTGTAAATACGGTCATATCATTCCTTTACTTTTGTTTTATTTATTTGTTTATTATTTTGTTTTATTTAGTTGTTTATTATTCTGTTTTATTTACTTGTTTATTATTCTGTTTTATTTATTTGTTTATTTATTTATTATTCTGTTTTTTTTTATTTAATTTTCCCTCTAAATTAATTGGTGCATGCTTAAACCAAGAGATTCGCGAGGTAGATTCATTAGAGGACCCAAATTAGCATGTTTCCATCCAATACTCGCCAGCGAAATTTTAAACCAGGGATGATTCAATTACTCCCTTCTTTTCATGGCTTGGAAAGCGAAAACTCATATGTGCACATCAAAGAGTTTGAGGAAGTAGTCGCGACTTTTCACAGTCACGAAGAAACCGATGACATTGTTAGGCTTAAGTTCTTTCCTTTCGCTTTGAAGGATAGAGCTAAGAGTTGGCTATACTCACTAAGACCACGATCTATTGGGTTGTGGACTGAGATGACTCGAATTTTCTTCAATAAATACTTTCCCCAACATAAGACCAATGCTTTGAAAAGGCAAATCTCCACCTTTGCACAAAAGAACAGCGAGACTCTATCTCAGTCTTGGGAGAAATTTAAAGAGTTATTGATTATGTGCCCTCACCATGGGTATGAGAATTGGCGTTTAGTGACCTATTTCTATGAGGGTCTTACCTATAGAGAACGCCAATTTGTAGAGATGATGTGTAATGGTGGGTTCTTAGAGAAAGATCCTGATGAGGCCATAGAGTACCTCAATGAGCTTGCTGAAAAAGCTTACACTTGGACTGGACCTAGTGCTACTGAAAGCACAAATAGATCACGACCTATAGAGCACCCAAATGGTGGTGGAATTCACCATCTTAGAGAAGAGGATAACCTTAAGGCCAAGGTCGAGATGCTCACTAGGGAACTAGAGGTATTAAAGACTAAGAGCTTAAAGCCAACACACGTGGTTAATCATGCAAAATCTTTTGGACCATGTTTTGTGTGTGGTGGGGTAGACCATCTCGCCCAAGAGTGCCCCACATTTGTTGATATGAGAGGGATGTATAAGGAACAATGTAATGCCCTAAGCATGTACACGAAGCCTTCTACACCTTTCTCTAATACCTATAATCCAGGATGGCAAAATCACCCCAATTTCAGTTGGAAGTCTGAAAACCAGCAACTTGCACAACTCCCTGAACCATATCATGCACCTGTATCTTCTAGGAGTTCTTTAGAAGACACTTTGCATACTTTTATTGAAGCACAGGGAAGACAAATCAAAGGCTTGATTCTTTAATTGTGTAAGTTGTGGAAGAACATAAAGAGATAAAGAGCCAAGTGTCCAAGCTGATGAGCTACTTGAGCGTGACTGAGCGAGGTAAGTTCCCTTCTCAAGCTCAGTTCACATCCTACGGTCAGCACCAAACGCAACAGAAGAAAGAAGAGGTGAATGCCATTGAGACACTTAGTGGTAAGTCGTTACACATCCCAACACCGAACAAATCAGAGGATGTGGACGACAACCACCAAGTATATACCCTCACCCATGGCTTCACGGGAGCATATATCGAGCCAAAATCTGCAAATGTTACTAATGACATCTTTAAGGTCTCTCCAAAGCACACAAGCAGCAAATTTAACAGTAAAGCAATTGCTGGTGCAGTCAACTGATGTTTGTCTAGGAGGGAATAAAAGTGTCTGGCTGATGATGTAAAACTTAGCGCTCATGGGAGGCACTCCATAGCATATCCTTTTATTTTTATTGTTATTGTTTTTCATAATTCTTTTTCTTGTTTATTATTAGTATTTTGCTGTTTTCCAGTTTTACTTTCGTATTTCTTTTTCAGGGACAATTATATGAAGCAGTTCAAATTGTGGTGCACAATTTTCAGCTTCTGTGCACTTTTGGCTACAAAGGGAGTTTTCTTATCCTTTGCTTTCACATTGAGGACAATGCCTACTTTAAGTTTGGGGTGGAGGAAACATATTCCTGTTTTTCATTGAACTGCTTGGTGTCATTTTACCTTTTTGTTTGTTTTTAGCATGCTTTGTGTTAGCCTTGAAGTTAATTCACATGTCAATGATATGAGCTTAATCGAAATAGCATTAAATCTTGCTTCTCTTTTGAGAATAAATTAAGTGTCAATTTTTCTTTGGTTTGAGACTCTGGTTTGTGGTAAGATTGCATGATTAGTCTAAAGCATTTGGAGAAGTTTTATGCGCGGTTGTTTTGTGAATACTTTTGCGGTCTCTACAAGCTCTAGAACTTATTTGATAATCACTTGAGGTGAAAATCATAGAATGCACACTACTTAGGATATGATGTAGGCCATTTTTGGACCGTTTGAGCCTTTTTAAACTTACCCTTGTTATATTTATCGCTAGTCACCTATTTGAGCCTTTTTCTTGAAAAGAAAAATTGAGCCTTGTTTCTTTCGATAAACCATTTACTTACCTTTATGAGCCTCAAAATATTTTATCCTTACCTCTCTTTTAAAAGAACTTAGTTATACACATGTTGTGAGAAGCACTTAAAAGGAGTAAGGGCGGAAATATGAGAAAATATTACTACCATAACCCAAGTACATTAAAAGAGATAAGTTGGGGGTTGTGGAAAAGAAAAGAAAAGAATGAAAGAGGAGGTGAATGGTCTTATGCCAAAATAAAAATTAAAAAAAGAGAGAAAAAATGAATTATGGCAAAGAAAAAAGAAAAGAAAAAAAAATGGTGATTTATTGCGAGAAATGCTCGAAAAATGGTTGAAAGAGTTGGGTGTTGAAGTAAGGTTATCTTGTGCTTAAAGTGGTTGTGTTTAAATTAAGAGACTTAGTTCTTTTATTTGTTTAAACTTTCCCATTCTTTCTTGACTTTTACCCTAGCCTAACGTTGCAAGCTTATTAAAGACCTACTGATCCGATGAAGTGTGATTTTTCTACATAGTGGAGAGTGATTTGAAAAGTGAGCATATGGAGCTTGATTTGTGATTGATGTCACGCAAATTAATATGTTTTTAGAGGCCAAAACTTGTATTCATGCGATGTTGTGCATAAAATCATCCGGGTGTTCGGACTAATGTATTGTGGTAAGATGGATGGTAAGAGTCGATAACGATTTTAAGGTTGATGTTTGGATTATTCTTGGACCTGAGTGATATTTAATGATTCTATGTGCTGTATGTTATGCATGATTTTTGAGACAGATTTTTGAATCACTCTTGGTTGACGTCAGCATTGCTGTATTTTTCTTTGATTTCTAAATAAAGAATTCATTTAATGCCTTTCACTTGAATTGCTAGGGACTAGCAATAAGCTAGCTGGGGGTTGTGATGAGAGTCATAAAATGCATCTAAACAATACTTAATTGTTAACATTTTAGGGTTGATCTCGGTCGTAATCGCACTTTTACATGTTGATAACTCTAAAGGGATATTCATAAATCATTGACTTAATTCGATGCATTTTCAGGTACTTTGAGTACAAAAGAGATAATAAAGCGATCCATGTTTAAAGCACCAAAAGATCTTGGGTGTCGGTGCTCGTTTTTGTCCAAGGTTTAGACGTGTCCAAACATGATTCAAAGATGGTTAAAGTCTAAACCAAGGGTGGATTAATAAAGTACATTAAGTTAAAAGACTGTACACAAGTATGTGCATTAATTTGGAGCAAGTTAAGGGTAGGCACACTAGTGTGTGCACTTCTGCATACAAGCTGAAGGAGTTTCACTGAATTGCCAGAATTTCCCGTACAGATCAATCATCTTTGCAGATTAAACTGTATTGATGTAGGAAGAACCAGGAGATGAGCCATATATGCTTAGAAAGATCCAGAAGTCTATTTTCTGGAAAATTTTACGGTTCGTAAAAAGGATTTTTCTAGAGAAAGTTATGGCAGTTTTAGTGGAAACAGTTCAAGCCAGCACAGCAGGCCCAGGCGCACAGCACGGCCCACTCGCCTCTTGACCGGATTAGGGCGAGCAAATGACATTCTCCAAGACCAAAACACCCCCCTCATGCTCTATAAATATATCTTTATGAAGTTTGCAGCTGGACATTGAAGAGAGAAAGCAAGAAAGAGAGAAAAAAGAAGGGATCCAAGGGATCCAAATCCAGCATTCTTCCATTTTCTTTCCAAGTTTTATTTGGCTGCAAATCAAGGGGAGAACATCCATATTGTTCATCCACCTTGGACTTCATGGGCAAATCAAGGGGAGAGCATCCTTATTGTTCTTTCACCTTGATTTCCATGGCCAACTAGTCGTCATACAAGGGAAAAGGATGAATCCTTAGGGATTTATTGTTCCTTATTTCCTATTCTTGATTCGGTTGTATGGATTTATTGTTGAATATTGTTTCTAAATTATTATTTGATTAAGTAAGAAGGATTTGAGTTCATATGATAGATATACTTTTTATTCTTCTTCTTTTAGACTCTCTTAATCCGGTGATTGCATCCTTCTCCTCATTTGAGGTTGTTTGGATGTGATTGATTCCGGTAGATTTATTTTATTGATTGTCCATTACTGCGATATTGTCTTTTAAGATATATTGTCGTTTCTTGATAATCTTTAAGATCTGTCCATTTGTATGTTGTGCATTGGACAGTCAACTGTCTATATTGCACAATCGACCATCCATTTAAAAACTTAGAATTTTTAACTTCGTTTTGGAGAGATTTTAAGTTTTTTAAATGAACAAAAACATTTTCTTAAAATGTTTTAGAGCCATAATTAAGCTAAGTAATTAAAATAGGATTTACAATATGATTATCTACCTTAGGGGCTTCCGATCTTGATCATTGAATAGCTTCTGAGGTGTGTACTCATCTTTGACGCGCAGTGTCTTAGAGTGTTTTTACAACTTAAACACTTGGATAAATTGTTAGTATAATTTAAATATATATTTTGTCATAATTAAAATCAAAATATGGTCAACAAGTGTCGCCCAAGTAGAAAAATGTTAGAATTATTTAATGATGTGGACTTACATTAATTGAAGCTTATTAGGTTTTGTCATACAACAGGCTTTGTATTTGTGTATTAAGGGAGACAAAAAAGGAATCCAATTGAGCAATATATTTACAGTGGGCTCAATACTCTAATATGTCTAATATAAGCTAGCTAATGTAGGTCATAGTAAACCTTTGGATCTTTGATGTACCGACCATTGGATTACTATATAAAATATAAACTAGGTCCACTTCCTATTCTCAACCGTAAGAAACACATTGGGAGAAGCTTGCCTCATTGAGAGCTATTGTGCTAACGGAGAACCAAAGGAAAGTACATATTGCTTACCTAAGGATTGATTCCTAGGCTTAGATCAAAGATTCCGTTACGTTATCAACTATGGATTCTAAGTAAGATACGTGTTTCTATCTATTTAATATTAGGTTTGTCTACTCTTCTATAGTGATTCAATATGATTTAGTATATTAATTTGAAACCTTTCTATGAGAACTAAATTCCTCAAAGAATTGTGGAACTTTTAGTTTGAAAAAACAAGAGTTCAAAACAGAGGAAGATTGCAGAGTCATCCATATCCTCTGCATGCATGGTGACCTTTCACCAGATGTTGAGAGCTTGGATCGAATTAGAGCTATAGAAAGGCCAACAGATGTCCCAGACCAAGACCTTTTGTGTGATCTCCTTTGGTCTGATCCTGATAGAGACATCAAAGGCTGGGGTGAGAATAATGGAGGCGTTTACATTTGGAGCAGACAAGGTTGCTGAGTTCTTGAAGAAACATGACCAATTAAAGGCACTAGTGAAAAAGTTGGATGCAATTTAAAGGCACTAGCTTTCACACTACCATTTAAATCCATGAATTCATGCTATCTTTAAAACTAGTGATTGTGAAATGCACCAATAGGATATCACTCGTTCAGCATATAAGTTTGTTCATTGTTTAATGCTCACCCAAACATTCTCAACTGCTGTTAACACAGATATGAAATGATATAATCACAGGATTGTAGAAAAGGTTAGCAGAAGGTGGTGAAAGAAGATATTATTAGCTTGTATTTTTCTTCTTACTTTTGGGTTGCAAAAGCAAGCAGACAAAAAGAATTCGTGTACAAACAATTAAGTTTTGCAACCCATATTTCAACACATTTTTCTGTTCACGGGATCTCAATCATAAAGCCTATGTAATAACAACAAAAATCTACAAATCACTATATAAAAAACTTAAGAATATAATCTAAAGATACAACTTGAACAGACTTCAAGCTCCCTAATATTACACTAAATTTATACAAACTGTAGTAGAGCTAGCCAATGGAACAATCTCGGGTCATCAGTTAGACCACACATGAATCAGACCATTTCTGTTTCCAGTATAAATCTCATTGCGCTCTTCATCATAGAAAAGGGCAGTTATGTCTTCCAAAGCCTCTGCAACTGCGTTTCTCTGGGTTGAGCTGCCAGAACTGCTACTGCACTCGACAGTCTTAGGAGTGCCATTGGTTGCATTCATTTTGGCCAGGCATTTCCCCGTCAAGATATTACTGATATTAATAGACCCAGCTGCATCAAAAACCAAACTATGAGACATAACTCCCAGCAGTAATAGTATTCTTTTCATTGAATCACAACTTAATTTGACAATCAAATAATCTCAACCTAACAGAAGATCCAAGGAAATCTCTGCAACCATTGAGCCATTTCTAAGCAATGCTGTAGCAGCAACAATCCACTGATACATTTTCTCAAAAATCTGAATAACAGCACGTTTCAACCTGTCTAATTTTGTTGTCCAATATTGACCTAACTACCATGGCTAGGTTGAGACTTGAGGGCCAAAATGGATAGAATAGGCAAGAAAAGTGCAGAATAACATGTAATTTTGTTTCATTTGGTTTAAGCTAGCATAAATGAAAATTTAGACTGCTTATAAATTTATGGTGGTTCACTCGAACCCTTTCTTTTGCGTGTGACAATTTAGCTGGAACCAATCAAACCACAGTCCAAAACTAGTTAACCCTAGTAGGACTAATTTACGCGTCTAGTTGCAGGAGAACAAGTTGCATTCCAAGTGGCCAATCCAAGAGAATGTATACTAGAGTTGCAGCTAATAAACTTTGTTACAACAAGAATGTGATCGATTAAGGCTAGACATTCACCATACTATTAACACTAATTCTTTTGTATGTAAATTGTAATTATTGTTGTATGCTTCACAATTTGACAATTGATAGATAAAATTTTTTTTAAAAAAAAAAGCCAATTAAATTCTGAGAGAAGTTTGTTAAGCCAACTATAGCTATGTTGGATTCAGTTCGACAGATAACAACACTCCGCACCAATAACCATAAAATGCTCAGGCATTTGATTCTATCTATTACCCAAAATTAAGTAGAAAGAATTACCATTTCCTTCCATCCACTGATCTTCAGATTCCACCTTGCAGTAAGAAATGATCAGATCCTGGCCGCTTGTTATATAAATGTTATTTGTATTGCAGTCTGGATGCCATAACAGGTGATCCTCGAAGGAAGTTACAAGTTCTCCACGAAAGTTCCAGACTGTTACAGTTCGGTTGCTGAATGTTAAAAACAGCTGGTTCTCATACAGAAAGATAAATGCTGATGGAGTCATGAATTCAGTTCTGCAAACTTCCATCAGCTCAGCATTTCGAACCTAGGTGCAATCAAGTTACCATAATGTCAGTATAAAATTAAAAATGTCGCAAATGAGATGCTGAATAAGGCAAAGATAACTTACATCAAGAATCTGGAGATTCTCATTCTCTTGCTTGACAAGAAGCTTTTCATTGAACTGTTCGATAAAATCGACCTTCTTATTTCGATGAAGCAGATGGTTGAAGGCTTTGAGAATAGTGCCATCTTCTATTGATAGAATCTTAAGGGGAACGTGACTACTAGCTCTTTTGAAAATCAATAACATGATGCCTGGACTGTTACAATTAGACATAAGATAAAATAAGTGCATAAGATGCATATTGAAACATTAGGCGAAAATCTTGAAACTCAATCATTCAGGTCAATGAATGAGAAATGCGTGGCATTAGTGTCTATCCCTCATAGATTAACATAGAAAACCACAAACAAAAACCCTCAAGAAGAGTAGTCTATGTACAGCCACAGATCTAGTCTAAATAAATGCGAGAGAGAGGGAGAGAGAGAGATTACCTAATCTTGATTTCTTGTACATGCTTATCTGATATAGAGTACAACATGGTATAGTTTTTCAGATCAAACACCTTGTATACGCTGCCAATATAACTGGCATTTAGAACATGCATTTATTTAGTGTTCACAAGTTAGGACTGAGGACAGGGAAGATACCTATCTTGTGCAGAGTAAGTTAGCACCTTTCCATTAACATCATCAAACTCAACAAAGCCGGGCCATTTTAAAGACTCAGACTCAAAGAGAGCAAAACCTGCATCAGGCTGGCCCCTCTGTATGTACCTAATAATTTTAAAATAGAAAATACCAATACAAAAAAAATACAATATAAGGGAGAGTTAAGGAGACTGACAAAGCAAAGAGTTAATAAACTTAATAAGGGAGAATATCCACGTACTCGATCCTAGTGGATCTGCATTTCAAGGAGCTGAAGTTGTCTGAAGCATATACTGAAACTGTGATAAGGGAATCGTTGTTCTTGTTATAGAACAAGCTTCGAATGACTTCATCAGGACTAACATTCAAGAAACATATCCTATTGTTTGTCTCTGCATTTATAGTGGTCAAAACAGAATATAATACATACATTTACTCGGAAATAAATTTCAAATTCAATCAAAGTCTAATTAACATATAATGTTTGATATATATATATTATGCCGTTACTACCTCTACTGAAAGCTGCACATATACCAGAGTGTGCAAGAGCAAATACAATGTCACGTGCAGCCACTATCTCAATTATTCTTGTTCTCTTCATCAAAAAGGGCAGTACTACCGAACAATGCCCCTTGGGATCATGAGTATCATATTGCTCCTGATGCAAAAAGAAACAGTGAATACTGGAAAGGAAAAGAAAAACATGTCATGGAAAGCATGAATTTCATTAGCAGATCAAAGCATGGACGGTTATGCATGTCAATTTTGAGGTGCCTTGCATGCCAAAAGGATATATTACAAATTATATGGAGTGACACAACCACTAATTTTCTACATTAGTTATAGACATAGGCTCTTTGTAAAATAATTTCTCCAATGACAAAGTCACCTGATGGAGCAAACATGTCCAAAACTTTCCATAAATCTAAAAAAATAATAATTATATTACATTCTATGACGAATCTGAATACCCAACTTCCATTCGCATTTTTGTTCATTTGACATTCAACCTCATTTAATAAGAGCGATAATTAGGCATTACAGAGTAGTGCACACATAAGCGAACCAATTGATAGTATGCTTTCTGTTGTCATATGTCTAGTTCATCTTCATACCGTTCCCTCCGACCATTGGAATTGGTATTAAGAAACCCGTGTAATTTTATCATCAAATTAGGTGATGGGTACAACTTACAGCTTACATTAGTGAAAGCCCGGAAAGAATTATAAGAATTAGCTGGTATTTTTACTTCTAGATGAAGGCTGTAGAATCCAATGGATACCAATTCTATGTAGAGAAGAGGGAGCTAACATAAAAGGGAAAAGGAAAAGAAGGAAGGGGAGTGTATAAATAAAGTTAGTATGTACCACCAAACGCATATTGCGGAACCTCTCCTGGGCAGTGCTGATGCCGAAAGCACGATCCTTCTTGGAGGAAATCTCTCGCCTTTGAAGCTTCTTGACGCTGTTGACGAATCCATCGGCACGTGCCCTCTTCTTCGCCACTACCCTCTTTCCACTGCATGGCCTAGGGTTCGCCGATATCCTCCTTCCTTCCATTCTCTCTCTCAGATTCAGATTTAGATTTCTTTCTTCCTCCACCGATTACTCAGAAATTGAGCAAAGGAAAACAAAACAAAACCCTTTTCTCTTTTTTAAAGTTGAATTGAATCGTCTATTTCTTCCCCAAATTAACGCAAATTGCAAACATAAAAACCCTAACAGCAACGAGAAGAGAAGAAGCTACTCTCTACAGCAAAACCTAATAACCCGAAATTTAAACATGAATTGAAAAGAAGAAGAGAGGGAACAGCCAAAACTCTCACTTTCTTCGGCTAATGCAATTCAGGTATTGTTTCTCTGGGGCGCCCGAGGAGTGATGGACGATTGGCCTGCAACGTGTAACTGACACGGTTCATCCGATAATTTCATCGAGAGGTGATATTGGTTTTATTTACATCGTGTTTGTGCTTAGTTTGTTAATAAAGCGGGAGAGTTTATTTGTTAATAAAAATATAAAATATATTTGTAAATAAATTTTAAGTAAAATTAAATAAGTTTGGACAAATTATTTTAAATAAATTTTATTAATTTTGATAGAATTTATAAATGAATTCTAAAACTAAGCTTGTATGAAAGTACAAAGACAAAATTATTCTCTAATTATTTTATTTTAATTTTAGTGTTATTTTTCTATTTGTTGCGTTTCCTCGTTCTCTCCGTCTTTCCTTGTTGATATCTACTACTTGCTTTCAACATTTCTTATCGTGTTTGAAATTTTGTTTTCTTCTTTTTTGCTTATATACCGCGAGTAGAGAAGAGTTTTAGAAATTTTTGTGGGCAAATATATTTTTGATTTTAGTAAAGTAGACACTTGGTATTGAATTTTTTTTGTTCTTATTAATTAATATTTCAATTGATTTAACTGTGTATTCAAATTGCTTTTTGTATTATTTGTTTGTAGTTAAAGGAAAAAGTATTATAAAAACATTAATAATATTAAAGATATTTAAGTAAAATTTAGAAAATAAATTGAATTTTATAGTTGATTCCAAACATGAAAATTAATTTCAATTCATTCGCATATGAATTCTAGTTTCAGTTCAATTAAAAATGAACTGAATTCTATAGCTAAAGTTATATCAAACAGATGAAATTTTTAAATATAATTTAAATTACTAAAACTTAAAATAAAAATTAACATGCCATTACTAGTAGAAGAGAGAAGGCCAATCCGTTTCGGACGGATGCTTAAGGCATGTTTGGGTAACAATTTTCTGTTTTTAGTTTTTGAAAACTGTTTTGCGAAAATGAAAACTGAAAACATTTTTCTGATGTTTTCTGAAGAAAACATGTTTGGATAACTGTAACTCGAAAACTATTTCCAACATAGGTAACAGTGAAATGTTGTTTGGATAATCTTATTTGAAAAACTGTTTTGAAAATAGAAAACTGTTTGGATACACTTTCTTGTAATTGTTTTCAGTTTAAATTTGAAATCTATATTAATTTTATTTCTCATATTTACTAAACACATTTTTTAACACACACTAAATACTTGAAAATATAAAGATAAATGTGAAGATAGGTGTTATAATCTTTGACAAAAGGACTACAAGTCACTATAGTAATTAGGACCCAGAGCTTTTGAGTTTTTTTCAATCCCTTTTTCAGTCATGGAAACCATCAAAACATTTACACAGTGCAAATATAAAGCTCGGTGTTAAGTTTTACTTCACCATTATAACAAAAAGGGAAAATGACAAATCATATTGGATAAATTAAACTGGGCTCAAGCATCCATACCATGATTCCTGGAAGTGCAGGAGGAACTCTCCTCTTCAGCATCGTGAGTGTATATTTGGCAATGGTCTCAGGAAAAGCCTTCTCCTTGTGTTCGGCGCCAGATGTCACCATGCTGTGTTTAAGTAGGATCCCTTCAAAAGTGACATTGTTATGGGCCAAGTAGTAAAAGATCTCTCGTCACTTCTAGAGTCCTTTCAATTGGGTGGTCCCCATCAAGAAGAATCTCATGTTCCACTATAGGCATAAGACCATTATCTAGCATATTAATTCAAATTAATAGAATGTTGGATCATAAAAAATAAATAAATAAATGGTATATAATATTTCGTTCCCAAGAACAAAATTTTCCAAGCAAGAGTTAGTCTCTTCATGTTTCATTCAATACTTAACATGAAAAGTGTACACTTTTTCTATAAACCTGATTTAAGCACTAGTGAATGGAGAAAGTATCTAAATTCCATTTCAAGTAGGTTGATATGATAGTTAAGTGGTAGTAGAGAATATAAAAATGAAGTCCCAAGATAATCAATTTTAAAGAAGAAAGGGAAAAAAGGAAAAAGATAAGGTTGGGGAAGGGGTCCTTAGAAGTGAAGGAATACTTAAGAAATGACAGCATAAAGTGCAAGTCCCCATGCAGCTTCCTTAACAGCCAGAGTTGAAGGATCACAAGGGATGCTGACAACTATCCCCCTGGATAAAAGAAATAAAATGAACAAATTAATTGGATTAACCAACCAAAAAGTTTCAGGTCAATTTCATGATGCACAAGTTTGCAAATAGTACAAAATGACTTACCACTTAGCAAAACGTGCACCTTGCTAGTAGTATTCAGCAGACCTTAAGGCCAATCCATCCAAGCCTTGGCACTAAGATTCATTGTTTGATCCTGGTAGAGGAACCAAACCTTGAAACAAATGAGAGAAAAAATGAATAAATAATCACTACTGAACAAAGAGTTCTCTCCTCAAGTAATTAAGAAAAACAATATCCCAAGGTACAAAACTAGAATAATCCAGTGACAATATACCTTATCAACTTTGATTCTAGGCACAATTTTATCATCACGTAAACAATCCACAAACTTCTTACCATCTGTTGTTGACTGATAAAGTGTTTCCTTGAAAAGAATGGCACTATAAATATATTCACCAAGGCTTAGAGTGGTTAGCAGAAGTTGTCTATATGCCTGTCGGTTCACCTCGGTGTTGTCCAAGCCAATGGATGTTAACCTCTTCTCGCAAGTTGTATTTGATTCATCAATAGCAAGGATACCATGACCATGTGATGTAATAGTTTTCTACACCATCAAGAAAAAAGGAAAATCAATCAAGCACCATAAAAACTATCATTATTATATGCATTCTGCAATTAATTATGAGCTTGAACTCACAACCACATTGTAAATACGTGATCATGGCATCTTCCAAGTGCAATGCAGACAATCCATTATGAAAAGCTTTCTTATGAAAATATATTTATTGGATGCTTAGAATGATAATAAGTATACAACATGTAAAACAAATCCAAAAAGTAAACAACTCTTGTTGACCAAAGTTAAACCATTCATGGCAGCATACAAAAAGGGAGTATTTAACTAGACAACTGAGGCATCAGCATCATAGAGAAATACTAAAAGTTATAAAAGTCAACAATAATTTCTTTTTAAAAAATTGGGAAAGAAGGATGAAAAAGATAAAAATAAATGAATAAATTAACAAAATTACAACAAAAAAAAGAAGAAATAAGCTCAAACGAAATCTTATCCAAAAAAAAAACAAATGCAACTCCCCCTCTCCACCCACCCCACCCAAAAAAAAAAAAAAAAACAATGAACACTTTGAACAGAAAAAAACGAGGACAACAACAGCAGTAAACGGATAGGAGATTTCAAGTCTTAGATAGTATTGTTATCTGATGAGTGCCAAATATTGTATATTTTGGCTCCTTAATTTATATTTTTTAATTCTTTAACTGTGTCTTAATTTGATATTTTGTGTTAGTTCTATGATTTTTAATGTTTTATAGAATTGCAAAGGAAATTGGGGATTTAATGTGAAAAAAATGCAAAAGTTGAAATCCACTGTTGCGATCGAGCACAGGAGACCTGCTGTTGTGAGTTTAAAATTACTCGCAAGCGCACGAGTCATTTGCAATATAGTGTTGTGCAAGTGCGAGGTCGAATCCATAGGGAATTGTGTTATGAAAATATAATTTTATCTAAACTAACCTTATCTTAACCTAGTTCCGAATTTTGAATTGTATTTTTGCAAAAGAAATATAAACTTAAACTAAATTGATTTAAAGCAAATGATAAAAAGACTAAGGTTTCTGAATCTATCCCACCAAAGTAAAGCATATATTTTCATGTTCTATATAAATGTAATCAAAAAATTCCATGAATCCAACTTTAAACAAAAAACAACGAATATCCCAATTAAACCAAAAGCATCCAATGTATCCGCTTTTAACAAATCACAAAGGAAATCCAATTTAATCGAAAATAATTCGATGTATCCATCAGATGAAACACAAGGAATATCCAATTTAACAATTAAAAGCAATCAATCATAAGATCTACTCAAATAATTGAACAGAACATTTATACTAAAAACATCAGAATTGTTATGCGCAAATCTGAAAATATAATGCTAAACAAAGGAAAGGTTTCATCTTCAACCTTAGCTGAAGATTTTAGCCTCTCATAATTATGAAACTAAAGTTCACAATACAAGTACTAAACATTAAACTTTAAAACTAAATAAAAAGAAATAAATTACTATACATGGGAGAAATTCCACTCACTATTGGGCGGCGCTTCCCCTCGTGGTAGCAAAGCCTTCGGGATCCACCAGAATGCTAGCAGACGTCCACCGGATTACACCAAATGGCCTAGGAATTGCACACTGAATGATGAAGTGAGATGGTGCTTTTATAGGGGGAGTCCCGGAGCATAATGGGTTGCAGATTCGATGTGGGATACTGCCCAAGTTCGATCGATCGCAGTCTGGTGCTATCGATCGCAGTCTGGTGCACTACAAAGCATTTTTAACCGATGTGGGATGTGCGAGTGCGCACTAGCGATCGATCGCACTAGACATCTTCAGCTTGACCTTTGTCTACTAAAACTGCCATAACTTTCTATAGAAAAATCATTTTTACAAGCTGTAAAATCCCTCAGAAAATAGACTTTCGGATCTTTCCAAGCATATATGGCTCATCTCCTGGTTCTTCCTGAATCAATACAATAAAATCTGCAAAAATGACTGGTTTGTACAGGCAATTCTGGCAATTTTAGTGAAACTCCTTTCCCAATGCTTGTAAACCTGAAAATCAACGAAAACAACTCAAAGTAACAAATTCCTATGCTAACAAATGTAAATTAAGTGGCCAAAATATGCAAT
Source organism: Bretschneidera sinensis (assembly GCA_023935145.1). Lineage (NCBI taxonomy): Eukaryota > Viridiplantae > Streptophyta > Magnoliopsida > Brassicales > Akaniaceae > Bretschneidera > Bretschneidera sinensis. The sequence goes on along the minus strand of CM043700.1, from coordinate 57,092,631 downwards.
ATTTTTCACTCATCAAATAGCCCCAAACTTATATTTTGCTAGTCCCTTAGCAAAACAAAATAAATAAATAAATAAAACTAAATGGAAAACAAAGAACATAAAGATAAGTTCATCACTCATGGTATCCAAAAATTTAAGGAGTACTCAAAACCATGATATTCATTCATGAGTAAGCTTAAAAAATATAACCCATCTTCGCAATGAATAGGAATTTTAAAACCTAATTACTTACAAGAGGCAGGCTAAGACATCACAAGCTTGAATCAGTGTAAAGTGAATTAGTATATACAGATGAGGTTTCTAAATAACTTCAATGTGCAATGTGTCCATGTCTTAAGATTCACAAGATTTCTCATCAGAATGAACAACGATGGCATAGTTTTATTTTACCCTTTTTTTTTATATAAGGCTCTGCTATGATTAGTTCCCTTAAGCTTTCTAATTGACCCATGTAGCGAGTGTTGGGTCAATGACTCCCAAAACAGATAGTTTTAGGGCATTAGGTGTAAAGACACCCCTAAGAACTTACTAACTCGAGTTAAAAAGGCTACAAAATTAAACTGGCCTTAATGCTACCAAGCAAAATTTTCACCTTTTGACGTGAACACTCACTGCTTACTGAGGCAAGAGGTCCAGTTACTCAGCAGAAAGTTTCGCAATGATCATTATGAATAAAATTCCCAAATTTTGACGTGAACACTCAGTGTTTACTGAGGCAAGAGGTCCAGTTATTCAATGAAAATTTTATTGATGATGATAATTATTTTCTTTTTTTTTATGATTTTCTATGCCCAAGTGTTAATCCCACAAGTCATCCAGTTTCAGTTAAGTCAAGGAAACATACACATTGAAATCGCATATCATACCTCACACAAATATGTGCTAATGTGCTCGTGTTAGATTAGATCAAACATATGAATTCTCGAATGCCTAAAGTAAGTAACTAAGGTTTAAAACTCTATCATCAGATCATGTGTTCAAAATTTTTAAGCTCACCAATGAAACCACATCACAATTTTGCAAGTCAACCAAAATTTTCAGACGAACATGAACATGCATTTATTTTCACTAAAAAACAACAACAAATTAGGACAAAGTGTGTGAAATGTGTCTCCCATACCCCCAAACTTAAATTGCACATTGACCCCAATGTGTGAATAATATAGAAAGAGCTGACCTGGGATATGGAGAACTATCTGGACTGGTATGGCTCATAGCATACCCCCAAACTTGAGTTGAAGTACGCTTTGTCCCTGAAAAATAAAGACTGAAAAACAAAAAATACTGGAAACAAACATTAATCATAAATATGAAGAAAAAAAAAATATACAGAAAAGATATATTGTGGGGTGCCTCCCATGAGCGCTAATTTTAACGTCTTCAGCCAGACCCAACATTAGTAATCATGCCCAACTAAGCGCCCCACCATCTGATCAATAAATGGGAGTGGAAAGTGATCCTTCTTTGTGGCAGCATTCAACTTACGATAGTCTATACATACTTTCCATCCTGACTGAACATGAATTGGCACCAACTCATCATCCTTATTCTTCACTACTGTCACTCTAGCCCGCTTGGGCACGACATGAATCGGGCTCACCCACTTGCTAACAGAGATTTGATAATTGATCACTACATCAAACAACTTTATCACTTCAATCCTCACAACCTCTTGCATAGCTGTGTTGAGCCTTCTTTGTGGCTCCCTCGATGGCTTGACATTCTTTTCCACACGTAACTTGGGCATCACCATCGAGGGGCTGATTTTCTTGACATCCTCAATAGTCCAGCCGATAGCTTCCTTGTGCTCTTTTAAAATGTCCACTAATTTATCCTCTTGAGCCTCAACCAAATCTGAAGCTATAATCACAGGCAAAGGAACTGCTGGACCTAGGAACTTATACTTAAGATTGTTCAGTAAAGGCTTAAGTTCCTTCTTGGGTGGTTTAGGTGCCGTAGTCTCCTCCGTCTCACTGCTCTTCTAATGAGCAGACTCCAAAGTAGCATTTGTTTTCTCAAGCAACTTATCCAAATCCAAATCCTCTCCAAACTGAGCAAAGCATGCCTCCAGGGTTCCTCAATGCTTGATTCACCCACAGTCTCCTCTGTCTTACTGCTCTCCCAATGAGCAAACTCCAAGATTGCATTTGCTTGCTCAATTAGCTTATCCAAATCCAAATCTTCTCCAAACTGAGTAAAGCATACCTCTGCAATATCCCCAGACTGCCCTTCTTTCTTGGACGCTTGTAGTCTCTCAGGGTAAGGTGCTTTAGGTACAAACGACTTAGAAGGGTTTTTAACTATAGGTGTGGCTGTAGATGGCTCAACATCTCTTTTCTCCTTGTTACCACTTCCTTGCCCTTGCTGTGTAGCATGGTTCTCTTCCACTTGACTGTCCATTTGTCTCCCAGACCTCAATAGAGCAATCAATTGCACTTGTTGCTGCCCGTGCATAGGAGTTGATGAATTTTCCACCGCAAACTACTCCTTCAGGTTAGGCTCAGGTTGGCTGGGGAACCTTTCATTCTCTCCTTAACCTAAGTGACTTACGATTTGACCCATTTGACTCTCTAGCTTGGCAATTGCTTGGGTGTTTACTATTGTTGCACTCCTCACTTTGCTTATGGATTGGCAAGTCATCTTCCTGAAATCATTGAGGGCATCCTCCAATGACTGTGAAACCGATACTGGCGCTTGAATGGGAGCTTGGTAAGCGGGTGATGGTGCTGGATAGGCTAAGTGACCATAACTTGAAACTAGTGGAGGAAATTCGGAAGGGTATTGATTTTGAGCATAATGAGGGGCTCCTCTCTGATTCATTAGTTGGTTCTGCTTCCATGAAAAATTAGGGTGGTTCTGCTACTCTGGATTGTACGTCTCAGAGTAAGATCCATTTGATTGCCACCAATAGTCATTGAAAGCGTTCATTTGTTCCTTGGGATACTTGACAAAAGCCGACGTAGATTGACAATTTTGTGTTAAATGCATAGGACTAGCACAGATAGAACAACTATCAACATTGAATGTATTGGTTGTATTGATGGACTAGCTGGTCATCTTCATGAAATCGAGCGTCCTCTAAAGACTGTGAAATCGGCGTTGGATTCATCCACATTTTTTTAAATTTTTTTTATATATTTATTTTTTACAGGCCAATGCAAACAGAAACAAATAAAATAAAATAAAATTGCAAAAAGGCAAATCAAACAAAAATTGCTAACTAACTAGTAGAAAAATAAAATCAATTCAGACCAAAAATTTAATTTTCACAAACCAAACAACTCCCTGGCAACGGCACCAAAAACTTGTTGTGAGTTTTAAATTACTCGCAAGTGCACGAGTCGGTTACAATATAGTGTTGTGCAAGTGCGAGGTCGAATCCACAGGGAATTGTGTTGTGAAAATATAATTTTATCTAAACTAACCTTATCTTAACCAAGTTCCGAATTTTGAATTGTATTTTTGTAAAAGAAATATAAACTTAAACTAAATTGGTTTAAAGCAAATGATAAAAAGACTAAGGTTTCTGAATCCACCCCACTAAAGTAAAGCATATATTTTCATGTTCTATATAAAAGTATTAAAAAAATTCCATGAATCCAACTTTAAACAAAAAACAACGAATATCCCAATTAAACCAAAAGCATCCACTGTATCCGCTTTTAACAAATCACAAAGGAAATCCAATTTAATCGAAAACGAGTCGATGTATCCATCAGATGAAACACAAGGAATATCCAATTTAACAATTAAAAGCAATCAATCATAAGATCTACTCAAATAATTGAACAGAACATTTATACTAAAAACATCAGAATTGCTATGCGCAAATCTGAAAATATAATGCTAAACAAATGAAAAGTTTCATCTTCAACCTTAGCTGAAGATTTTAGCCTCTAATAATTATGAAACTAAAGTTCACAATACAAGTGCTAAGCATTAAACTTTAAAACTAAATAAAAAGAAATAAATTACTATACATGGGAGAAATTTCACTCGCTGTTGGGAGGCGCTTCCCCTCATGGTAGCAAAGCCTTCAGGATCCACCTGAATGCTAGTAGATGTCCACCGGATTACACAAAATGGCCAAGGAATTGCACACTGAATGATGAAGTGAGATGGTGCTTTTATAGGGGGAGTCCCAGAGCATAATAGGTTGCAGATTCGAAGTGGGATACTGCCCGAGTGGGATCGATTGCAGTCTAGTGTGATTGATCGCATACTGGCGAACTACAAAGCATTTTTAACCGATGTGGGATGTGAGAGTGCGCACTTGCGATCGATCGCAAGTTTGGTGCGATCGATCGCACTAGACATCTTCAGCTTGACCTTTGTCTACTAAACTGCCATAACTTTCTCTAGAAAAATCATTTTTACAAGCTGTAAAATCTCTCAGAAAAATAGACTTCTGGATCTTTTCAAGCATATATGGCTCATCTCCTGGTTCTTCCTGAATCAATACAATAAAATCCACAAAAATGACTGATCTGTACAAGCAATTCTGACAATTTTAGTGAAACTCCTTTCCCAGTGCTTGTAAACCTGAAAATCAACGAAAACAACTCAAAGTAACAAATTCCTACGCTAACAAATGTAAATTAAGTGGCCAAAATATGCAATATTTTTCACTCATCAAATACCCCCAAACTTACATTTTGCTAGTCCCTTAGCAAAACAAAATAAATAAATAAATAAAACTAAATGGAAAACAAAGAACATAAAGATAAGTTCATCACTCATGGTATCCAAAAACTTAAGGAGCACTCAAAACCATGATATTCGTTCATGAGCAAGCTTAAAAAATATAACCCATCTTCGCAATGAATAGAAATTTTAAAACCTAATTACTTACAAGAGGCAGGCTAAGAGATCACAAGCTTGAATCAGTGTAAAGTGAATTAGTATATACCGATGAGGTTTCTAAATAACTTCAATGTACAATGTCTCCATGTCTTAAGATTTATAGGATTTCTCATCAGAATGAACAACGATGGCATAATTTTATTTTACTATTTTTTTTTATATAAGGCTCTGCTATGATTAGTTCCCTTAAGCTTTCTAATTGACCCATGTAGCGAGTATTGAGTCATTGACTCCAAAACCAGATGGTTTTAGGGCATTAGGTGTAAAGACACCCCTAAGAACTTACTAACTCGAGTAAAAAAGGCTACAAAACTAAACTGGCCTTAATGCTACCAAGCAAAATTTCCAATTTTTGACGTGAACACTCATTGCTTACTGAGGCAAGAGGTCCAGTTACTCAGCGGAAAGTTTTGCAATGATCATTATGAATAAAATTCCCACCTTTTGACGTAAACACTCACTTTTTACTGAGGCAAGAGGTCCAGTTACTCAGTGAAAAGTTTATTGATGATGATCATTATTTTTCTTTTTTTTTTATGCTTATCTATGCCTAAGTGTTAATCCCACAAGTCATCCAGTTTCAGTTAAGTCAAGGAAACAAACACATTGAAATCGTATGTTCCTCACACAAATATGTGCTAATGTGCTCGTGTTAGATTAGATCAAACATGTGAATTCACGAATGCCTAAAGTAAGTAACTAAGGTTTAAAACTCTATCATCAGATCATGTGTTCAAAATTTTTAAGCTCACCAATGAAACCACATCACAATTTTGCAAGTCAACCAAAATTTTCACATGAACATGAAGATGCATTTATCTTCACTAAAAAACATCAAAAAATTAGGACAATGTGTGTGAAATATGTCTCCTATGCCCCCAAACTTAAATTGCACATTGACCCCAATGTGTGAATAATATGAAAAGAGCTGACCTGGGATATGGAGAACTATCTGGACTGGTATGGCTCATAGCATACCCCCAAACTTGAACTGAAGTATGCGTTGTCCCTGAAAAATAAAGACTGGAAAACAAAAAATACTGGAAACAAACATTAATCATAAATATGAAGAAAAAAAATATACAGAAAGGATATACTGTGGGGTGCCTCCCATGAGCGCTAAGTTTAACGTCTTCAGCCAGACCCAACATTAGTAATCATGCCCAACTAAGCGCTTCAACATCTGATCAATAAATGGGAGTGGAAAATGATCCTTCTTTCTGGCAGCATTCAACTTACGGTAGTCTATACATACTTTACATCCTGACTAAGCATGAATTGGCACCAACTCATCGTCCTTATTCTTTACTACCGTCACTCCAGCCCGATTGGGCATGACATGAATCGGGCTCACCCACTTGCTAATAGAGATTGGATAATTGATCACTGCATCAAAAAACTTTATCACTTCAATCCTCACAACCTCTTACATAGCTGTGTTGAGCCTTCTTTGTGGCTCCCTCGATGGCTTGACATTCTCTTCCACACGTAACTTGGGCATCACCATCGTGGGGCTGATTTCCTTGACATCCTCAATAGTCCAACCGATAGCTTCTTTGTGCTCTTTTAAAATGTCCACTAATTTATCATCTTGAGCCTCAACCAAATCTGAAGCTATAATCACAGGCAAAGGACCTGCTGGACCTAGGAACTTATATTTAAGATTGTTCGGTAAAGGCTTAAGTTTCTTCTTGGGTGGTTCAGGTGTTGTGGTCTTCTCCGTCTCATTGCTCTTCTGAGGAACAGACTCCAAAGTAGCATTTGCTTACTCAAGCAACTTATCCAAATTCAAATCCTCTCCAAACTTAGCAAAGCATGCCTCCAAGGGGTCCTCAATGCTTGATTCACCCACAGTCTCCTCTGTCTTACTGCTCTCCCAATGAGAAAACTCCAAGATAGCATTTTCTTGCTCAAGTAACTTATCTAAATCCAAATTTTCTCCAAAATGAGCAAAGCATACCTCCACAATGTCCCCAGACTGCCCTCCTTTCTTGGGCGCTTGTAGTCTTTCAGGGTAAGGTGCTTTAGGTACAAATGACTTAAGAGAGTTTTTAACTATAGGTGTGGCTGTTGATGGCTCAGCATCTCTTTTCTCCTTGTTGCCACTTCCTTGCCCTTGCTGCATAGCAGGGTTCTCTTCCACTTGACTGTCCACTTGTCTCCCAGACCTCAATGGGATAATCAATTGCACTTGTTCCTGCCCGTGCATAGGAGTTGATGAATTTCCCACCGCAAACTGTTCCTTCAAGTTAGGCTCAGGTTGGCTGGGGAACCTTCCCTTCTCTCCTTCACCCAAGTGACTTGCGATTTGACCTATCTGACTCTCTAGCTTGGCAATTACTTCGGTGTTTACTATTATTGCACTCCTCACTTTGCTTATGGATTGGCTGGTCATCTTCTTGAAATCATTGAGGGCATCCTCCAATGACTGTGAAACTGACACTGGCGCTTGAATGGGAGCTTGGTAAGCGGGTGATGGTACTGGATAGGCTAAGTGACCATAACTTAGAACTAGTAGAGGAAATCCGGAAGGGTGTTGATTTTGAGGATAATGAGGGGCTCATCCCTGATTCATCAGTTGGTTCTGCTTCCATGAAAAATTAGGGTGGTTCTGCCACCCTGGATTGTACGTCTCGGAGTAAGATCCATTTGATTGCCACCAATAGTCATTGAAAGCGTTCATTTGTTCCTTGGGATACTCAAGAAAAGCCGACGTAGATGGACAATTATGTGCTGAATGCATAGGACTAGCATAGATGGAACAACTATCAACATTGAATGTATTGGTTGTATTGGAGGACTGGCCGGTCATCTTCATGAAATCCTTGAGGGAGTCCTCTAAAGACTGTGAAACTGGCATTGGATTCATCCACATTTTTTTAAAAAAATTTTTGTATATTTATTTTTTATAGGCCAATGAAAACAGAAACAAATAAAATAAAATAAAATTGCAAAAAGAAAAATCAAACAAAAATTGCTAACTAACTAGTAGAAAAATAAAATCAATTCAGACCAAAAATTTAATTTTCATAGACCAAACAACTCCCTGGCAACGGCGCCAAAAACTTGTTGTGAGTTTTAAATTACTCGCAAGCGCACGAGTCGTTTGCAATATAGTGTTATGCAAGTGCGAGGTCAAATCCACAGGGAATTGTGTTGTGAAAATATAATTTTATCTAAACTAACCTTATCTTAACCTAGTTCCGAATTTTGAATTGTATTTTTGCAAAAGAAATATAAACTTAAACTAAATTGGTTTAAAGCAAATGATAAAAAGACTAAGGTTTCTGAATCCATCCCACCAAAGTAAAGCATATATTTTCATGTTCTATATAAAAGTAATCAAAAAATTCCATGAATCCAACTTTAAACAAAAAACAACGAATATCTCAATTAAACCCAAATCATCCAATGTATCCGCTTTTAACAAATCACAAAGGAAATCCAATTTAATCGAAAACGATTCGATATATCCATAAGATGAAACACAAAGAATATCCAATTTAACAATTAAAAGCAATCAATCATAAGATCTACTCAAATAATTGAATAGAACATTTATACTAAAAACATCAGAATTGTTATGCGCAAATATGAAAATATAATGCTAAACAAAGGAAAGGTTTCATCTTCAACCTTAGCTGAAGATTTGAGCCTCTCATAATTATGAAACTAAAGTTCACAATACAAGTGCTAAACATTAAACTTTAAAACTAAATAAAAAGAAATAAATTACTATATATGGGAGAAATTCCACTCACTATTGGGCGGCGCTTCCTCTCATGGTAGCAAAGCCTTCGGGATCCACCAGAATACTAGAAGATATCCACCGGATTACACCAAATGGCCTAAGAATTGCACACTAAATGATGAAGTGAGCTGGTGCTTTTATAGGGGGAGTCCCGGAGCACAATGGGTTGCAGATTCGATGTGGGATACTGCCCGAGTGCGATCGATCAAAGTCTGGTGCAATCGATCACATACTGGCGCACTACAAAGCATTTTTAACCGATGTGGGATGTGTGAGTGCGGACTTGCGATCGATCGCACTAGACATCTTCAGCTTGACCCTTGTCTACTAAAACTGCCATAACTTTCTCAAGAAAAATCATTTTTATAAGCCGTAAAATCCCTTAGAAAACAGACTTCCGGATCTTTCCAAGCATATATGGCTCATCTCTTGGTTCTTCCTGAATCAATACAGTAAAATCCACAAAATGATTGATCTGTACAGGCAATTTTAGTGAAACTCCTTTCCCATTGCTTGTAAACCTGAAAATCAACGAAAACAACTCAAAGTAACAAATTCTTACGCTAACAAATGTAAATTAAGTGCCCAAAATATTCAATATTTTTCACTCATCACCTGCGATTGAGTGCAACAGTGCTCAAGTATTTATTTATATCTTTAGCTTAGGAATGTTACTTTGAGCTGTTTTTTTCGTTGTTTTACAGGTTTATAAGTACTTGGAAAGGAGTTTCACTAAATTGCCAAAATTACCCGTACAGATCAGTCATTTTTACGGATTAAATTGTATTGATTCAGGAAGAACCAGGAGATAAGCCATATCTACTTGGAAAGATCCAAATTTCTATTTTCTGGAGAATTTTACGACTCATAAATATGATTTTTCTAGAAAAAGTTATAGCAGTTTTAGTAGACAAAGGTCAGGCTGTGTGTGATTTCAGTGTCGTAGAAGTGATTTTTGCGGATTAAACTGTAATGATTCAGGAAGAAACAGAAGATGAGCCATATATACTTGGAACGATCTGGATGTCTATTTCTGAAAAATTTCACGGCTCATAAATATGATTTTTCGAGAGAAAGTTATGGCAGTTTTAGTAGACAAAGGTCAGGCTATGCATGATTTAGCGTGGGCAGAAGTTTTGAAGGGCATGTGAAGGCTTAAATCCCACATCCCACATCGGTTGGAAACACATTCTACATCCCACATCCCACATCGGATTGGAAACACATTGAACTCATGGAGTTTCCCTATAAAAGCCCCATTTCACTTCATCAAAGGGTGCAATCTCAGAGCCTTTGCTACCAAGGGGTGCAATCTCGGAGCCTTTGCTACCAATCGGGGGAAGCACTGCACAGTAGCTGCGGGGGAAATTTCTCTCTCCATGTATTGTTAGTTTTAATTTATTTCTTTTAAGTTTTAAAGTTCAATGTTTAGCACTTTAATGTTTGCTCTAATTTTTCCCTTGAGATTTTTGTTGTTCATTATATTTATGGGTAACTAAATTCTCAAGTGAGGCTAGGGATGAACTTGCACAGTAGATGGTATTTTTGTTTATTTTTTATTCATGTATTTGATTTTCAATTACTAGAACTCTTTTGTTTATCATTCTCAATTCATTGGTGATGTTTTCTTCTCCGAATAATCGTAGAATTTATTATGTTTATGGATTCAGTAATACTTTCTCTATTGAATGGATTAGCTCTTTGATTATGTTTGGATCAATTATTTATCTATATTGATTTAATTCTTTGCTGCAATATCACTTCCTGAGTATATTATCGTCATTGGATTTTCTCAATAGTGATCATAATTTACGTATTTTAAAAGTGATGAATGATTTTTCAAAGGGTTACATTTGGTTTAATCTTGGTTTATAAATCTACATCTTCTGATTGAGAATTTTGGGAATTGAGTTCCCAATTGAGTTATTCAATAAATCAAGAATAATTAAAATACCATATTTGTGCAAGGGATTCCTGATGCTTTACTGTTTGTCAAATTTGAGTAATTTCTCCGTTAGTCACTTTGCTTCAATTTAATTTGCATTTAAAATTAATCTTTGTTCTCCATTAATTATTTGGTATTTTTCTTTAGTTTCTTTGTTCCTTCTACTATTCTTTTAATTTGTCTCTCTGTGGAATCGACACCCCAAAACTGTGCTACAACTACTGCGTTATTCTTTGGGTGTAAATAAATTTTGGCACCGTCGCCGGGGAGACGGTAGAAGAATTGCTAGATAGTTTTTCTTTTCAGCAGTTTGTAAAGGCAATAACTTCGTTTCTTCTTTTAGCTTGCTGCACTATTTTTTTCTTTTTCCCTTCTTTCTTTTTATAGTATTTTTTTCATTATTATTTTGTTACCTTGCATGCACAAATATAGAGACGCCTTGGGTGGATTTGCTTGTAAGCCTGTGCTAGAGTCAGAATCAAACTTTTTAAATCTTTATTGACAATCCATTTAGTCCTGAAGAAATGAGTGAACACGGAGATCAACCCCCTAGGACCCTCCAAGATTACCTCCACCCTACATACATAGCCACACCATCATGCATCATGTTTCCAACTAATACTCGCCAACTGGATTTTAAAACAGGGATGATATAGTTACTCCCTACGTTCCATGGCTTGGAAAATGAAAACCCATATGTGCACATTAGGGAGTTTGAGGAAGTAGTTGCGACTTTTCATAGTCAAAATGCAACTGATGACATTGTGAGACTTAAGTTCTTTCCTTTCTCTTTGAAGGATAGAGCTAAGAGTTGACTATACTCACTGAGACCACGATTTATTGGGTTGTGGAATGAGATGACTCAGGTTTTGTTTAATAAATACTTTTCCCAACATAAGACCAACGCTTTAAAAAGGCAAATCTCCACCTTTGCAAAAAAGGACAGTGAGACTTTGTATCAGTTGTGGAAAAGATTTAAGGAGTTGTTGAGTATGTGTCCTCACCATGGGTATGAGAATTTGTGCTTAGTGAGCTATTTTTATGAGGGACTTACACCTAGAGAGTGCCAATTTGTGGAGATGATGTATAATGGTGAGTTCTTACAGAAAAATCCTGATGAGGCCATAGAATACCTCAATGAACTTACTGAAAAAGCTCACACTTGGACTGGACCTAGTGCTACTGAGAGCACAAAGAGGTCACGCCCTGTAGTAAACCCAAATGGTGGTGGAATTTACCATCTCAGGGAAGAGTATAACCTAAAGGCTAAGGTCGAGATGCTCATTAGGGAACTAGATGTGTTAAAGACTAAGGACTTAAAGCCAACACACGTGGCTAATCATGTATAATATTTTGGACTATGTTTTATGTGTGGTGGGGTAGATCATCTCACTCAAGAGTGTCCCACATTTGCTGAGATGAGAAGAATGTATAAAGAACGATGTAATGCCTTAGGTAAAGTACCTATAATCCGGGGTGGCACAATCATCCCAATTTTAGCTGGAAGTCTGAAAACCAGCCGCCTGCACAACCCCCTAGATCATATCCTACACCATATCATGCACCTTCATCTTCTAGGAGTCCTTTAGAAGAAACTTTGCATGCTTTTTATTGAGGCACATGGTAAGACTAACCAAAAATGTGAATATTTGATTACGCAGGTTGTTGAAGAAAATAAGGAGATAAAAAGCTAAGTGTCCAAATTGATGAGCTCCTTGAGTGTGAATGTGAGAGGTAAGTTCCCTTCTCAAGCTCAGTCCACACTCATGGTCAACACATGGTGCAAAAGAATCTGAAGGATGTGAATGCCATTATGACACGAAGTGGTAAGTCATTACACATCCCAACAACAAACAAATCAGAGGATATGGAAAAGGTCAAGATAGTAGTGATGCCAAGCTGCCCAAGGAACCTGAGGTGACAAAGAGTCCTGTTAAGGTACCATTCCCTTAAACTTTAAAATCAAGCAAATGAACTCTGGATCCGAACAATGAAATCCTAGAGAATTTAAGGCAAGTAAAAATCAATCTTCCTCTTTTACATGTGATTGAACAAGTTCCTACTTATGTAAAAGTTCTCAATGATTTGTATACAGTTAAGAGGAAGTACCATGTGAAGAAGATAGTTTTCCTAACAGAGCAAGTTAGTGCTATAATTGAGCAGCGGATTCCTCCCTTGTACAAGGATCCTAGTTGTCCAACCATTGCATGCAGCATTAGAAATCATGAGGTTAGGCAAGCTTCGCTAGATTTAGGAGCTAACGTGAATCTAATTCCATATTCTATTTATTTGCAATTAGGGTTGGGAGAAATCAAACCAACCACTGTGGTATTGCAATTGGCTGACCGTTCAGTCAAAGTACCCTAGGGTGTGATAGAGGATGTTCTAATTCAAATTGACAAATTTTATTATCCTGTTGATTTCCTAATCCTTGACACTAGCTCTGTTGTTGATACTATTTCTAAAATTCCTTTAATTTTAGGTAGGCATTTCCTTGCCACTGCTAATGCTCTTATTAATTGCAGGAATAGGCTCATGAAGCTATCTTTTGGAAACATGACCCTCGAGGTGAATATCTTCCATATTGCAAAATAGCCAGAAGATGATGATGAGAGCCATACATGATTGACTCACTCATGGATAGGGGAGTTTCTATAACTCATGATCTTGATCCCCTTGTGTATTTCCTTGTTAATTCTGAGTTTGATTCTATTAGTGATCCATCTGATGTAGTCGATATTTGTGCTATTTTTTATAGAACTCAGGATTATGACACTCGGGCATGGCAACCGAAGTTTGAGAAGTTGCTTGAGAGAAGTGAAAAACAAATTCCTTCAAGTGTGGAAGCACCCAAAGTTGAACTGAAGCCTCTGCCTAAGGGTTTAAAGCATGCTTTCCTTGGTCCATGTGATACTTTTCCTGTTATTATCTCATCTAAATTGTTTGAGTCTCAAGGTGAGAAATTAATTCGGACCCTAAGTGAGCATAGGTTAACCTTAGGTTGGAGCATGACTGATATAAAATGTGTTAGTCCCCTAGTCTGTTCTCATAAAATTAATTTGAAGGAAAGAATTGGCCCTCGTAGAGACCCCCAACGTAGGCTTAATCCCACTATGAAAGAAGTGGTGAAGAATGAAGTGTTGAAACTATTAGATGTAGGAATCATATATCCTATTACTGATAGTAAATGGGTAAGTCCTAAACAGGTTGTTCCCAAAAAGTCAGGTATCACTGTGGTGAAGAATGACCTAGGAGAGTTAGTCCCTACAAAACTTGTGACTAGGTGGCGGATGTGCTTTGATTACAGAAAATTGAATGATGCCACCTAGAAAGACCATTTCCCTTCCTTTTTGTAGGAATTTGACATCACCATCAAAGATAAGAAAGGAGTAGAGAATATAGTGGCTGACCATCTCTTGAGGCTCACATTTGAGGACACCTCTGACCACCTGCCAATCAGGGATAATTTTCCTGATGAGCATTTACTTTCTATTACCTCTCTACCATGGTTTGCTCATATTGTGAATTATTTGGCTACAAGTGAGATACCGGTGGATTGGAGCACTCAAGACAAGAGGAAGTTCATGATTGAGGTACATAATTTCTATTGGGATGAGCCTTTTCTTTTCAAATATTGCCCTGGCCAAATTTTAAGGCGTTGAATCCCTGATGAAGAGATTGCTAGCGTCTTGGAATTTTGTCACTCCCAAGCTTGTGGGGGCCTCCTTTCAATGAAGAAAACCACTGCAAAAATTCTGCAGTGTGGATTTTATTGGCCCACCTTGTTTAAGGACGTAAACATCTATTGTCGCTCATGTGAAAAGTGTCAAAAGTTAGGAGTTATAACCCATCGTCATATGATGCCTTTAAACCCAATTTTAGTGATTGAAATTTTTTATTGTTGGGGCATTGATTTTATGAGATCATTCCCTCATTCTTTTGGATATCAATATATTATTGTGGAAGTAGATTATGTGTCAAAATAGGTAGAGGCAGCAGATTGCAGGAGCAATGATAATAGGACAGTAATTAAATTTCTCAAAGAAAATGTGTTATCTCGATTTGGTACACCACGTGCTATCATTAGTGACCGGGGTACGCATTTTTGCAGCTGTTATTTTGAAGCTTTGATGAAAAAAATATGGGGTGGTGCATAAGATCTCTACTGCCTACTATCCTAGACAAGTAGACAGGTAGAACTTGCAAACAGGGAAATTAAGCAAAATTTTTTTAAAAAAAGGGTCAACCCAGATCGCAAAGATTGGTTTTTGAGACTAGTTGATGCGCTCTGGGCCTACCGTATAGCTTTCAAAACTCCCTTAGGTATGTCACCTTATAAGCATGTTTTTGTAAAGCCTTGCCACTTACCTGTGGAGCTGGAGCATCAAGCTTATTGGGCCATCAAGCATTTCAATTTTGACATGGAAGAAGCAGGTAAGCTTAGAAAATTTCAGTTGACCGAGTTAGAGGAGTTGAGAAATGATGCTTATGAGAACTCTGGAATCTATAAAGCTAAAATGAAAGCGTTTCATGATAAAAATATTTTGATAAAAACGTTATGATTCTAGACTCCATAAGCACCCAGAAAAATTTTGGCCTAGGTGGACCGGCCCTTTTGTAGTGAAGAATGTTTTTACAAATGGGGTGGTAGAAATAGAGGACCCTAAGGATGGTCGGATCTTTAAAGTAAATGGTCAACACCTTAAAGTATTAATTGATAGGCAAGGTCCGGAAGTAAAAGACATTCCACTTATGGATCCGGTCTATCAACCTTGACCACACCACGCAGGTATTTTTTTCTTTCTTTATTTGTTTTTTTATTGTTTTTTCATATTTCTTATTACTCTTTATTTTAATATTTTTTTTTGTTTTCCAATATTACTTTAGTATTTCTGTTCAGGGACAATGCGTGCATCAATTCAAGTTTAGGGGTGTGCTATGAGCCATGCCAGTCCAGCTAGTTCTCAATCTCACAGGTCAACTCTTTCCATGTTATTCACACATTGGGGACACTGTGTACTTTAAGTTTGGGGTATAGGAGACACATTCACGCACACTTTGTCCTAATTTTTTTATTGAAAAGATAAATGCATGTTCATGATTGTTTTGAAATTTTGGTTAATCTAAACAATATTGTGATGTAATTTCATTGAAAAGCTTAATATCGTGAACACATGATCTGATGATAGAATTTTAAAGTTTAGTTACTTACTTTAGGCATTTGAGAATTCACATGTTTGATCTAATCTGACACGAGCACATTAGCACATAATCGTGTGAGGTATGACATTTGATTTTAATGTGTATGTTTCCATGGTTTAGCTGATTCCGGATGACTTGTTGGATCGACACTTTGGCATAGAGAAGTAAAAAATAAAAATAAAAATGCTCATAATGATCATTGACAAACTTTCTAGTGAGTAACTACACCTCTTACCTCAGTAAGCAGTGAGTGTTCACGTTAAAAGGTGAGAATTTTGCTCACGATGATCATTGACAAACTTTTCACTGAGTAACTGGATCTCTTGCCTCAGTAAGTACTGAGTGTTCACATCAAAAGGTGAAAATTTTGCTTAGTTTCGTAACCTTTTTTACTCGAGTTAGTAAGTCCTTAGGGGTGTCTTTACACCTATTGCCTTAAAACCATCTGGTTTGAGAGTCATTGACTCAACACTCGCTACATGGGTCAATTAGAAAGCATAAAGGAACTAAATATGGCAAGCCTCATAATAAAATAAAGAAGGAAATAAAACTATGTCGTTGTTCATTCTGATGGGAAATTCGGTAAATCTTGCAACATGAAGACATTACACATTGGAGTTATTTGGAAGCTTCATTTTTATGTGCTACTTCACTTTACACGAATTCGAGCTTGTGATGCCTTAGCAGACCTCTTGTAAGTAATTAGATTTTAAATTTTCTATTCATTGCGAAGACGGGTTTATATTTTAAGCTTGCTTATGAATGAATATCATGGTTTTATGTGCTACTTAAATTTTTTATCACCATGAATGATGGATTTATCTTTCTGTTCTTTGTTTTTCATTTAGTTTTTTTTTTATTTTGTTTTGCTAAGGGACTAGCAAAATATAAGTTTGGGGGTATTTGATGAGTGCCAAATATTGCATATTTTGGCCCCTTAATTTACATTTGTTAATTCTTTAGTTGTGTCCTAATCTGATATTTTGTGTTAGTTCTATGATTTTTAATGTTTTATAGAATTGCAAAAGAAATTGAGGATTTAATATGAAAAAAATGCAAAAGCTGGAATCTGCTGTTGCGATCGAGTACAGGAGACCTGCGATCAAGTGCAACAGCACTCAAGTATTTATTTATATGTTTAGCTTAGGAATGTTACTTGAGTTATTTTTTTTTTCGTCGCTTTACAGGTTTACAAGCACTTGGAAAGAAGTTTCACTAAATTGCCCGTACAGATCATTTATTTTTTTGGATTAAACTGTATTGATTCAGGAAGAACCAATAGAAGAGCCATATATGCTTGGAAAGATCCAGATGTCTATTTTCTGGATAATTTTACGGCTCGTAAATATGATTTTTCTAGAGAAAGTTATGGCAGTTTTAGTAGACAAAGGTCAAGCTGTGCATGATTTCAGCGTGGCAAAAGTGATTTTTACGGATTAAACTGTAATGATTCAAGAAGAAACAGGAGATGAGCCATATATGCTTGGAAAGATCTGGATGTCTATTTTCTGGAGAATTTTACAGCTCATAAATATGATTTTTCTGGAGAAAGTTATGGTAGTTTTAGTAGACAAAGGTCATGTTGTGCATGATTTCAGCGGTGCAGAAGTTTTGAAGGGCATGTGAACACTTAAATCCCATATCTCACATCGGTTGGAAACACATTCTACATCCCACATCCCATATCGGATTGAAAACACATTGCACTCATGGAGTTCCCCTATAAAAATCCCATATCACTTCATTAAAGGTGTGCAATCTCGGAGGCTTTGCTACCAAGGGGTGCAATCTTGAGGATTTTGCTACTAATCGAGGGAAGCACCACACAGCAGCTGCAAACAGAATTTCTCTCTCCATGTATTGTTAGTTTTAATTTATTTATTTTAAGTTTTAAAGTTTAATGTTTAGCACTTTAATGTTTGCTCTAATTTTTCCCTTGAGATTTTTGTTGTCCATTATATTTATGGGTAACTAAATTCTCAAGTGAGGCTAGGGATGAACTTGCACAGTAGATGGTATTTTTGTTTTTTTTTATTCATGTATTTGATTTTCAATTACTAAAACTCTTTTGTTTATCATTCTCAATTCATTGGTGATGTTTTCTTCTCCGAATAATCGTAGAATTTATTCTGTTTATGGATTCCGTTATGCTTTCTCTATTGAATGGATTAGCTCTTTGATTATGTTTGGATCAATTATTTATCTATATTGATTTAATTCTTTGCTGCAATATCGCTTTCTGAGTATATTGTCGTTGTTGGATTTTCTCAATAGTCATAATAATTTACATATTTTAAAAGTGATGAATGATTTTTCAAAGGGTTACATTTGGTTTAATCTTAGTTTATAAATCTACACCTTCCGATTGGGAATTTTGGGAATTGAGTTCCCAATTGAGTTATTCAATGAATTAAGAATAATTAAAATACCAGATTTGTGCAAGGGATTCTCGATGCTTTACTGTTTGTCAAATTTGAGTACTTTCTCCGTTAGTCACTTTGCTTCACTTTAATTTGCATTTAAAATTAATCTTTGTTCTCCATTAATCATTTGATATTTTTCTTTAGTTTCTTTGTTCATTCTACTATTCTTTTAATTTGTCTCTCTGTGAAATCGACACCCGAAATCTGTGCTACAACTACTGCGTTATTCTTTGGGTGCAATCATTATCTTTAAAAGAGCATCAACAAGCTTAGAACAGTTGTTATAGATAACTGCATTAAGCTAAGTAGTAATCAAATAAAAAAAAAAGGCATCAAAACCCTACAATGAAAAAAGTATTAAATAAAAGAAAATTCATACTAATTGAGAGAATGAAAACCAATACAAAAGCTCAAAAAGACACAACTGAAAAATCGTAGCACATCAACTATAAATTATTTAATTAAAAGGAACATATAAAAGAGGAAAAATAAAAAAGAGAGCTAACCTTGAGCCAAAACCCTAACACTGCTTGGAAATTACTTAGGTTTCACTCGCTTTTTTATTCCCCTACAACCATGGAACAATTAGCCTGTAAGAAAGATGTCGAGAACGAGAGAGATAGAGGGGAGAGAGACTTACCAGTACGTTCGCTGCATCTGGCAGAGTGACAGTGGTGGGGTAAGTGGTCAATCGCGATGGAGGTAGACAAGAAGCTTCTGGGTTTAGATCTACGGGTGATGGTGGTAGACAAGAGAGGAGGAAAAATGAAGACCATAGTAGAGAGAAGGAAGAAGGGGACGAACAGGTCGAGAAGAAGAAGGATGTTCTGAGAGTTGAGAAAAGAGTTCGTAAGAGTAAAAAGAGAGAAGAGGTTTCAGTGGGTCCTTTAGAAAATTAGGTCTAAAAACTCCAAATTGGAGTTTTCTAAAATCTGTTTTTTAAAATTGTTTTAGAAAATTACTTTTGAAAAGTGATTTCCAAACATGTTTTTGAGTTTTTGAAAACTAATTTTAGTTTTTGAAAATTGAAAACAATTTCCAAAAACTACTTCCAAACATGCCCTTATACTCCTTCCCTTCCATAAAGACTTCTCATATTTTCATTAAATTTTTTGCACAAGTCAAAATATCAATTTTTTGTCCAAATCAAAATATCAATGCATAATAATTTCTCACTTTCCATGATTTCATGATATTCACACGCATTCTATTAACATGGGTTTGGTTTTTGTTCAACTTTTGTACCCTTTTCAATACTTTTAAAAAATTTAACCTATATAAACCATTTCTTCCTTCTCATTTGCTGTTTTTTTTTCTCTCTTCTTTTTCCCTATTCACAAGTAATCCATGGCGTCTTCATCTCTCTTTTTACAATATAAAGCTTTCTAAAAGACAAAATCATGGAAAAGATGATAAGTTTCTCTCCAACCAATAAAAAAAGGCTTTTCTCCCTCTAATATATGGTTTCACAAGTTATACAAAATTTTCTATTTTGCAGGGTTCTGCATTATTTCTGTGTAAGTCAGAGGACGGATGTGACACTTATGTTTAACAGTAGGCAGTATCACATTGGAAATGGAAATTTGAATTGCTCTCAACAGAATAGTAGAATGAGCCACCACAGTTCTTCTTGCAGGATTCGCACCAAAAAGCTTTGCCGTGAATCTTTTTATAACGAAGATTGCTCATATCTGTCTTTTTACAAAATGGAAAAAAGTTGGGCTTGTGGCACCTGTTAGTTGGGGAACTGGCACATTGATAATGGAGGTTAAAATCATGCTCAAAGAAGTGAAAGGTCAATCCTTGGATGAGAACCCGGTAGGAATTGCACTTTGCATTTTCAGATAAATTAGTGATAGTAATACGCCTTATAAACCAATGGCATTTGATGTTATGGAAACATTACTTGTAATTAATTTTATTAATTTATGACAATAAATAATCATCAATCACATTTACTTTATTTATCATGTTCATTACAAATCACTGCTTGTGCATTACATAAGCTCATAGAATAAGAGCAATGAAAATAAGCATCATAATGAGATTATGCTAGTGAGATGTATTTCCTTAGGCTTTATTCTTAAATGTTCATAATTATAGGATCACTAAGAATGATATTAGTGAATCCAGATAGATTAGTACATACTATGTTTCTTCAAGGAGTTAGATGTGATTGATCTCATGATTACTAGTGTATGAGACACTAAAACAAGCTATGTAGGTGCTTATTAGATAACAAGTACATAAAGCTGACTTGACTAAGAAATTCTTAATAAACATTTTAATGGCTGTCAATAAGAATTCTTACATTACAGTTGTAAAAGTGATCTTTGGACTTAAGGAACAATGGATATCTTGTGTATGGGTCATCATGCTTTGATGCTACCTAAATGTGATTCTAATCATGGGTCACAAAGGGTAGTAATTGGGTATGACCACTTATTCATGGAGGTATTTGATTGTAAAATAAAGGATTCATCACTCTCAATAAAATATAGAGAATGACATATTTGAGTGTACAATAAATGATCCATCACTCTTAATAAAATATAGAGAATGATATATGTGATCTAATTAAGTCATGGCTTAGAAATTCCTTGGCCAAGGTGGAGTGAAAATTAGAAAGGAGTTTTTAATTTCACCATTTAAGTTATAGACTTGAGATCTAGATACATATAATTAAATAATTATGGTTTGACAGTAAATCTATGCCTTAGGTTTAATCAGGGGTATTGCATGATGAAAGGATTGAATTGTACAGTAACTATCAACGGAAAGATTCACATTAATTCATATTGTCTAGGTAGTCATGGCATACTGCTATGTGTCAATCATGACTTGTAAAAACCCTTAAAAATTAATTGTAATTAATTTTTAATTAAAGGAAAGAATTAAAAGGAGTTTTAATTCGAATTAAAATTAAAAGGAGTTTTAATTAATTGGATGTGAATCAATTGTTACAAGTTATTGTCAGCACAATATTGAATCTAAGGGGTCCGACACAATTGGGCAATTGCAAGAATAAGAAAAAAAAATAATGAGCTAAAAGAGAGATTTTTAATAATTAATTAAACCAATGAGTTAGTTGCAATTTTAGAAATCTTAATGCTCTTAGGAGTAAGGGCACTATATAAAAACTATATTTGATAGAAACCAAAACATAATATAACACAATTGTTATGGAGATTAAAAATAAGTTTTTAATCTCTTTCTCTCTCACAAAAAAGTTTAAAAATCTAGAGCTAATACTTAATAGAGAATTCAACTAGCCTTTTGTTCTTCTTTAAACCGTGTTCAACATCCCAGAGAAGAAGATCTTTATTCTTGATTGCTCGTATGGATACACTTAGAGGCCGAACACTTAAACGGCTGATGAATCTGTTTCAAAGATCAACAAGAATCTCTATCAAAGGTAAAAAAATTTCTAACCTTTAATGAAAATATTATTTGGATCATCATTCTAATAGATTCATAGAGATTTATCTTGGGATTTAAGTCTACGGGTATAAAGTTTTTAACTTTTTGCTATGTATTTTATGCATGTAGACTTACAATTAGTAGCGATAAGAGGGTATTGTTGGTGAAAAGGATGTTGAAGTTCTTATGGGATTTCGAGGCAAGAGATGTGAAGAAGAAAGCGACAATCAATGCTATAATAAGTTGGATCTAAAAGGTTAAGCTGACATCCATAGCAGATAAGTCCATGTAATTATAACCAAATCCATGACATCCATGGGTTTGGGTCGGGGAATACCTTACCCGTCACTATTTTCACCCCGGGGATGGGTATTTTGTTTTGTATTTCATCCCTGTTCTGGTAGAGGATTTTTGGGGACCTAAATACCTGTCTCTGCCCCAATTATAGATAGGGATGGGGATTCTCTATTAACGAATTCAGGTATTTTTCGTTAACCCAACCCCATTAACTTGTTAACTCATTAAGCCTATTATATATATAACTCAATTGAACTTAATTTAAATTAAAAAATTTTGTCCACAATATCAGTTATCATTGATTCACTAGAAGATGGAAGTAGGCAAATACATAATATCAAATAAGTACAACACTATGTTTTAATATTGAATCCAAATGCTTAGCCATGTGATACAAAATAAATTGAACCCACACGAACACTATATTTCTCATACCACAAATCCAATACACCTCATCAAATTAAAATTAATAGTTAAATGCAATTATGTAATTACAAAATCATATACTAACATATTTATAAAGGGGAAATAATAAAAATTTTATGGAGATTTGGGGATTGGATTTGGGTATTAAATGGGTCTAGGAGTTCCTTCTCTATCTCTGTACCCACATGGGGATTTTTAAAAGGTTTCCGTACCCCTATGGGGTAAAATCTCCCCCAATCTGTCCCTGTCGATCTCCATCGGAATCGGGACTTTTACTATCCTTATCCATATAGTAGTAGTACTGAGTAAAGAGTAAAGGCAAAATGTCATCATCTTATTGAAACATAAAAAAATGAAAAGACATGTCACAAGAAAAGCATATCAAGAATTTGTGCAACTAAGAAGAAGAAAACCCCTAATTAAGCCTCATTATAGTGAGTAACTAAAAATTACCCAACAATCTTCATGCATTATATAAAATGTTAATGGCTAAACCAGGCAATCTAGTTAGTACTCTATATAATAGTAGTACAGAGTAAAGAGTAAAGGCAAAATGATATCATCTTATTGAATCATGAAAAATGAAAAATTGAGGAAAAAAAGGAAAGAACCTACAAGTGAGGAGGGAGAGGACTTGAAGAGGGGAGAGGAGGCGGGAGGAAAGAGCATGGTGGAGGGTGGTTGTTGTGAAAGCAGAGATGGTAAACCACCACTTCCCCTAATTCAGGAGAAGGCAAGTAGTTGGCTTTTGAGGATTCCATTTGTAAGCATTTGGTCATTTCCACACTCCATACCAGAAGGGGTTCTTGCAATACCTGGCACCACTTCACCCTCTTCAATACTCTTTTCTCCAATTCTTTCATTCATATTTCACTCTCTTTTCTCCACAAACCCTCCATTTCTCACTCTCCGTTGTCAATGATTGCCTTATCTCCCATTCTTTAATGGGAGAATAAAGACTCAACAAACAATATCAGTTAATTTTCTTTTTTCAATCATCTCTCTTAATCTGCTCAATTTGTTTACGTCCCCATTGGAATCAAATGAAAATAGAAAAGGGGTTTTTTTTTTGTTGTAATGTTAGATTTCATCTAACATGTTTCATGTTTGATGGTATTTACTACTCAGATTTCATCTTCCAGACAGACTACAAAGGGATCATATGTTAACGTTATTTTCCTTGTTAATGAGAATAAAGTAAACTCCTTATCTTCCACTAGTCTCTCACCTAACACCAGGCAAGGCTCCACGCGATGATGGACCTTACACCATGCCTGGTTTAGGAGAAATTCATCCATCCATTAAGATAGGGACCCAACTATATGACTTTGAATCATTTAACTTTAGGTTTAAATCTAATCCCATGCATGGCGACGTGTTGGGTCTATTTTGAGCCACTCTATATCTTTTATTTAAGCCCGTTCATTGGTTCAATATCCCTTTTTTTTTAAAAAAAAATTTTTTTTTTTAAATTTACAAATTCTCACAAACATTTTCAAAAAAGAATTACTAAAATGTTTTTGCAAAAAATACCAAGTATTTTTTACTCGAGTTTCTCCACACAATCTCAAGCTCTACATGAAAAAAATTTAGGGCTTACCTTTTTTTGCCTACGTATTTGAAAAATTAAAGAAGAATAGGGTGAGCTTTTAGGCCATCATCTTGAGTTTTTCACATGAAATAAATTTGTTTGGATCTTTTTTTTTTTGCTCAACTCAAAAAACTGTGGTTGGGTTGGACCTTTCCTTTATGGTGAGCCAAAAGAGAGTTTAATGAATATCATATGTATGTATGTATGTGTGTGTGTATATATATATATATTATGTTGGGATTTTACCTCTAAAATCATGTACTCAAATTTTAGGCAAAGACACAACCATAACAATTAAATAGGCAAAAAAATAAAGAGTAAGAACACCAAGAATTAATGTGGTTCAACAACCTCTTTGCCTACATTCACCAATAAACTAACAGCTTTATTAATCTTCAGTTAAAACTTTAAGAAGAGCAAATTTTTCAAACTCTCACCCCCAAAGTCTCAATACAATAAAAGTTCTTAACCTAGCTCTAGTTGTACGTGCCTCCTCTACTTGACAACCCAAAGCCTCAATACACCCAAAACTCTCATTCTAGCTCTAGTAGTAAACCTCTCTAGTTTACAATGTATATGAGAATTATGAGTGTGTCTTAAACCTTCTTTAGGACCCCCTTTATATAGAGAATATTTTTCTAATACTATTAGGAAAAGAACAACAACAAAGAAATAACTTCTACTACTACTAAGACAAGCAATATCCAATAGGAAACTACTACCACTCCTATTAGAACAAATAACTATAAAATAGTAAACCACTTTTCCCAAACCAATTAGAATTCCTTCTTGTGGGGAATTGAGCCAAAATCCCAGCAAATCTCCATATTGGCTCAAATTCTCCACCTCATTATCAAATTTTGACTTTATTTTTTTATTGGTGTGACTTTCCTTTTGATCTTCTCATCTCATCCGCTTACTCTTCGAAGCAATTATCCTCTCATTCAACACGTGCAAGCTTTCTTCATTCATGGTAATTGTCATCATTACCTTTGAAGTATCAAGAACTTGCATCTCATTATCTTCATTAGCCTTTCCATTATCACTCTGCTTCATTCTACTCAACTTCTCTAAGTCCTTCATCGTGGCCTTGTTTTGCAATGTATTCCTCTTCCTCGTTGTAGATGCACTCCTTATTTGAAAAATCTAGAAACTTGGATCTTGATCTTTCCTCCACCTTCCTTGAAGTGCTCTACTCGCTCACTCTGTCAGACTCTTATCTTGATATAATCATGAACAATTCTTCAACTTTAAACACACTTGACATCTTCAACTTATATCTCTGGAGGTACCGTAGGAATCTCTCATTCCATCCAAACTTCCTTGCCCACTATTAACATCGTGACTTCTTCTTCCGGTGGCAAGTACTTTGTCTCTGTCAACAACAAATTAGTGATAATTGAATTAAAAAGCTTAATATTCCTCATACCTTCTTACATCTCAAATTCATCAAATAGTTCAATATTAATTATGCCTATTTTTTTATAATTTTTCCATCGGAACCACAGCTATTATACCACTTGTTGTGATTTTACCTCTAAAAGCCATGTACTCAATCTTAGGCAGAAAAACACAACCACAACAATTAAATAGGCAAATAAAATAAAAAGCAAAAACATTAAGAATTAATATGGTTCGGAAAACTCAATGCCTACATCCACCAATAAACCAACTATTTTATTAATCTTCAATTACAACTTTAGAAAGAGCAAAGTTATCAAACTCTCACCCCAAAGTCTCAATACAACAAAAGCTCTTAACCTAGCTCTAGTTTGACGTGCCTTCTCTACTTGACAACCTAAAACCTCAATATACCCAAAGAAATCATCCTAGTTGTAGTAGTAAACCCCTCTAGTTTGCAATGTATATGGGAATTATAAGTGTGTCTCAAACCTTCTCTAGGACCTCTTTTATAAAGAGGATATTTTCCTAATACTATTAGGAAAAGAATAACAACAAAGAAAAAAACTTCTACTACTACTAGGACAAGCAATATCCAATAGGAAACTACTCCCACTCCTATTAGAAAAAAAAACTATAAAATAAGAAACCACTTTTCAAATTAGAAGTCCTCTTTGTGGGGAATTGAGCTAAAATCTCAATATATTGTTTCAAAATTTGGTATTTTTTGTTATTAAAAAGATTTATCACCTCTCAGAACTGCATCTGACACACACACTACGGAGGGAACTGATGAGGCTATTGAGGGAAGAACAAGGCATAATAGTAGACCTATGAGGAAGGTGAGAATGCTAAAAAGGTATAAAGATTTTGCATTAAACTTGGCACTAGGAAAAGGAAGAAACATGAGCTAAGAAGAAACGAAAGGGTTTTGTACGAGATGGAGTATAAATTGTCAACAGTTGATCAAGTTAGCTACTACAAGTAGTTATAGTAGCAAGTTAGTTACAAAAAGTTGTTAAGCAAGTTAGTTAGAGATTTTAAGCGAAACTAATGATAATTACAAATAGAGAATGTAAGTGTAAGAACAGATCAATGAATACAGAAAACTCCTAATCTCTCTCCCAAATTCTTTTTTTTTCTTCATCATTCACACGAGATTACCTTATTTCAAATCAAGGTCTAACATTTGGTACTTTCATTGAGAGCAAACATAGCGGATGGCACTCGATTCAATAATTAGATGAAGTGATCAACTAATTGGCTGAATTACAGAAACTTTTGCAAGAAGCCATTACAGCCATGAATCTAATGATTTCTACCATCAACACAAAAGTAGAGCAAGTGTTGTGAAACAAAGACACCACTTCGAGTTCAAATCTGCAGCAAGACTGTGACAATGGTGATGATGGTAAGCTATCGGCTCATTTGAAACTTTATGTACCAAGATTTGATGGGACTGATCCATTGGGTTGGATCTTTAAGGCTAATTAGTTCTTCAATTTTCATCAAACACATGATGAGAAGAAAATCACAATTTCCTTATTCTACATGGATGAACTAGCACTAAATTGGTTCTAATGGATGCTTAATAATGGGCAAATTCAATCATGGAAATGATTTCTCATATCACTAGAGTTCAGATTTGCACCCTCTCAATATGAAGATCCATAAGGTGCTTTGTTCAAACTTACTCAAACAACTACTATTACTGCTTATCAATCTAAATTTGAAGCATTATCAAACTGAATTTTTGGGTTTCCACCTCAATTTCTCTTAAGTTGCTTCATCTCTAGCCTTAAACCTGATATCAAACAAGAACATTTTGCATTTCAACCCCCTTATTTATCAAAAGTAATTGGTCTTGCTAAACTTCAAGAAGATAAAGCCAATGATAGAAGAGCATCAAACATAAATTGGCCTTCCAAATTACCATATCACAATCACAATTCAGATTAACCTCCCTTACTACCAACACCTGTCAATACTTTAGTACCCCTAAAGTTACCTATCAAAATATTATCTCCAAGTGAAATGCAAGCTAGAAGGGAGAACTGATTATGCTTAAACTTTGATGAAAAATTCCATCATCGCCGTAAATGCAAGAATGGGTTTTTCTTACTTTCATTTTAAAGGTTCCAAAAGAAAAAAAAATGGAAGAGTTTGGAGAGGTGAAAGAAGATACTAACATAGAATCGCAGTTCACTGACCAAGAAATAGCTCACATCAGTTTGCATGCCATGGTGGGTCACAGCAATCCAAGAACTATCAAATTAATAAGCACATTGGATAAACATGCTCTACAGGTCTTGATTGATTAGGGTAGCACCCATAATTTCATCCAAGATCAAATTGTCAAACATTTGGGCTTATATAGTAGTAATGCATAACAACTTCAAGTATTGGTAGGCAATGGCCAGGAATTGAGCAGTAAAGGAATATATATAGTAGTGCCTCTCAAACTTCATAATCACAAATTCTATACTGATTTTTATATTCTTCCTTTAAAGGTAGCATATTTGGTCTTAGTAGTGTAGTGGCTTGAGTTGCTAGGTCCAATACTTGCTGATTACAAGCGCCTAACCATGAAATTTTGGTGGAAAGGTACTAAAATCTTGTTACAAGGTGAGATTGCTATACTAACTCATCAAATCCAGGTTAATCAGCTGAGGAGATTGGCTAACACTGATGTAGTAGCTTTCATTTTCTAATTGGTTGCTGAGATAGAACTTGGTAGCATAATACTTGTGTCAAATTAGTCTTAAATACATGCACTCTTAAAGCAATATTCTTAGCTATTTTTTGAGCTTACTTCTTTACCTCCTCAGAGATGTGTTGATCATAGAATTCACTTGGATAAAGGAACAAAACTTGTAAATGTTAAACCCTATAGTTACCTTCACTTTCAAAAAAATGAAACTAAGAAAACAGTGAATGAAATGTTAACTACTGAATTGATAAGACCTAGTACAAATGCTTTTTCTTCTCCAGTTTTAATGGTAAAAAAGAAATATGGATCTTGAAGGTTTTAAATAGATTATAGAGCCTTAAATGCAATAATTATGAAGGATAGATTCCCCATCCCGACTGTGGATGAGTTATTACATAATTTGCATGATGCTAAATGGTTCTCTAACTTAGATCTTAAAGGACATTCACAAGACTATAGTTAGGACACATGAAGGCCACTATAAGTTTCTTATGATGCCTTTTGGTTTAACTAAAGCACCCTAAACCTTTCAAGCTTTCAAGCCACCATGAACACCATTTTCAGGAAATATCTCAAAGAATTTGTGATTGTATTTTTTGATGACATCTTGGTTTACAATGGTACTCTAGATGATCATTGTACACATTTATAGTTAGTTCTGGATGCTTATCTCATCGTAGTATTTTTTGTTAAGAAATCAAAGTGTTTTTTGCTAAGAACTCTATTGATTATCTAGACTATATTGTCACTGGTAATGGAGTCGAACCAGATCCAACTACAATAAAAGCAATGGAAGAATGGATAGTTCCTCAAAATGTCAAGCAGTTGAGAGGGTTCCTAGATTTAACTGGATATTATAAAAAGTTTATCAAAGAGTATGCCTCCATTACCACCACACCTTTGACTAATCTGTTGCAGAAATATGGGTTTTTGTGGAGTCAAGAAGCTCAATTAGCTTTTTAGAATTTGAAAATTTCCATGGGACAAGCATTTGTGTTAGCTTTATCTTATTTCTCTAAGACCTTTATAATTCGTAAGAATGCTTCTATGTTAGAGAACTCCATACTATAACAATAACAATACAAAAATGGAGGCACTATGTCTTGGGAAGGTAGTTTGTAATTCAAACATATTAGAAAAAGTTTCATGGAATTGATCGAACAAGTGGTGCAAAATCTGAAGTATAAATACTAATAGTATACTAGGGCATAATAGTGTTAATAATATTCTAAGGTTATATTGCATGCATTAGATCACTAGTTTAATAAATTGAATATCATATACCTAATGTTTGCGATATTCTATTATTTCGATAACACTATAGTGATCTCAACACAAATATGTGCAAGATCGTCTACCTAGGGTTATTCCTCTTCTTGCTCTCTCTGTTTTGTATGACAACTTTATAATGGGAAAAAATCACCAGGTTAAAAAAGGAGAGGGGACCTAGCTCATATTTATAATAAACTTAATAAGGCCCATTATAGCCCATTAGGTTTCTCAAGCCCACACCACTGCCCAACCGCATTTAAATCTATTAGGTGTATATGGCCCACCCACAAGATCAAGTGGATGTCAGGCCCACAAAGTCCATCTCAGGAACCCAATCCATTCTGTTTTATAAATACAAAGCCCTACAATCTAATAGAAGCCCATAAATAATATTAGAATATTTTATATATTCTAACATTCTCCCATGTGGTCAAACATTAGTTATAGTTTTTTAGATGTCTTGAAAAATATTTTAGAAAATGACTCTCGGACTAAATTATTGATTTTAAATATGTGGCCAATATTTTTGGAAAACAAGTTCCTGAGATAATACCAAAACATGATCCAGTCCAATAAAATCATCAATACAGGACCATGTCAACCATTACATCTCGATTGACATAAGACCAATTCATAATCACAAATGCTAATAACTTCACCGAATTGGATCCAGATATGAGATTGTGGCAAGGAAATAGCACCAACATGTGATCTCAAAAGTGCCATTTCATTGTTGATCATTAATTTCTCTATTATCTGCTTCACCAAAAAGCTAGAGAAATCCAGGGTTTCTCTATTACCCAGTTCAACTAGAAGCTAAAGAAAACCCTATGGGGTTCTCGATTTCTCTATTACCTGCTTCACTTAGAACCTAGAGAAATCTCAAGTTCCTCTATTAATTTGCTTCACCTAGAAGCTAGAAAAAAACCTAGGCCTTCACCTAGAAGCTTGAGTAACCCCACTGCTTCATTTAGAAGCCAGTATATTTAAGTTAATATGACTCAAGTTTACAACATGGTGTTATGAGACATACTCAATAATGACATAAAAGTCATTCTTAAGAAAACACCAAGTTTTAGGATTTTAATGTATCATGACATGCCATATAAAACATATGCACAAAATATTCATAGTATGATATCAACAAAAGAAAATGATGATCATCAATAATATTATTATTACATCTCAAAAGGATATCCAAAAGAAAACAACATATAAATTGACATAAAAGTCTCAATACAAAATTCATACTCCCACTAATAAAATATATCAAAAGAACTAACAATACTCATGTTGTCTACATGTTTGACAAAATCTGAAGGCCTAAGATCCTTGGTCAAAGGATTAGCAAGCATAGTCAAAAAATATTGTGCCATGTTATCACAGAAAAGTCTTAGTGGTCTAGAAATTGAATCTATAACTTTGAGCCTTGTGATGAAGTTTCTCAACCATTTAGCATGTGCACCAACCTCGAAGCAAGCCACAACCTCAGTATGCATAATGGATGAGGTAACAAGTGATTGTTTTGCACTCTTCCACATTATAACACTTCTTGCTAACATGAAAATGTATCACGTGGTGGATTTACCATTCTTTGAAGTGCTCAACTTACCAGCATTTGCATATCTAATGATCCCTAAATAGTAAATCTGTCGCTATACTAACATGTAATTCTTGGTCATCTACAAATTCCTCAAAACTATCTTTACAGTTTTCCAATGATAATGGCCAGAATTAACAGAGAATCTACCAAGCATATTCACTGCATAAGCAATGTATGGTCTAGTATAGACCTTAGAATACATCATACTCCCAACTACATTAGCATATGTAATATTTTTCATTGACTTCCTCTGAAGATCATTCTTGGGAGATTGATCCTTACTCAATTTGTCTCATTTACACGCAGGAGTGGTGCTAAGGTTATAACTCTGCATGTTGAACTTAGCAAAAACGCGATCAATGTAGGCTCCCTAAGACAAACCCAAAAGTTTTCTAGATCTATCCCTATGAATCTCTATCCCAAGAACAAAAGCAACATCTCCAAGATCTTCATATCATATACCTCAAACAACATCCTCTTAGTCTCATGAAACAAACCCAAGTCACTGCTGGTGAGTAGTGCATCATCAATGTATAAGACCCAAAAGATAAATTTACTCCCAGTGACCTTGAGATATATGTAAGAATCAATTGTATCTGAAATACCACTGACTAGAAGTCTGTTTAAGTACACACAGATATTTTTTAAGTTTACACACTATGTTCTTTCCCAGCCTCAAAAAATATCTCAAGCTGGTTACCATGTCTCTATGTATTTCCTTTTTATCTAGCCTCGCCTTAAACCTCTCTATCTTACCTATAGAATCAAGTTTGGTCTTATACAACCATCTATAACCAATGGGTTTTGATAACAAAAAGAATTGAAAAGAATTATGTATTTTTGATGTACTAAATACAATTCAATAGTCATATATATAAACTTATGAATATCAAACCTAATAGGACTAAGAGATATAACTAGATAAGATAGATATAAAATAGATAAGATTTAGGAAACCTACTATGACACGTAATAGGAAACCTAATTAGGACTATCAACACTCCCTCTCAAGCTAGTGAATATGCATCCTTCATTCCTAGCTTGCATATAAGTCGTTGGAATGCTTCACTGTTTAGTTCTTTTGTAAGTACATCAACAAGTTAATTGTTTGTTGGTACGTACGGTGTGCAGATTAATCTGCTGTGTAGCATCTCTTTTATGAAATGTCTATTTACCTCAATATGCTTTTTCTGGTAATGCTGAACAGGATTATGAGTGATGTTGATAGCCGACTTGTTGTCACAAAATAGCCTCATAGGTCTATCCCACTTAATCTTTAATTCTTCCAGAATTATTTTGAGCCACAATAATTCACAAACTCCTTGCGCCGTCACCCTAAACTCTGCTTCAGCACTTGATCTTGCCACTACATTCTGCTTCTTACTCCTCTATGTTACAAGATTGCCTCATAGGAAAGTGCAATAGCTTGTCGTGCACCTTCTATCAACCGGTGAACCTACATAGTCCGCATCTGTATACGTCTCTAACCCCGTGTTTCTTGTAAATAGAATCCTTTGTCCTAGATTAGCCTTTAGGTAATTTAGTATGTGATGGATAGCTTGTAGATGAACTTCTCTCGAGCTGTGCATAAATTGGCTGACAACACTCATAGCATAAACAATGACTGGCCGTATGTGGGCAAGGTATATTAGTTTCCCAACCAGTCTCTGGCATCCCTCCTTGTCCATGACTGGATTATCTTTTTCTTTTCCAAGTCTATGATTTTGTTCAATCAGTGTGGAAATTTGTTTACATGCCGACACTCCTGTTTCCTAAAGGAGATCAATCACATATTTCTATTGTGAGATAAAGATTCCTTCTCTAGAATGAGCTACTTCAATTCTTAGAAAGTATTTCAACCTCCCAAGTTCTTTTATATTAAATTCACTGAAAAGACATTTCGTAGAGCTTCCTTCTCCTTTTCATCGTTTCCTGTGACTATTATGTCATCGACGTACACCAAAATGGCTGTTACTCCCCCTACATTCGAGTGTTTTATGAAGAGTGTATAATGTCCCTGACTTTGCTTGTATCCGATGGCTAGTATCACTTTAGTGAATCTTCCCAAGCTCATGGAGATTGTTTTAGGCCATAGAGCGCCTTCCTTAGCTTGCAGACTTTGTTGCCTCTCAGTTGCTGCTCATATCCTGGAGGAATGTCCATGTATATCTCCTCTTCTAATTCATCATGAAAAATGCATTTTTAACATTAAATTTCTCCAAATACTAGTTGAAATTAGTAGTTAGTGACAACAAAACTCTGACCGTGTTCATCTTAGCTACTAGAGCAAGTGTCTCTTGATAGTCCACACCATAGGTCATCTTGTATCCTTTTGCCACGAGTCTAGCTTTGTATCTTTCAAGAGAGTCATCTGACTTGTATTTTACGGTAAACACCCACTTGCAGCCCACAGCCTTCTTTCCAGGTGGTAAGTCAACTATTTCCCATATCTAGTTCTTCTCTAGTGCTTGCATTTCTTTACTTATGGCATTTCTCCAATTCTCATTAGATAATGCCTCAGATAAAGTATCAAAAATATGAATAGAGTTTAGACTGACTAGAAAGGACCTATGTAAGGGTGGGAATTTCTCAAAAGATACGAATTTTGCCAAAGGATACAATGGGTGTTTTGTGCATTCTCTTGTGCCTTTCCTAATAGCAATTGGGAGATCATGGTCTGCTGTTAATTGAGATTGGTCAAAAATCATATTTACCTCATTCTAAAGATTAGAAGTTAAAGCTTGGAGTTGCATGGGATTAAGATCTGAGTTTCTTCTCCTTGAATAAGCCTGCACAAATCGCATAGAGTCTTAACATTCATTATGATCTGTTATGGGTCTAGTGTGGGCGAGTGTGGGTGTTGACACTGGCTGGAATGGTTCGATCGATACAAGTGGGTCAGTTGGAGCTGGTTCAGTTGGAATTAGATTAGAAGTAGCTAATTCAGTGGACACAACTGACTCATGAGCAGGTAGATCGAGCAGAAATAGATCTCTATCCTTATCTTCACTAAATGAAGTCTCCTCCTGAAGATAAGGTTGGTTAAAGTATGGTTTTGTTTCCTCAAAATTGACATCTATGGAGACAAAGAATTTATGTGTAGGTGGATAGTAGCATTTGTATCCTTTCTGGGTGGACGAGTAACCTACAAACACATACTTAAGAGCCCTTAGATCTAATTTTCCTCTATTTCGACTATGAACATGGACAAAGGCGATGCAGTAAAAGATTCTTGAAGTGAGGTTATTTTTTATACGAAGGTCAGGATAGAATTGGGACATTATTTCCATTGGTGACTTAAACCCTAGCACCCGAGAAGGTAGACGATTAATCATATAAGTAGCTGTGAGTACGGCTTCCCCCCAATAGTGTTTTGGAACATTATGGTGAAAGAGAAAGGCTCGGGTTATGGCTAGTGATTAATCATTTTTCCTTTCTGCCACTTTGTTTTGCTGTGGAGTATAAACTCAAAAGGATTCATGGATGATTCTCTCTTTTTGAAAATATGGAGATAGAACTTGATTAAAATAATCCCTTGCATTGTCTGATCGAAATCTTTTGATTTTTACCCCAAATTAGTTTTGAATCATGTTGTGGAAGTTTAGAAGTACACTACTTACATCTAATTTATGTTTAAGAAGAAAGATCCAAGAAACCTAGTATAATCGTCAATGAAAGAGACAAACCAACGAGAATAAGACACATTTGGAACCGTAGAGGGTCCCCATATGTCACTGTGAATCAAATAAAATGGAACTGGGCTTTTATTATTGCTTATTGGAAAAGGTACATGTTTGTGCTTCGCAAACTCACATACATCATAATGAAATTGTTCAGCACTTAGACCTCTAAACAAAGTAGGAAACATGGTT
This sequence comes from Bretschneidera sinensis, assembly GCA_023935145.1. NCBI lineage: Eukaryota > Viridiplantae > Streptophyta > Magnoliopsida > Brassicales > Akaniaceae > Bretschneidera > Bretschneidera sinensis. The sequence goes on along the minus strand of CM043700.1, from coordinate 57,057,855 downwards.
TTCAAGATTCCAAAAGATTGATGCCCTAGTCTAAAATCGTGGAGCTAAATGGTGTCTTTATTGGATGATGATAGAAATGACAGAGATAAATTATTTTTAACCATATGTGACTTGCTTGGTTCATCAAGATAGTAGAGCCCGTTTCTCTCCTTAGCAAGTCCAATCTTCTTCCCCGAAACCTGGTCCTGAAAATATATTGAGAAGGATTGAAAAGTACATTACAATTCATATCATGTGTGAGTTTTTGAATGGATATTAAGTTGGTAGACAACTTTGGGGCATGAAGAACATTTTTTAAAGTAAGAGAATGACTGATATGAATATCTCGTAGACCAGTTACAGTAGTTAAAGAACCATCAGCAACTGCTATTTTTCGATTGCTAGGATATGGAGAGTAGGTGCTAAAATTTAGTGTAGAATGAGTAATATGGTATGTGGCTCCTGAGTCAATAACCCATAAATTCTTGATAGTTTCATCTAAGACATTTAGTCCTTGAGAAAATGAGAACTTAGTTGAGAATGCAAGAGAGTATGAACCACTAGGTTTTTTCAGTGATCTCAGAAGTCTCCTTAGCTTCTCTACCTCCTCTATATTAAGCATACCCTGGTATGAACCTGGTTGATTCATGGTGAAATAGGATTGGTTCTGCTGTTGTCTCAGATTATACTGCTGTCCTCCTTGGTATCCATACTCCTTGCTCGGTGGTTTTTCATTCAGTTTTCAGCAACTCTCTCTGGTGTGTCTCGGTTCTTAGCAATAAGTGCACCAGAGAGTATCACAACTATTTAGGTTCGAGGATCGAGATAGATCTACCTTTCCATTCATCTTCACGTCTGTTTTTGTCACCATAGCAGAACCTTTAGGAGCTTGAGGTTCGAGCATCACTCATCTTCGACTCTCCTCTGCTCGAATCAAAGAGATGATTTCGTTCAGAGAGGGTATCTCTTCTTTGTCGATTATTTGCACCCTTACTTGATTAAGTTTAGCATTAAGTCCAACAAGAAAGTCATAAACTCGATCTTTTTCGATGAAATTCTTCAAATTTGTTGCATCTTCTGGACATTTTGTCTCGAAACAGCGATAATGGTCCAACTTTTACCATAGATTCTTAAGCGCATTTGTGTACTCAGTGACAGTTTTGCTGCCTTGTTTCATTTCAACTGTCTTAACTTTTATCTCATACACCTGAGCCGCATCACGAGCTTTCGAATACGTCTGTCGAAAAACATCCCAAATTTCTTTCCCCGTGGATAGGAACATACAGGTGTCGCTGATTTCAGAAGTCATAGAATTCCATAACCAAGACATAATCATGGAATCTGTTTCATCCCACGCTGCAAATTTGAGATCTCTCTCTTTTGGTCCTGTGCCCAGAAGATGACTTATTTTTCCCTTGCCCTTCAAATACGTGCGGTTAAATTGAGACCACTTCAGATAATTATTCCCATTCAGCATGCACACTGCTTGAATATTCTGCAGATCACCTGAAGTCCGATGATAGAAAACTTTTGTGGACAGGGTGGTGTTTTAAGCCATTGTGGGCTAATGATGGAGAATAAGGCAAGATTACAGGGAAGAAAAAATTGGTGATAAAGGCCAGAGGTATAGTCGGCTATGAATGCCAAAATAAATGAAGCGATGAAGGCTTTGAAATTTCCAAAAGAAAAAAAAAAACCCTAAAGCACCGATACCATGCTAACAAAAAGAATTGAAAAGAATTATGTATTATTGATGTTCTGAATACAATTCAACAGTCATATATATAGACTTATGAATATCAAACCTAATAGGACTAAGAGACATAACTAGGTAAGATAGATATAAAATAGAAAAGATTTAGGAAACCTAATTATGACTCTCAACATAAACCTAATTAGGACTCTTAACATAAATCTAATTAGGACTCTCAACAGATTTGATACCGTCGGGAAACTTAACAAGATCTCAAACCTTATTGTGAGCCATAGACTGCATCTCATTAGTCATCGCATTCATCCGCATAGCAGACTAGGGACTACTAACAACATTATGGAAAGTAACTGGATTAACCACATGACCAATATCAAAAACACTCTTATCTAGATAAATATAACAGCCTAAAATAATATATCTTCTCTATCTCACAGACCTCCTCAAAGATACCTCAACAACAAAATCCTATGGTTGAGTAACAACATCAGGAATAAAAACTCCATCCACAAGTTCCTAATTCACAACAACTACTCCATCCATAAGTGCAGGTACAACAGTCTCATGTAAAACTGGTATACTCAACGTGGTCAACTAGATGAGAATGAACAACAACATTGAAAGTATCACCAACCTCATATTCTAAGAATTTTACAGTATAAGACTCCACAATTCTTGTACCACGTGTAGAATAATAGAACTTGTATCCCTTAGAATGCTCTAGATACCCAATAAAAAAACGAGTAGATCTAGGGTTTGTTTTCTTTTTAGAAGGGTTAAAAATTCTAATCTCAGTAGGACACCCAGATATGAAAGTGGTTTATACTAGGTTTTTGTAATACCTGTGTTCTTAAAGTATGGGTAAAGAAGTAATTTGATAAATATGATATAGAATTAAAATAAAATAATATATACTTAAAAGGATTATTATTTGAATAAAATAATTCTTTTTAAAAGAAAAAAAACTGGACGCGTGATGGTGTGGATACAAAGAAAAAGAAAAAAAAAAGTGTCCAAGACGTGAAGGGATAAGAAGGATAAAAAAAAATAAATAAATAAAAACCAACACATGTTTAACATGCAAATGCATGTTAGACAGCACACAAATTTCGTGGTAGTCAAATGGGGTGGGGGAGCTGAGACTTAAACTTTTACATTATATATATATATATATATATATATATATATATATATATATATATATATATATATATATATATATATATATATAATTTAAGTTTATATTATTTATTACTTTCCAAATCCTCTTTGGTTTTCTTCCTTTTACAATTCAAACTACTCTATTTCTCTAAACACTTGGGGACCGAAAAAAAAGGTTGAAAGAGTAAAATTTTGAAGGGGTTTACGGGAGAATTTTATAGAGAATCACTGGAAGCTCTAAGAAAAACAAAAGGTAATAACATGAATTTTATTTTTTAAAATTTAGCATACATGAAATTTTTCGGAATTCAATGTGGGAATTTTCAAAAGGTATGAATTATGGAAGAAATGAAGAATAAATTAGAAATTTTAATATAAATATTATGTCAGGTGTTGACGATCAGCAATCGGGTAAAATTACTGAAAGGAGCAGGAAAGGTAAGGAGGTGATCCATCGGTAGCTTAAGTGCTATGTGGTGAGTTACATTTACTTTAAGTAATCAAGATAAATATGAAATATCTAGTGATAATATTAGAATAAATTATTATGCTTTGGTGGTAGATGAAAAATTAATTGATAGGTATAATAGGAATAATGGATGTGTAGAAAATTATTATATGAGAAGTAATATTATTAGAATAATGAGTTGATTTAGTAATTAAGGTGATAAATGAAAATCTTGACGAGTTATGGTTGATAAACTGATGTGATATATGAGGAGAAGAAATTAGTGAAATTGATCAAATAGTAATTTGAGAAAAACCAAGATAGCTAAATTAAATGTCTGAATACATACTTGTTTTTATATTATTGTTCATATGCATATTTCACATCACATGAAATAAAAGAACTAGGAGGGGGTTGGTCTAAATGAAATAAAAGAACTGAGAAAATAGCCGATCTAAGATAAAAACATGTCGACATGTGGGAAGACGTTCCCTAATAATAATTTATGCATTGCATCTATTTTAAATATTAATTGTATTACTGAAATGCTGAAGTATTGTTTGTTATTGTAAATTTATTTATAGATGAATGAGTCTCACAGATAGACAGTTATGGTGAGAGAGAAGCATGGAAGTATGATGTGATAAGAACTATCTAAATGGTAGATTATATGTTGTGAACTTCACTGATATGTGTAGTGATAGTAGAATGCTATTATCAAGTTAAATGAGATATAAATGATTAAATATTAAAAGACTATTTATACAAATTGAATACTTCTAGTAAATTTAATTCACTGAGCTTATGAAACTCATCCCTTATTGTACAATGATTTCAGGTAGCAGGCATGACAAATAGTTTGGTGAATTGAAGTTCAGACGAAATCATTATCCGTAAGCCATGTATGTGTCCACATCCTTAGACTAATGAGAAAATAAAATAAAAATTTATTTGTAAACATTCATGCATTTTACATTGTATATAATGTTTAAGTCAAGATCAGAATGATGTATCTCCCTTGTTGAGGGTTGAGGAGTGATGTAAAAATTTATGTTAGCATTATTTTTCTTGTTGCATATGTGTCGTGCTGGGATTTTCAAAATGTGACAACACCGTCTCGGAGGTGGCCAACCTGGGATGGGTCGTTATAGTTTTGGTATCAAAGCCTTAGATTTTATGATTCTGTAAACTACATAAAAATTTAAAGAAGTGGAAGATTTAAATAAACTACAGTTTAATACAGAGTCTTAGGATCACACGTGGACGTGCTAGAACTAGAGTTAGAGTTGTTGATTTGAGAGGGCGTGGTAGGCCCCCAATATTTTGACAAGTCGAGGTTGAGTCTAAATCTATGGTTCCTAGAAGGGAACGTGATAATAGTATAATTGATATTAGTAAAGGTATGAGAGAATCTAAAGTTGAAAGAGATGAGTTAAGATAAGCTCTTACACATGCTCTTGAGAAAATGAAAGTAACAAATGATAGAGTTGATAGTGTATAGCATAGATTTGATGAACAAGCTAGAGAAGTATATGAGGTTGTTGTAAATCTAGAAATGATAAAAGTTAAAAAAAGGGAAATGTGAGTTTATGCACGAGATGCAGGGAGATTGTTTTGTTAGATATATTAAGTTGAATGCCTTGTTGTTTAAAGGATCTATGAATCCTTTTGAGCTTGAGCTATGGGTAAAACATGTAAAAAGATTAATTGGTATTTTACCAATAATTGATAGGCAGATGATTGCCTTCGTTTCATTTGAGTTAGAAGGAGAAGCTTTAGAATGATGGAAGGATACTCTTCCTAGGGTAAGTGCATATGTTAATAGACCCTTTAACCTAGAATAAGTTTAAGGAGGTTGTCCTTGATAAAAACTTTTCTTATACTTTTAGAGCCCAACAAGAAAGAGATTTTATTTATTTGAGGCAAATGTATTAACTCTGACTCAGTATGATAGCAGATTTGTGGTCTTGTCAATTATTGTACTGGAAATGGTAGACCTAGAGGAGAATAAGTTTATGAGGTTCATAGATGAACTATTTTTAAAGATTTGATCAAAACTATCTTACATGAGACATATGAATTATATTAAGTTGGTGGATATATCATTTCAGATTGAGAGAGATGTGATGAAGTTTAAGGGAAAGAGAAAGAGTGGTTAAAGAGGCTTAGACGTGAAGGTTATAGAAGTAGTGGTAGTATGAGTGTACAGGGTGAGAGACCACCCCAGATGAGGTGTTCTTTGTTACAAGAAACTGTAATATAGAGTCAGAGGCAACTGGATCTATTACTTCTGTAGCTCAAAGTAATATCGGTGGGACCCTTGGATTTGGGAGACAGGTTATGGAAACTAGGAGTCATGGTAGAGGAAGTAAGTATGCCACCAAGGGAAAGTGGTAATCTGATGTATGATCGAGAGACAAAAGTTTGTTATAGATGTATTCAGATAAGATATTTATCCCAGAATTGTCAAAATTTGAAGTGCTTTATATGTAGAGAAGGTGGACATATCAATGTTGGTTGATCTTGGTGCAACCCATTCTTTTGCATCTAGTATTCATATCAGTCTATTGAAGTATGTATTAGTCCTTTTATGCATAATATTTTTTTTGAAGTTCCCACTAGAGATAGAGTGATAATCATAAATGTTTACAAGGGTTGTGTGATTCATATCAGTGATAGAGAATCTGAAGCTGATTTATTATCTTTGAATATGGTTGATTGTTTTAGAAAGAATGTAGTGTTCAAGATATGGACATGAGGAGTTTAACTTTCAGGGAAAACATAAGATACTCTCGAACTATCTTATTTTGCTCTAACCACTAGGAGATGGTTGAAGAAGGGTTGTGAGAAGTATTTGGTTTACATAATGGATTCTAAAAATGAAAATTGAAAGTTAGAAGAAATCTTAGTGGTGAAAGATTATTGTAATGTATTTCTTGATTAGTTGTCTAATTTACCTCATAGTAGAGAGATTGAGTTTTTCATGGATATGATTCTAGTTTCTGAACCTATTTCAATAGCACTCTACAGAATAAGACCTGTTGAATTGATAGAATTGAAGGTTCAACCTTAAGAATTGTTAAAATTTATTCGACCAAGTGTGTCACCATGGGGAGCCTTTGTACTGTTTGTAAAGAAGAAAAATGAAACGATAAGGTTATGTATAGATTATAGACAGCTTAATAAAATAACCATTAAGAACAAATATCATTTACCCAGGATAGATGATTTATTTGAGAAGTTGTATGGAGTAAGGGTATTTTCAAAAATAGACATGAGGTCAGGTTATCATAAATTGAGGATAGAGAAGGGAGACGTGCTTAAGACTACTTTTAGGACACGTTATGGTCATAAGTTTCTTGTGGTGTCATTTGGATTGACGAATGCTCTAGCAATATTCATAGATTTGATGAATAGAGTGTTTAAACTATTTCTTGACAAATTGTGGTTATAATTATTGATAACATTTTGGTATATTCTAACAACGAGGAAGAATAGGTGAAACATTATAGAGTGTGTTGGAGATTTTGAGGAGAAAGAGATTTTATGCTATAATTTCCTAAATGTGAATTTTGGCTGAATAAAATAACTTTTTTGGGGCATGTAATATATGGAGATGGCATAATAATTGACAATAAAAGGTAGAGGCAATGTTAAGTTGGGAGAGACCAACTAATGTGACGGAGATTAGAATCTTCTTGGGGTTAAATAGTTATTATAGATAATTCTTTCAAAAATTTTCTATTATTGTAGTACTATTGACTAGACTGACCAGGAAAGAGGTAAGATTTGTATGGTCTGGGAAGTGTGAGAAAATTTTTCAATTACTATAAGAGAAATTGACTACAGCTCTAATATTGGTGTTTCTTTTTGGTGATGAAGGATTTGTGGTGTATAGTGATGCGTCGCATCAAATGGTTGGGATGTGTGTAACATGGGAAAGTTGTGGCCTATACTTCTAAGCAATTGAAGAATCATTATAGAAATTACCCCACTTATAGCTTAGAGTTGGCTGCCATAGTGTTTACTTTAAAGATTGGAAACATCATCTGTATGGAGCCACTTGTGAGATATTCATGGATTATAAGAGTTTGACATACTTACCTACCTAGAGAGAGTTGAATTTGAGGCAAAGATGGTGGATGGAGCTGATTAGTGATTACTATTGTACAATTCACTATAACCTAGAAAATGCAAAGGTGATAACTGATGCATTGAGTAGAAAATCTACAAGAAGATTGACTGTTATTGAAAGTCATGATGTGGAATTGATGATAGATTCAGAGAGATAAGAATGAAGTTCAATATCAGTGATAGAGGATCATTGTTAACAAATATCGTTGTACAGTCATCCATAGTAAAATGCTTATTAGAGATGCAAGGTAGAAATAAAAAGATAGAGAAGATTAAGAAGGAAGTGCTTAATAGAAGTTAATATGAGTTCAAAAATTAGAAATGATGGTATTTTGGTCTTGGAACATAGAATTTGTGTTCCCAATAATGCAGAGTTGAGAAATGAGATAATGAGAGAGGTACATGATGATGTAGATTTGATGCAACCAAGTAACAATAAGACGTATAGAGGATTGAGACAAAATTTCGGGTGGTCAGGATTGAAGAGGGAAGTAGCTGAGATTGTTAGGTTGTATGGAGTACCATTGAGCATAGTGTCAAATAGAGATGCTAGATTTACATCTTGGTTTTGGAGAGGCTTTCAGAAAGCCATGAGTACACAGTTACAATTTAATATAACTTTTCATAGGCAGACAGAAAAGATTATTATAATACTAGAAGATATGTTGAGGGCAAACATGATGAGTTTCTTAGTAAGTTGGGATGCTTACTCGCTATTGATTTAATCTGCTTATAATAATCAACATCAATTTAGTAATGGAATGGCACCGATTGAGACATTGTATGGAAGGAGGTGTAGAACTCCTATATGTTGGGAAGAAACGGGAGAGAGAAATATATCTAGTTCATCAATTATTAAGTTAACAATTGAGATGATCAAATTGGTTAAAGAGAATCATAAAGTAGCACAGAGTAGACCAAATAGCTATGCTGATAATAGGAGAAGATCTCTCAAGTTTCAAATAGGTGGTTGGGTGTACATAAAAACATCTCCATGAAAAGGTGTATTGAGATTTAAACAGGAAAAGAAAGTTGAGTCCAAGGTATGAGGGACCTTATGAGGTTGTTGAGACAGTTGGGCTAGTCGCGTATAGCCTAGAATTGCCTCCAATGTGGAAGCAGTTACACAATGTGTTTCATGTTTCACTTTTGAGAAAGTGTTTACATGATGAATTTCATAATATTTCGAGCCAAGCTGTATAAATTCAGGAAGGTTTGACTTTTATACAAGTACCAATGAGAAATTTAGACAGAAAAGAATAAGTCTTGTGTAATAAAGTAATTCCATTAATTCAAGTTCCGTGACGGAATAAATATGTTGAAGAGATTATATGAGAGCATGAGGCAACTATGAAAAAAATAATATTCACAATTGTTCTTGAGTCAGGTAAGGAAATTTCGGGGGACGAAATTTTTATAAGATTGGTAGAATTGTAATACCTGTGTTCTTAAAGTATGGGTAAAGAAGTAATTTAATAAATATGACATAGAATTAAAATAAAATAATATATACATGAAAGGTTCATTATTCGAATAAAATAATTATTTTGAAAAAAATGGACGCGTGATGGTGTGGATACAAAGAAAAAAATATAAAAAAAAAATGTCCAGGATGTGGAGGGATAAGAAGGATAAAAAAAAAAGAGAAAAAAGGGAAAAGGAAAGAAAAAACCAACACCTATCTAACATGCAAATGCATGTTAGATAACACATGAATTTCGTGGAAGCCAAATGGGGTGGGGGTGCTGACACTTAAACTTTTACCTATTAGTGTGAATTATTTCTAAAAGATATGAACTATGTGTTGCCTCTTTGTTTTTGATCTTGGTCAACTTACCTCTAATACAATCGACACAAGTTTTCCAAAATCATAGGAAGGAAGTATATCATCGTTGATCAATCTCTCTACCCTTTCCCTATAAATGTGACTTAACCTTTTGTATCATAATAGTGAAGACTTTTCCTTAAGTAATGGCCTTTTGGAAACTACATTCTCAACATTCAAGGAGTTATAAATGTTCTTAGAAGTCAAACGCATTCTATACAAACCATCAGAAAAAAAAAAAAACGTTTATCAATAATTTTAGAATTGAAAAACAATTCAGCCTTTTTTACTTCAAAATTAATTGAATATATAAATTTGTCTAAAATTGAAAAAAAAACTAAATTACATCTAAAGCATGGATCATAAAAAGAATTTTCCAGAACAAGTTTATCACTAGGAAAAGTCAAGTCAATGTACATAATTCTTATAGAAAACTCGATATCTTGTTTTCATGTATTGTAATTTGATCCAGTCAAGATCTCAATTATGACATTTCCATTGCTTGCAATAAATGAAACTGATTAGGAAAAAAATAAGGCAATCATGTTAATTAATTTAGGTAGTAAAACAATAGGACACCAAGTTTATCATTACAAACTGTCCTTTGGGTAGAGAATGTAATGCACATTTAGGATTTCTTATATGAAACTAACAACTAAATGCACATCAATTTTCGAAATGTCTAACACCTTTGGGTCGATAAGACACTCTAGGCTAATATGCATTCAAACAACAGTTTAATATTTATCAATTATTAACATGCGCAATAATTCCTTTAAGCAGGCGATTGAATGTATTAATTCAGCCCTAATCGGCATGAAATAATCCTAAAATTTTAATGAAGTATCACTTTGGTGGCAACCATCCACTTCAACCTTTAAAATTATTTCAAACTGAGGCTAAAAAAATACTTAGAAGAGAAGTTTTTTTTGAAGTTTATTAAATACTTATTATTAATTTGAACATCAATAATTTTAAATTAAAAATAACAATTATTATATATATATTTTTTTAATTATTAACTTATTTTGATTAAGTATAAAATAAATTAAATGAAAATAAATTTAATAAACTGTCTGAAATAATAAAGCATTCCAAGATATCCTATGGATCCGTTCCTCGTAGGTCCAACCACTTCAACACCTCCAATGGGATCAAAACAACCGTTTATATAACTCCCAGAGTAATAAGGCTAGTTATGTGAAGCATGATTTGTGTTGAAAAACGTTACTAAATGGGTTGCTTTAACGTTTATAACATTTATGTTTATAAAGTATATAAGTCACAAGATATATATATATTTTTTTATAACGTTTATAACATTTATGTTTGAATGCACAGTGGTAAACCCTTTTTATGTCTGAATGCAGTTTTACTCATCGTATTTAATGGAGCATTAAGTGCTGCTCTGTTACTACAGTAACATGGCTGTCCGTTTCAGCGAGCCACTAAATGGTTGTAACGTTTCAGCAACTAAGATTAAGCATAAAAGTAACTATTGACCTATTATTTAAGCATAAATACCAACCTACTGTTTCTTTTTTAATTCAGTGAATGATCGAGAACTTTGTTTTTCTTAATTTGGAAGCATCCGTTTAAATCTTTTTGCCCAATGAATTTATAAAAATGTAACTACTCGTAGATTGCAGTTTTTACTAACATCACAATGAATGTTTCTAATGTACTGATGTCCAAATCTTTTTGTATTAAATTTTTGTGCATGTGTTTATGTTTTTTCTCATATGCCTACTCATTATGTCCATATATGACAACTCACTGAATCACCATCTTATTAAAATGACAACTCACTAACAAATTAGCCTCTATTACTATTTTGCACTTTTTTGGATTAGATTTGGATTTATCCGGATACTAATTTGCTCTTCATTTCATTTGACAAAAAGTTACTGGTATATATAAAGCACATTATAACATAGTATATAAAACTAGTTATCTAGCACATGTAAAACCAAACTCTGATACCACGTATTAATAATATTTTAAAATTTTATTATATGCATTAAATTACTAGTTTAATAAATTAAATATCACATACGTAATTTTTGGGTTACCTTGCATGTGGGTTTCTCAATTTGTTGCGGAGGTATAGGTACATAATTGATGCAAGTATGTAGTTTCTCCCTTCTAGTCTTTTTTTCAAGCATGGGTCTTGACTGTTAATGGCGAGGTATTTGTAGATTCTTCGCTTCCTTCACCCATTTTCTCTTTTTTTGGGGTTACCTTGCATGTGGGTGTCTCAATTTGTTGCAGAGGTATGAGTACCTAATTTGGGAAGAAAAGGAATTGATGCAGGTATGTAGTAAAAAATTCTCTTCTCCTTCACCCTCTTTCTCTTTTTTGCTGAAATTTGGGTTACCTTGCAAGTGGATTTCTCCTTTTGACTTCTAAAAAATTTGGGTCTTTTTTCCATCTCCAAGTGTGGGACTTGACAGTTAAAGCTTTCTAGCTTCTAGGCCTTTTCCAATTCTTCTTCTCCAAGTGTGGGTCTTCACAGTGAATGGCGAGGTAATGAAACTCTTAAATTTTGCTTTCGTTTGAAGAATCTGAAAATTTGTAGTATATGGACTATAGGTATGCTTTTTTGTTTAGGACTTTAGCTCCCAAGTAATCTTCAATTTCCCTCTTATAATGAAAACTATAATAGCAAATTTTCGTGGTATATATCTTTAGTAGAGCTAATTAATTATGCTTCCTTTTAGCACATTATCTCTTGGTTTGGGTCCTACTAATAAATTTTTGTAATGTCTCCTCTTTTTCTCTATTGCAGTAGTGATAAGTCAGGCTTGAGTTTTTTTTCAGCTTATGGGTCCGCTTTTTTGTTTATGATTTTAGCATATTGTAAGGTTGAATATTTGGGCTTAAGGCCTTTAAGCTCTTTTTCATTTATTTTAACTTTTTCAACAATGGGAAGTTGGGAAGAAACGCGAACACAAGGTATTTAGCTCCCAAGTAATCTTTAATTACCTTTCTATAATGAAAACTGTAATAGCAAATTTGTGGTATATATAAGAGCTAATTAATTACGCTTCCTTTTAACACATTATCTCTTGGTTTGGGTCCTGCTAACAAATTTTTGTAATGTCTTTTCTTCTTTATTCTCTGTTGTGGTATTTAGGCTTGAATTACTTTCAGCCTATGGGTCTGCTTTTTTGTTTATGATTTTAGCATATTGTAAGGTTTAATATTAGAGTTGAGAGCTTAGCCTTTGAGCTCTTTTCCATTTATTTTAATTTTTTTCAACAGTGGGAAGAAGCGCGAACACAAGGTATTTAGCTCCCAAGTAATCTTCAATTAGCCTCCTATAATGAAAATTGTAATAGCAAATTTTCATGGTATATATCTTTGATAGAGCTAATTAATTACGCTTCCTTTTAACACATTATCTCTTGGTTTGGGTCCTACTAATAAATTTTTATAATGACTCTTCTCTTTTTCTCTGTTGCGGTAGTGATTATGTCAGACTTGAATTACTTTCATACTATGGGTCTGCTTTTTTGTTTATGATTTTAGCATATTATAAGGTTGAATATTAGGGCTGAGAGCTTAATGCCTTTGAGCTCTTTTCCATTTATTTTAATTTTTTCAATAGTGGGAAGAAGTGCAAACACAAGGTATTTAGCTCCCAAGTAATCTTCAATTACCCTCCTATAATGAAAACTGTAATAGCAAATCTTCATGGTATATATCTTTGATAGAGCTAATTAATTACACTTCCTTTTGACATGTTATCTCTTGGTTTAGGCCCTGCTAATAAATTTTTGTCTTCTCTTTTTCTACGTTGCGGTAGTGATTATGTCAGGCTTGAATTATGTTCAACTATGGGTCTGCTTTTTTGCTTATGATTTTAGCATATTGTAAAGTTGAATATTAGGGCTGAGAGCTTAAGACCTTTGAGCTCTTTTCCATTTATTTTAATTTTTTCAACAATGGGAAGAAGCGTGAACATAAGGTATTTAGCTCCCAAGTAAATCGTCAATTACCCTCCCATAATGAAATCTGTAATAGCAAATTTTCATGGTATATATCTTTGATAGAGCTAATTAATTACCCTTCCTTTTAACACATTATCTCTTGGTTTGGGTCCTGCTAATAAATTTTTGTAATGTCCCTTCTCTTTTTCTCTATTACGGTAGTGATTATGTCAAGCTTGAATTACTTTCTGCCTATATGCTAATAGATCATTGATTTCTTGTTTTTTTTTAAATTTTTATTCTCTAATTCGTGATTCTTAGCCAACCTCCATGATGCACTCCCAAGCTTGACACTGTTGTCATAGATGCACAATTCATCACATCCTTGATGCACATCGATGGATATATAAGGCATGCGAAGAATTTTGTTTTGCTTTGATGGATCAGCCATAGTTGTTTAGATACTAATTTAGCACTTAACAGTACTAGAATTTTTGAATAAGTATATGAACCATATATGTATGCATGATTTTCTCTTTTGTGATTGGTGTTTGTAGATGGAGAATATAGAGCAAGCTCTGTTGTACTTTCTGGTGGATCATAAATAAAGGTGCGTATTTTTAATGTCCCTCAATTTGAAAATTTCAAGCTTTTATCCTTAGTATTTTGTTAGTGAAACTTGATTTCTATGGTTTTTGGTCGGTGAAATTGGTCTTAATGTGCTCATAGGTTTTTCTTTTTTTCTTTATTGGTTTCTAACTTTGAAATGTGTTGTAATTTTAATTCCATGAACTGCAATACGTTTTAACATTTTGAAACATTGGTTTTGTTATTTTGGTATTTGTAAGCTATTGATTCTACTTAAGATATATATGATGAATGCTAATTTTAAATGATGAGGGTAAGGAAAGTGTTTGGCTTCTACCAAGATCTGGATAGACCATGATGTCAAAAGGGAATGCTTCTGGCAAGATTTGAGTAGTACCAAAGAGAAAACTTATCTCTAATATACTTTCAGAGGATGATCATACCATTACAAGCATATTAGTAGAAGAGGAAACCTGAGAACTAACGTAGTATTGGAAAGAGAATCTCATTTGAATTCTATCCCACTATGAATATTTTCTTATCTCTACCTTATGTCTGCCACTGAACTTCTTTTGAGAAGTTGGATAAAGTATGCTCATTTCATTTGTCACTATTGCTTCAGTTGTATTTAGTGATATATAATTTGATTGAGATGATTATTACTTACAGAATAACTATCTCATCGTAACATCTCAACTAACAGGTTTGATGCTGAATGCTATAACCTTTTTAAAATGTGATGTTTGAAACTTTTCTTACTTCATGTCTCAACTTCTTTACCAAAGAAATCTTGGCCTAATGGCTTATGGCAAGACGTGGCACCTGGCTGTGGGAGGGGTCTTTTTTTTGGTTGGATAAAGAAGGGGCTTTCGGTTTCTGTTCTCAACAATGAAGAGAGATTCTAAAAAAAATAGAGAGAGAAAGACAGATTTTTAAAAAATGAAGAGAGAGAGTCCTCTTATTCTATGCTGTTTGCTATCATTTGATTTTTCCCTTCCCATCAAATAGACTAAATAAACCAATCTTATTAGAATGAAAAAAAATGGTATCTGAAACGTTGAGCTTACTTTCTTACCATGTTGCTTTTTCTTAAAGGAAGGTGATATTGGAACTCCAAAATAACTTCTGGCATTCCAAAATTTGGACTTGTCTATCTCATGTTAAAGAGTGTTAGAAGCTGATATTGCCATTGGAGTGTTGGAAGTTGACATCGGAGGAGACATTAGGCTTTCTTAAAATGCTTATGTTAAATGAAATGGGGATGATAGTGCCGCAAAACTGATCGTTCTCCAATGCTAAAAAGAAAACTGTCAGATTCTTCTTGGTGAAGTTTAGTGGATATATATGGTGGTGTCTAAAGTACTTGATAAAAAAATAAAGTAATTTGTCCTACTTATATGTTTTTGTAGTAAAACACATATTTGTGATGTTAAATTTATATTTTTTTGTTGTAAAAAAATTCATAAAAAATACGTGTTTTACCACTAAAAGTATGAATTTTATTACTAGAAGCATGTGTTTTTATTATAAAATGTATAGGTAAGACAATTTGTCTATTTCTTTTTTTTTATATCAAGGACCCTAATAATCTTAGATATATCTCCAATGAGGCTTTGGCTCAATGGTTAAGGCTTAGGCCTTGGGTGCTAAAAGTCCTAGGTTCAAGTAATGTGTCCGTATATCTTACTAATAAAAAATTATAAAACTAAAAAAATAATCATAGATATATGAAAATTGATCCCAAAATAACCATTCAATAAAAATTAAAGGAACAAAATTAATATCAAAGTTACTACTTTATCTTCAATCAACTATCATGGTTTTGAGGTAGTTACCACAAACTAGGTCATGTGATCGGGACCATGACTCGTGAAATATATGCCTATAAGAAAATTTCATGTGTGGCAAAGTTGCTAATGCAAGACAAAGTGTATTTAAAGTAGTATAAAAGTAATTACACTGAAAGAATAAAAAAATAATTTTAACTTCATACTAAATTTGTTTGCATGTTGATATGCTCTGATGTAGAACATAATAATTAGTATTTTATTTTATTTTCCTTTCCTTATTAGGATTAACTTTAATTTCTCTAAAACTATTTTCTTTGTTAGGATTGTGTTTTCTTTCTCAACAAGGATTATGTTTACTTTTCTACTAGGACTCTATATTTACTTTTCTACTATGACTAGATTTACTTCTTTTACAAGGAATATGATTTTCCTATCACTATAAATAGGTGATCCCATTATTGTATTTTTCAGAACTTTGATCAATAGAATTTTAAGAGAATTTCTCTCAAAACTCTGCGAAGTGTTATCTTTGCAACCTGCGGGTTGGTGTTCTATCTTTGGGTAAGAAACACTGTTTTCTTCTCCATTCTATGGTGCGCCTAGAAGAAAAGGGTTAAAGATGCTGTTCTTCTTTCCTCCTTGGTGCACTAAGGTTAAACTCAAGTCTTCCACTACCTCAGTTTGGTATCAAAGTAGGTTTTATCCTGATCATGGTCGGCCAACATAACGGGGACAACCCGTGTAATTATGACGTTCGTGACAGGAGGCTCCTTCGAGAGTTAAGTTCCAAAATCTCCAACAGTCCGTTCAACGGTTGCAAGAGACTTTGGAGCAGATGCAACATGGGTTCAATCAACATCACCAATACTACGATGCTCGGGATAACGATGGAATCCGGGTAAGGCCAGCCCACCACTTTTAGCCTAGGCCCCGAGGCATTCCAGTCCACGATGACAACAGTGATGATGAAGATTACACTGATGGAGTCTTCGGTATCAGAGCCAGAAGTGGCACAAGGTATGGAGGTCATGGGTGCAGAGGCGCTGGTTATGCGGGTAATGCCTATGGTGATGGCTATGGGAATGCTTATGAAGAGCACCCTAAGCGTTAGGATTATGGTAGGGATGATTCTAGGGAATATTGAATGAAGATAGACTTGCCTTCGTTCAATGGACATCTTCACATTGAAGATTTCTTAGATTGGGTAACGGAGAGAGGGAGGTTCTTTGAATACATGAGTATTCTTGAGGAACGAAAGGTCAAGTTGGTGGCGTATAAGTTCAAGGCAGGAGCATCCGCTTGGTGGGAACAATCACAAGTTTCTCGATCCCGGCAGGGGAAAGAACCTGTGACTTCATAGCTGAAGATAAAGCGGCTTCTCAAAGCTCGGTTTTTACCACTTGACTTTGAGAAATGATTGTTCTAGCAGTATCAAGAGTGTCGCCAAGGGATCTGTACAGTCCAAGTATATGTTGATGAGTTTAATAGATTGTCGGCCAAGAATAATCTTATGAAGACCGAAGCCCAACAAGTGGCTAGGTTTATTGGTGGGTTGCGTATGGTAATCCAAGCTAAGGTGTATATGCAACATGTCTTCACTCTTACTGAAGCTGTTAACCTAGCCACCTAAGCAGAGAAACAGTTGAAGCGCCCAAGAGCTTCAACCTGGGAGCGAAACCCGAGTGATTCGATGCGATATGCACAGTTTCGGGGAAAGCAACCAATGGTCATTCTCGAGACCACCACTCAGTCTATAGTCCCGGGAGGGAAATCAACCAGTTGCAGCATTAGTGGACCAAGACAGTTAGGGACCATACCCTCTTCTAACAACCCTTATACATGACCCGGGCTAGACAAGTGTTTCAAGCGTAACCAACCAGGGCATAGATCCAGTCAATGCTTGATAAGAAAGATGGTGAATTACACTAACACCGAGACTGGTGAGGTGGCAGAGTATGAGGAGTTTGAAGAGGAAGATACTCTCAGGGAAGAGATATCTGAGTACTAGGAAACAACAGCCAACGTCGATAAAGGAGCTCTCATTTCCCGGTCATTGGTTATCTAACGAGTACTCCTATTCCCGAGACATGAAGACCAATCACAGAGGCACAATATCTTTCGTAGAAGATGCACCGTCAACCAACGAGTATGTGATGTGATCATTGATAGGGGCAGTGGAGAGAATATAGTGTCCTGAGTGATGGTAACGAAGTTAGGCCTAAAGATTGAGAAGCACCCAGCACCTTACAAGATTGGATGGATCAAGCATGGTACAGATACGCCAGTTACTGAGCAGTGTCGGTTCACCTTCTCAATTGGTAAACACTATTCAGACTCCATTCTTTGTGATATTATTAAGATGGATGCTTGTCACATAATTTTAGGAAGACCATGGAAATTCGACGTGGATGCCTAACACAAAGGCCGTGACAATGTCTATATTGTCTTCCGAGAGGGTCGAAAGATAATATTTAGACCACTGAAAGAAGACTCAGTTGAGGGACCTACCCGAACCGAGAGGAAACAGGTTTTGTTGACCGAGGGGACTGAGTTCCTAGAGAAAGTCAAGGAAGTCTAAGAGATCATTGCATTGGTAGCTGAGGGAGCCACTGTGCCTATGTCATAAACCATTCCCGAGCCAATGCAAAAGATGCTAGAAGAGTTTTGGGACATCATCCCTGAGGAAATGCCCGATAGACTCCTGCCCATGAGAGACATCCAGCATTATATTGACCTAGTGCTTGGAGCTACTCTACCCAACCTTCCACGCTATCGGATGAGCCCTAAGGAGAATGAGATCCTACAGGAATAGGTAGAGAGACAAATGCGGAAGGGACACTTGTGGGAGAGTATGAGTCCATGTACCGTACCAGCTTTGCTTGTACCAAAGAAAGATGGTAGATGTGTGTGGACAACTAAGCTATCAATAAGATCACAGTGAAATACAGGTTCCCTATTTCTCGGATAAGAGATATGTTTGATATGCTAGCAGGAGCTAAAATATTTTCGAAGATCGATTTGAGGAGTGGTTATCATCAGATACGTATCTGACCGAGAAATGAATGGAAGACTTCATTCAAGACTAAAGAAGGACTCTACGAGTGGATGATGATGCCATTCAGACTTTCTAATGCACCGAGTACATTCATGCAAGTTATGCACCAGGTATTGAAACCCTTCATCAGTAAATTCATTGTAGTTTATTTCTATGACATTCTTATCTACAGTCGCAACCCATGAGACCATATGAGTCACGTAAGGCAGGAAATAGAGACCCTTCGTGAACACAAGCTCTTTATTAACTTGAAGAAGTGCACCTTTATGATGGACCAGCTACTCTTTCTCGGATTTATAGTCAATTCAGATGGGATACGGGTTTATAAGGACAAGGTGAGAGCAATCCAAGAGTGGCCCACACCGAGGACTCTCGAGGAAGCCAAAGCTTTCACGGGTTAGCAACTTTCTATTATAGGTTCATTCGAAATTTCAGCAGCATAGGAGCCCCCTATCATCGAGTGCATGAAGAAAGGTGGTTTCTATTGGGGTGAAGAAGCCGAGAAAAGTTTTGAACTAACAAAGAAAAACTATGTATAGCACTGGTACTAGCTCTACCCGACTTCAACAAATTATTTGAGGTTGAGTGTGATGCGTCAATTATAGGGATTAGAGCCGTATTGACTCAAGAAGGAAAGCTCATTGAATTTTTTAGTGAAAAGCTTCGAGAGACCAGACAGAAATAGTCAATATATGAGTAGGAACTTTATGCTATTCTAAGAGCATTGAAGGTATGGGAGCACTACCTTATTCAATGAGAGTTCATCCTTTACACTGACCATCAAGCTTTGAAGTTTTTCAACAGTCAGAAGAATCTGAATCGAATGTACGCCCGGTGGATATCTTACATTCAACGATTCACTTTCTCCCTTAAGCATAAATCAAATAAGCTGAACCGAGTAGCTGATGCATTAAGCCGCTGAGCTACACTATTGGTAATTTTACAAGCTGTAGTAACAGGATTCTAGTGCCTCAAGGAGTTATATAAAACATATGAGGATTTTAGAGAGCACTGGGATCGTTGCAAATCCGGGACACCTATACCCGAGATGCATATCCAGGAGGGATATCTTTTCCAGGGAAATCAGCTTTGAATTCAGAGAAGTTCTCTTCGGGAGCAAGTTATCCAAGAGCTGCATAATGGAGGTTTAGGTGTACATCTCGGGAGAGAAAAGACCATTGCATTGGTGGAGCATCAGTATTATTGGCCGCAACTGAAGAAGGACGTTGGAAACGTCGTGAGGAGATGTCAAGTATGTCAAGTAGCTAAGGGGTAAATGCAAAACACTGGCCTTTACATGCCTTTACTGATACTCGAGGCACCATGGGATGATGTGTCCACGGATTTTGTGTTGGGACTTCCAAGAACCAAACAAGGAGCTGAATCTATTATGGTGGTAGTGGACAGGTTTTTCAAGATGACTCATTTTATTTCTTGCAGGAAAACTTCTGATGCTATCTTGGTAGCCAACCTATTCTTCTGAAAAGTGGTAAGATTGCATGGGGTGCCAAAGTCAATTACTTCTAACCGAGATACCAAGTTTTTATCCCACTTTTGGAGAACTTTATGGAGGAGGTTTAACACTGCCTTAAATTTCAGTAGCACTAGCCATCTGCAGACGGACAAACAACTTGAGGTTGTGAACCGCACATTAGGCAACTTGCTTCGTTGTATTGCAGGAGATAAGTCGAAGTAGTGGGACCTAGCTCTAGCTCAGGCCAAGTTTGCCTATAATAATGTGGTGAATAGGTCTACTGGAAAGATACTGTTCGAAGTCGTGTATGGAAGAACTCTAAAGCTTGCTGTAGACTTAGCAAATCTATCCAAGTTACTCGAGGCCTGTATAGCGGCCGAGCACTTGGCCGAACAGGTGAAGACAACTCATGAAGAGGTTCTTCAGCATCTCGATGATACTTATGCTAAGTATAAGGAGCAGGCAGATAAGGGTTGGAGATCAAAGGTTTTCCGAGAGTGAGATCTTGTGATGGTGTATCTACGCAAGGGGCAATTACCGACTGGGACATCGGAAAACTATGAAACAAGAAGTTTGGACCTTGCAAAGTTCTCAAGAAGATAAATGATAATGCCTATGTTGATCTTCCAGAGGACCTAGCAATTTCTTCGACGTTCAATGTCGCGGACATTTTTGAATATTTTCCACCAAAAAGGGACAGAACCTAACTCGATGACGAGTTATTTTCAAGAAGGGGAGACTGATGTAGGACATAATAATTAGTATTTTATTTTGTTTTCCTTTCCTTATTAGGATTAACTTTAATTTCTCTAAAACTATTTTCTTTATTAGGATTAGGTTTTCTTTCTCAACAAGGATTATGTTTACTTTTCTACTAGGACTCTACGTTTACTTTTCTAACAAGACAAGATTTACTTCGTTTATGAGGAATAGGATTTTCCTATCACTATAAATAGGTGATCTCGTTATTGTATTTTTTAGAACTTTGATTAATACAATTATTAAGAGAATTTCTCTCAAAATTCTGGGAAGTGTGGTCGTTCCAACCTGCAGGTTGATGTTTTATTGTTGGGTAAGAAACATTTTTTTCTTCTCCATTCTAGGGTGCGCCCAGAAGAAAAGGGTTGACTGTTCTTCTTTCCTCCTTGGTGCGCTAAGGTTAAACTCAAGTCTTCTGCTAGGTCATGCTCTTCATTGAGATTAAACAAAATAATAAAGTAAAAAAGAATAAAATTAATTTTACACTCATAATAAATGTATGTTCATATTAAAACATATATAATTTTAGCATCGGAGAGTCACCTTAACTCCGAAGGGACTTCTCTTTAGAGTTTATTACTTTTATGTATGCAGGATCATGTTCCATTGATAGGTATATTTTTGGCATCAACAAAGTGACTGAACGAGATTAGTTGGGTATATAATTTGTGCGTGTGTGATTCTTTTTGGCATAAAAATATGTATTAATCAAGCTTGAACTTTCATATACATGTTCATTTAGTCTCAGACAATTAGTCTCTATTACAGATTAAAAGCATGCTTTCAATTAGATGGTACTAGCATCTCAGCACGAGCTAACGCGCGTGTTGATCTGCTCTTCTATCGGATTAAATGAAATATGAGATTTAACAAAATAAAAAATAATAAAAATATTTTTAATCTTATGACTATACGTGTGCGTGCGTTAAATTGCATTGCTAGCATCTGCTCTATCTTTTACGAACCAAAAAATAAAACATAGAGAAGATGTTGTCAATGTAATTTAACGCGTGTACACGTATGGTCGTAAGATTAAAAGTATTATTATTATTTTTTCTTCTATTAATCTCATATTTCGTTTAATCCGATAGAAGATCAGATCAACATGCGTGTTAGCATATGTTGAGATGTTAGTTCCGATAACACCACAGTGATCTCAACACACTAATACGTGCAAGACCGTCTAGTTAGGGTCCTTCCTCTACTTACTCTCTTTGTTTCATATGGCAGCTTTGTAATGGGAAAAACTCACCAGGTTAAGAAAGGAGAGGGGGTCTAGTTTATATTTATAATAAACTTAATGGGGCACCTATCATAGCCCATTAGGTTTGTCAAGCACACACCGTTGCCCAACCACATCTAAATCCATTAGGTGTATTTGGCCCACCCACAAGATCAAGTGGATATCAGGCCTATAAATTCCATCTCAAGAACCTAATCCAATTTTGTTTTATAAATACGAAACCTTATAATATAATGGTAGCCTATCAATAATATTTGAACATTTTATAAATTCTAATAAATAGTAGACCTATGAGGAAGGTGAAAATGCTAGAAAGATATGAAGATTATGTGTTAAACTTGGCACAAGGAAAAGGAGGAAGCATGAGCTAAGATGGAAGGAAAAGGTTGTGTACTTAGATAGAGTACAGATTCTTGACAGTTGCTCAACTTAAGGCTTGTTTGTTAACAGTTTTTGAAAACTGTTTTTAGTTTTCAAAAACTGTTTCATATGTTTGGGTAAGTGTCTTTAAAAATTGTTTTCAAAAACTGTTTTGCAAAAATCAGTTTTATAAAACTAATTTTAGAAAACTCCAAAACAGATTTTTCGGTTTTCATTTTCAATTTTCAGCCCAAAATCACAACTCTCTACTCTCTTTTCTCGATCAAACATCACCCTCTCTCTCGTTGTCATCTCTCTCTCTCTCTCTCTCTCTCTCTCTCTCTTGCAATCTGAACAAAACCAATACAGGCCATTCTTATCTCCCTCACACACTCAACATATACCCTTACGCCTTCTCATCCCAGCCTCATTCCAGAAGCGCATTGTGTTACCCATTACCCTTCCAGCAGTGCCAAAACCAGTTCTAGTCGTCGATCCAGTCACTCTCGATAGGGAATTTCTGAAACCTCTTACCCATTCTCATCTCTCTCTTGCACTCTCAACCCATTTTTGAAACCCATTTGTGTTACCCATTTCTGAAACCCATTTTCTTTGTGAAGCAACAAGGTATGCTCGTACTGTTTTTATATGCTTTTTAGGGTTTGCCATATCTATATCAGCATCCTTATCCGTGTTTAAAATTTCAGGGTTTAATAAATCTCAAGTGGGTTTTCTTTGTGAAGCAACAAGGTATGCTCGTACTACTTTCTTTATTCTATTTCTTTTTGTTTTACTATATTATTTACTTATCGCCTTATGCTTTGTTATTATAGATACTTCATTGAAACTGTTTTTACTTTGATAAGCTCTGGGTTTGTGGGATTTTGTAATGAGTTTTTCTTGCCTTTGTTTTTTCACTTCGGGCTATAGGATTTGTTGTAAATTTTAATCTAGATAAGGTGTAAATCAGTTGATTATAATGCCTAATTGTTGAAAATCTAAATGAGTATTTCATTTATTCTTTTAAAGTTAAACCATTTAGATAATCATTTGTTTTGTTGCTCTTTTATGAAAAAAGAAACCACTTGCTTTCTGTTTCAAGTATTTGCAAAAATTGCTTTCTATATCTGGCACTGAACCGCCTCAAACCAAAAGGAGATGACTTACAGTACTACTTGAATGCAATTGTCGGGTTGTTTATTCAAATTGATTTTTGAAGGTTTAAGTTTTAAGGATCTAATCATGTAAGAATAAATTAGATGCATACCAATTCTCAAGGAAGGCATGAACATTTAATGGCTGGAATTGGATTTTAGATCGCCAAAATCAATTTATGTTTATCTATTAGGAACTTTTTAGCTAAAACTGGAAGAAAGATAACATTTTTTTTGGAGAATCTGGAAACGGAACATCTTAGATTAGATGGTAAAATTGAGCGTAATTAAACTATGTGATCTTTTGGGTTACAAAAATTTGACCATAAAGTAACAGAACTCATAAACTTGAATGAAATTTTAATTTTAAGGTCAGTTTTGCATTAAATTATAACAAGGAAACTTAATGTTATATGAAAATGTGATTGTTACTTGTGGAAAGCAGAAACAATACTAAGAGAAATCATGCCATTGTCTATTAAACATCTTGCTTTGTTTCTACTTGCAAGATATTTTTGTTACCATTTTATTTGAATACACTACTCGTTTTTTACATTTCCCAACTTAGGCATTGAATCACAGGTAGTGAAATACGAATTGTGGGCAGGCTCTGTGTGCGCTTACCTTTTTTCATGGCAAGAGCCCAGGAGTTTAAATTGCAGATTTTTGTTAACTGATGGCATGTGTGCTAAGATATGAACATGGATGAATGTTAGTTCTGATAATTTCCTAGAGACATTATTAAAATTATAGGAGCCTCTTCATTCAGTTTCACTTTAGATGAGTTTGGATGGTGTTTTAGTTGGAGTTGTTTCTTTTGAGTTTCTAGAAGACATACTTTTTGACAGTAACAAGATCTATGAGGATAAAAAGCATGTCATATGGTTTGATACAGTTAGAAAATGGCTTCGTGGTTGTGGGTTTAGCACATAAGACGTGGAGGGTGCATTTGGTGGACAGAATGAGGGAGAGAATAGGATAAGATAGACAAATAAGAGGATAAGCTGTCTCATCCTACCGTCCAAAGTAGGATGATTTTATCCTATTATGACCGGATCAAACATCTCATCCTCCTTTACCTTGTCCACCAAACACACCCAGAATTTTTTTCTCATTCTATCCATAGACAAGGTGCAGACCTCACTAGTTTTCCTATTTTGTCATTGGCTACTTCCAATTCATCTTTTGCCATCTTTCTTGATAAGCCATGTGCAAAGGCTACTGCAGCAGTCCCTGTGCAAGGGCTGCTGTAGTCCCTGTGCAGGGGCTACTACAGTTGGTGCCTTCACAGGTGCTGCTTTCAATCTTTCTTACAAATTTAAAGTTCTTCTGGTTTCAATCTTTGTTGACTTTTAATGGTTGACTGCCTTCAGATTTTCCCTGTTTATAGAGAAGCAAAGGTTTAAGGCATCAACAGCTTAGGTATGTGCTTATGTAACATTTTAATTTGATGGTTTAAGTTATGAGATTTAGTCAAATGATTCATCATGCATCAACATTCCTGTTGATAACAATGTGGCTTGGTGAAGGAGAGTAGCTTGGATTGAGAAATGTGATACGAATAATTTATTGACAAAGGACCAAGTTGCTTAGTTATTTAAACATGCTCTGGTTTGCACTAAATTTTGCCATGCTAGTATAACAAGAATTGAGCCTGTCATCTAAAAGAACTGGTATGGTTAGATTTGTGTACTCCAAGAATTCTCTGTATGAATAATCACTTGCTTGATTGTAATTTAATTAAACCGGTACTCCTTTCACCATCTAAAGTTTAAAATACAGAACTACTTATAGTCTAGATGGCAGTGAGCTTATTATGTTGGATTCCCTTAATACGTTTTTTAAGGGGACACAATCAAGAATTAAGGTGTTTAATGTAATGTTTGTTGAAGATTTTAGCTTATAACTTGATGCTCTTGTGAACTTTGAATTATTGTGTCCTAGACATCTTCAAATCAATTAGATGTCATATATTTTATGTTAAATTAATTTTACATCTGGAGTCCTAATAGGTTTGAACTAATATTTGGAGGCAGATAGGGGAGCTCAAGAAGCTGGTAGATGAGGGAAAGATAAAGCATATTGGGTTATCTAAAGCTAGTGTTGACACGATAAGTAGAGCTCATGTTGTTCATCCCTAACTGCTGTACAAATGGAGCATTCCCTGTGGAGTCGTGAAATTGAGGATGATATAATTCCACTCTACAGGTATCTTAATATCTATCTTTGATGTTCTAGAATTTTAATATTACTGATGTTGTAAATTCAAGTGTTTGATGTCATGCACTTTGTATTATATCAGATATGTTTATGCTATTAAAAATAACTTATGGAGTAGTTCATATCACTATATCAATCTCACCTACTTTAATCTTTTCATACCTTCTATTACAGAGAGCTTGGTATTGGGATAGTGGCATATAGCCCTGTTGGTCACGGCTTCTTTGGTGGTAAAGCCACTGTGGAGAGCTTGCCTACTCACAGTATATTGGTACATGACTTGCAAAGAAGGGATAAAAGTAACAAGTTTCTGTTTTTGTGCATCACAATTTTGTCTTTAGAGATATTTTCATGTTATCTCCTTCATTTTGTATCTCTGTATGTGTCTTTCCTTGCATATGTTATCTCCATATGAATTGATATTGATATTTCTGTCACAACCAATGCATCCAAGATTCACTAGTGATAATTTAAAGAAGAACAAATCTATATATGACCGTTTCGCCAACTTGGCTGCAAAGTGTTCTTATACTCATCCTCAATTAGCTCTAGTATGGATTCTCCATCAAGCGGAGGACATAATTCCAATCCTTGGTTTGTTGAGCTCTTACATGTTCTCATTTTATTTTATTTTACTAATACTCGCAGTTTAGTTTACCATAGAAAAGAAAGAAAAGGAATTGCATACTTCATCTATGAAGGGATAATTCTTACTTGTCAATTTCATGTTTTACAGGGACAACTAAAGTTAAAAATCTTGACAACAACATTGGATCTTTGGCACTGAAGCTCACACAAGAGGATTTGAGAGAAATTAGTGATACTTTGCCTATTAGTGAAGTTGGTGGCAAAAGAGAATTCACTACTTTATTTGATTTAGGTTATAAGTTTACAAATACACCTAGAAAATAACTGGAGGTGAAATAAATAAACACTTCTTTTTTCTTGTATAAAGAAGTAATATTTGATATGCTAGCAGTGTCTATCATCAGTCTATGTCGCATAATACTAACTTATGCTTGTTGTATCCTTGTTCTCCATGAACATTTAAATTTGGCTAGCTGAATAAAACCATCTATGACGTGTTGGAGTCTTTCTAAAAATTGTTGTTAAGGATATTAGATATGTGAGGTGAACTTTAACTCTGTTTAATTAATTGAACATCAACACTGCTTGGTCATAAACACCAAAGCATAGACTCATCAATGCATCATGATCGACATTCACTTTGATTATTGTTGATGTGAAATTCATCAAATGATGTATTGGAGAGAAAAATTTCTACCAATTACTATTGTGGAGTACTTCCATAATACAAATACTAACATTTTAAAAATAAAATAATATTAATTATTTTCAAATATTTGGTGTGTGCTAAAAAATGTATTTAGTAAATATGAGAAATAAAATTAATTTTAGATTTAAAAATTAAACTAAAAACAATTACAATAAGGCCTAATCCAAACAGTTTTCTATTTTCAAAACTGTTTTCAAAATAAGATTATCCAAACAACATTTCACTGTTTTCTGTTTTGGAAATAGTTTTCCAGTTACAGTTATCCAAACATGTTTTCTTCAAAAAACTGTTTTCAGTTTTCATTTTCGAAAACAGTTTTCAAACACTGAAAACTGTTACCTAAACATGTCTTTAGTTACTACAAATTGGTTATAGTTATTAGCAAGTTAGTTATAGAATGTCAGCGAGAATAGTGACAGTTACAAGGGATTGTATAGCAATATTATAAATAGAGAATGTAAGTATAGAGAAAGATCAATGAATACAGAAAATTCCTAATCTCTCCCAAATTCTTTCTTTTCTTCTTGCTCACTCACAGGAGATTACCTTACCTCGAATCAAGATCTAACATTATCCTTCTGATTTTGCGTTGAGCTATCTTCAAGCGGCATTCTTGTCAGATAGATTTTAAGACATGATTAGAGAGAGGCAAAAATCTACAGAGACAATGT
Organism: Bretschneidera sinensis; assembly: GCA_023935145.1. Lineage (NCBI taxonomy): Eukaryota > Viridiplantae > Streptophyta > Magnoliopsida > Brassicales > Akaniaceae > Bretschneidera > Bretschneidera sinensis. The sequence goes on along the minus strand of CM043700.1, from coordinate 57,030,054 downwards.
AGTTTTGGGGATGCTTTAGCAAAACCAACGAACCTGCATGCATGTGAAATTCAGATTTGAAATAAGCATTTCTACTGTTAAAACCAAAAGCAACTATAAAATCCCAATAGAAAAGAGAAATTGCATGGATAAATACAGACAAATTTTAATTAAAAAAAGAAAAGAAAATAGTGAGGCTTACCTCATAGTCCCATTTGGGAACAGTCATATATATATATATTCTCTGTAGTTTTCCTTGAAAACAAATCCATTATAAAATGCACTTCAGTAACCTCAAATGGTTTTTGTAAAAGTTTACAGTAGTAGGAAAAGTGTTTGAGACTCAATAAAGTGATTGGTGGGGTTGGAAACGAGCCGAACTTTATCAAACTATTTTATCGAACTATTTGAGTTTGAGTTTGGTCAAAACTCGATTCGATCGAACTCGAACAGAGCTCGAGCATTAAAATTAAGTTCGAATAATTTAAGGTTCGGTTTGAAAGGCTCTTGAACAGTTCGATAAGGTATTATCGAGCTCGAGTTGAGCCGAGCTCGAGCTCAAACCAATATTTATTTAATATTTTTATTTATTAAAATTATAATTCAGGTTCGAGCTCGAATCCAAATTTCAAGCTCAATTATAACTCGATCATGTTTATTTAAGCTCGAGCTGAGCTCGAGTACCTTAGTATTTGAGCTTTCGATTCTGCTCAAATCCACCCTTAGTAAAAGAAAACTGAAAAAAAAAAAAAAAAGAAAAGAAAAGAAAAGAAAAGAGCTATACCTGGTTGAGAGAGAACGTACATAGATTAAATACTCATGGGAGTTATAACTGAAAATTAAATAAAATTTGATTGAGATAATATAAGATATATATAGGCTTATTAATATGACCCCATCACTAAAACGAAAGGAATAAGCCTAAAAGAAATGTAGTGTATGGTAGTATTAAAAAAGGGTTTTAAGAAACTTAATGTATGTACACACAGCACAACCACAATCCTAAGAACCATATTTTAGGTATATACCAGTTGCTAAGTCCGTGTAACGCAGAGACTTTCAATTATTTGAATTTATTCAATCATGCTTATTATAATGTGCAAGGTTATTAGATTATATTATCAATTAATTTTTTTTTTAAAATCAATTATAAACACTAATAAGTATAACCTATCATATGACAGTTTGAACATGTCTACACAGTTAGTTTTTTTTTGTTTTTTCATGAGCTTACCATTCTTGTTAAAAACATTTATTTGAGGTATATGTCCAAATTAATAGATGTTAAACCACCATTACTCTATTTTAATATCAATTTGGTATATATATATATATATATATATATATATTTCTTTTATTGCATTGGTTTGTCTATGTATAAGCTTTTAAATAAAACAAATCTTATTAAGTAAGCAATCACTTAAATCTTTATAAATGATCGAAAATAGATTTTATTGACTACCATCACAACTGAGAAGATATATATTGCAGATTAGTTTATTTTTGCCTCACAAAATTTTGTGATTTTAATTTTTAATCTCAAGTTTCAAATTAAATATATAGTATTTGATAATTGTTTATAAAAAAATTGTTTTTGTTTATATTATTTGATTTATTATGGATAACGTCATGTCATAGAATGAGGGTTCAGACTGAACCTTTTCAATACAATGACCAAGATGACCCTCTTACTTTTTTTCAAGTTGACATTCTCGAATCTTCGAATGCAGCAAGCTGCTCTGTTTTTTTCTTCCTTAATTTCCTTTTTTGGTTGTGTTTAACGTCAACGACTAAGGTCTGGTAAAGGTAATGAATTGAAGAATGTGACTGAACCAGTAATTCTGGTGTCGAGTATTATGAAAAATTGGTAATTTTTTATTTGTCAATATTTTTTATGTTAATTTTATAAAAATTAAAAATTATTTAAAATAAAAAAATAAATTTTAATCTTTAATTTTTTGAACGGTGATTCGTTATTTTTTTTTTTATTATTATCATTGAAAGAAGAAAAAAAACATAACCTCCCTCTTTTAGTGGAAGAGAGACATCAATAAAATAAGAATGGAATCCGGACCTAACCTTTTTTTTTAACAAACCAAACTCCCAGGTCAAACTGATGACTTACCCCGAATCTCATTGATTTCGATGGTTCTACTCCTAACTTTAACAGGAAAAATAAAAATCAAATGGAAACGAACAAACATAGGATATGATAGGAGTTTGGTTTTGAGAAGCTTTATTATATATACTCCCATCCATGTTGAATTCTTGATTCTTGAAATAATCTCAACAGTTTTGAATAGAAAGATCAGATAAATCAGGATGGAGGTGCAATCATCATTTACATCAAAGAATGAGAATGGAAAACCAAAAAAGGGTAACGGACGGAACATCTGCATAGGAGTAACGGCGGCGATCATCGGAATCATAATAGTGATAATGATCTTAGCATTCACGGTTTTCAAGGCCAAACACTCAATCTCCACCATTGATTCCGTTTCTCTAGAAGACCTGTCGGTGTCGATAGACTTGACGAGGGTTAGAGTGAATCTCAACGTGACCCTTGACGTCGATCTCTCCAAAACCCAAACAAGGTTGGCTTCAAATACTCACAAACCCCCGCTCTATTGAATTACAGAGGGCAACTCGTAGGAGAAGCCCCATTTCAAGGAGGCAAGATCTCTACCGATGAAACAATACATATTAATTTAACACTTACCGTCATGGCAGATCGCATCCTTTCCAATTCACAACTCTTCTCCGATGTAATGGCGGGTGTCTTGCAATTCGACACCTTCGTCAAGGTTTCTGGTAAAGTTAACCTCTTGAATATCTTCAACATCCATGTTGTTTCCTCTAGTTCTTGCGATTTCACAGTTTTTGTTTCTAGTAGGACTGTTGGAAATCAGCACTGTAAGTATAAGACAAAATTTTAGGATTTTCTTGTGTCTTTTACCTACTCTTTCGGAGATTTTCATTTTTTTTTTCCCTTTTAGATTATACTACCAATTTCTCTTTTGTAATTGAATTACTCCATGTTGATGCCAAAAAATGGTTGGTGCTGACGTGGCCTGGGAGCTGACATGGCTCGGGTGCTGACATGGCCTGAACCCTGCACAAGTAACAGGGGTGAACTAGAGGCTCTCGGAAGGAGGTGATGGGGAGACCTCCGAAGGCGCTCTGAAGCTTAAGTTAGCAAAGATATAAAGGAAAAGCCGAGGGCTCAAAAGAAACCGAGGGCTTATGCAGTTGGAGTGTAAGTAAAGGTGTGTGAATGAATCGGTGAAGTCCATACCTGGGCTTATTTATAGCCTTCTGCCTGTAGGAAGGCATTGATTGCCTGCTTGGGGAACAGCACGCTGTAGGGTGGCTGTAGGGTGGCGCGCCATAGGGCAGCTTCAGGGCGGTTGTGGTAGGGTGGCGGTAGGGTTGCGTGTGCAGGCACGGCGTAGGTTGGCGCAGTGGCTGTAGAGCGGCGTGCAGCAGGGGAGGTCCAATCGTAGGTCCGCTGGGCCATCCTTCATGAGTCCGGAGATTCTACCAGACCGGAGAGTTTACTGGGCCGATCATTGAACCGAAGTGTCCATTGGGTTAAAGTATTCTGTTAGGCCTGGAGCTTACTTGGAATGGAGTATTCTATTGGGCATGGAGCTTGTTGGGATCAGTGTATTTTGGGCCATATCACAGGCCCCCTACTTCATTGAGTACATTTATGTGCTCAAGGAAGTATTGCATGGGACAGGCTTCCAAATGGAGCTGAAGAGGCACGCGCGAGTCAAACTGGTGCTAGATGGCTATCCTCGGGAGCCGATTCGTCATTCTCGGGAGGTGGAAAGTCGTCTGAGGGAGGTGAAAAGGTCATCTCGAAACCATAAAAGTCTCATCTTTTTCCGTTTTTCGCATTAATTCCTCTCGCGAAACGCATTATCCCCTCTTATAAAAAGGGGCTCCTGACACAGTTTCTTTTTAAATTGAAACAAGTTTGGTTTCTTGCGAGGCTTGGCTTTACTCTCTTTTTGAGGGGTCATGCTCTGACCTAGAAAGTTCTAATGGTCTTGCTGTTGGGGAGGAAGAGGATTCGGCAGTTCCTTGAGGGATTTATGAAAGCCAAAGAGGAAGACGAGACTACTCTGGAGGAGGATCGTGATTTAACGAACATGGACCTTTTCCTAATTTCAAGCGGGGGTCAGGACCTCTTTCAGATTCCAAGCAGGGGCAAAGACCTCTTCCAGATTCCGAGTAAGAGCGGTGAAGGTTCCTTGTGCCAAGGGCTTCTCAGTTCCATGAGATCATTGGAACTGAAGAAGAAGAGGGGGACGGCCATCCTCAAAGGAGTACCACTGGTTCATTTAAAGCCAGGAGTCTCTGGATGGTGGGCCTCTTGGGCCCTGAGCTTCTTGGAACGGAAGAAGAAGAGGGGCTGAGGAGGTCTCCTAGGCATAGGGCTACCTCTGGCAGGTGAGCACTTTCAGTCTCAAGAGGGCGCCATGAAAAAGGCAAAGGGGCTGGGACAGCTCGTGTACTGGACTACCTAAAAAGCTTGGTGTTTCGGTTTTCTCTTTGTACTTCGAGGCCGTTAGGGCCCTCTTTACTTTGTACTTCAAGGTTGTTAGTTGTAATCCTTTGGATTAATAAAATATCTTTTTCTTTCAATCTTTGTCTTTGTATGATATCCTTGCCTTTCATACTTATCCAATAAAGCGAACTTGATTTTGGGCACAATGTGGGAAAAATGCTTGAACTAGAAGAAGTCTTGGACGAATGTTTTTGACAACTGTCTCGCAATGCTCGGACATGGAGAAATTTGGCCGAGCGTTTTAACAAGGCTCGGTCTTTGGAGGAACTTGGTCGAGCGTTTGACAATTAGTTCAAACACGTGGACCTGGAGAAACTTGGTCGGGCATTAGACAAGGCTCGGACTTTGGAGAAAACTTGGCCGAGCATATACAATGCAGCTCATACGCTTGGACTTTGGAGAATACGGCCGAGTGTTTAACAAGGCTCAGACTTTGAAGGAACTTGGCCGAGCGTTTGATAATCAGTTCAAACGCGTGGACTTGGAGAAACTTGGCCGAGCGTTAGACAAGGCTCGGACTTTGGAGAAAACTTGGCCGAGCGTATGCAACGCAGCTCATACGCTCACACTTTGGAGAATACGACTGAGCATTGGGCAAGGCTCAGACTTTGGAGAAAAATTGGCCGAGTGTATGCAACGCAGCTCATACGCTCAGACTTTGGAGAATACGATCGAGTGTTGGGCAAGGCTCGGTCTTTGGAGAAAATTTGGCCGAGTGTGTGCAACGCAGCTCATACACTCGGACTTTGGAGAATACGACCGAGTGTTGGGCAAGGCTCAGACTTTGGAGAAAACTTGGCCGAGCATATGCAGCGCAGCTCATACGCTCGGAATTTGGAGAATACGGTCGAGCGTTGAGCAAGGCTCGGTCTTTGGAGAAAACTTGGCCTAGTGTATGCAACGCAGCTCATACACTCGGACTTAGGAGAATACGACCGAGTGTTGGGCAAGGCTCGATCTTTGGAGAAAACTTGGCCCCAGTGTGTGCAACGCAGCTCATACGCTCGGACTTTGGAGAATACGGCCGAGTGTTGGGCAAGGCTCGGACTTTGGAGAAAACTTGACTGAGTGTATGCAGCGCAGCTCATACGCTCGGACTTTGGAGAATACAGCCGAGCGTTGGGCAAGGCTTGGTCTTTGGAGAAAACTTGGCCGAGCGTATGCAACGCAGCTTATACGCTCGGACTTAAGAGAATACAGCTGAGCGTTGGGCAAGGCTCGATCTTTGGAGAAAACTTGGCCCCAACGTGTGCAACGCAGCTCATACGCTCGGACTTTGGAGAATACGGTCGAGCGTTGGGCAAGGCTCGGTCTTTGGAGAAAACTTGGCCGAGCATATGCAACGCAGCTCATACACTCGGACTTTGGAGAATACGACCGAGCGTTGGGCAAGGCTCGGTCTTTGGAGAAAACTTGGCAGAGCGTATGCAACGCAGCTCATACGCTCGAACTTTGGAGAATGTTGGCCGAGTGATCAAGACTTGGAGAAATTATGTTCATGTGGCTTCCCCTTCCTTGCTTACGTGGGCTTTTCTCCACTTTGGGCCTACTAGGTTTACCTTTCTATAGGCGCGACAAACGATGACTACTGACAAGATATGGCGGTGCATTGGTGATAGCAGAAGGCATGTTTTAGCGACAACTGGCACCTCGGTGTCTGGAAACGGCACCTGGGGGACTGCAGGGCCCATGCTCTGACGTGTTGAGTTAATATGCCTCGTTATTGTTGTCACAGTCTTTATATAAGGGAATTTCCTCTCACCTCAATCCTCACTTAGTATTTTGAGAGCATAAGTTCAGTAAGAGATAGTTTGAGAGCGTTTGGCCTTCTTAGGAGTCTTCCTCAAAAGTTCTTCTAGGTGAGTTAGGATGTCAAGTGGTAGCGATAATAGTGGGACTCTGTCGAGGGAGTTAAGGGAGGCAGTGGATGTCTCTTCTAGTGGCGAAGTCTCCTCTCGGGAGACGGCCCGTAGGGGCGGGGATCTTGCCCTCGTGCTTTATACGGAAGCTGGAGAGGAGAGCAAGGATGGAGAGTCATCCAGGTAGGGGAATGTCCGGGCATCAATGACTATTAGAGATGACACCATAGATACGGAGAGAGAGGAGTGGATGTTCGAAGCGAACTCCATTCCAAGTGTGGTGGAGGAAGCTAGCCTTGTGCTGACGAGGATTAAGTATAGAATTCCCCTGGACTACCACATAAGGGCTCTAGAGGGTAAGGAGAGAGCCTGCGACGCCCTTTCGAGCCAAGTGCCTTATGAGCTGTGTGTTTACGAACACCAGCTTAAGGCTAGGCTTAGGTTCCCTATTCACCGGTTCCTCTGCTCGGTACTCAGATACTTCGTTATCGTGCTGAGTCAGCTGGTGCCCAACTCGGTCCGGTTGATCCTGGCATTCATTGCAGTGTGTCAGGAGGTGGGAGGGGCGATGAACCTTAACGTGTTCAAGGCCCACTTCCAACTGTCCCGGCTTGGCCACTCTGGGTGGGTTGTTGTTAGCTCGAGGCAGAGGAAGAAAGTTCTGAAGGAGAAGCCCTCTTCCATAAAGAGGTGGAAGGGGGTTTTTTTTCTTTCTTCGGAGTGCTGAGAGCTTCAGTGTTACCCTTAATTGGAGTTTGGAGCGTGTTGGCAAGTGCAAGAGGTCGTACCTCCTATACCGAGAGCAGAAGACATTGGATGCGATGCTGGCCGCATCTTTGGACCTCAAGGTGCTTAGAGACAACGAAGAACTCCACAAGCGTCGACCCTACAAACCTTTCGGATCTGGTAAGGGCCTTCTCAATTTGAGACAAGCTTTCTCGTGTGGCGAGGATGGGACACTTCACTCTTCCGAAGGATGAGGTCATGCAGCTTGAAGTCCTTAAGCCGAACCCGAGAGTTATAATATCGAACGGCCCTCTGTTGGTAGGCAGCCAGGTGGATTTGGGCTTTATTCCGAGCTTCATCGATCAAATCTGCATTCATCCTTAATCCTTCTTCATTGATGCTTGGTTCGAAGCATTGTATACGTATTGATGGGACTCCGATTTCAAGGGGGATGACGGCCTCTGATCCGTATGCCATGAAGAATAGAGTTTCTCCTGTTGGCGTTCGTACTGTTGTCGGATAGGCCCAGAGGATATTGGGGAGCTAATCAGCCCACTGCTTATCCACCTTATCAAGTCTCATTCTGATTCCTTGGAGGAGCGTCCTGTTGGTTACTTCAGCCTGGCCATTGGCCTGTGGATACCCAACGGACGAGAACCGGTGCTTGATGTGGAGGCCATCACAGAATGTCTTGAACTGAGAGCTATCAAACTGCTTTTCGTTATTGGTGATCAATACCCAAGGGATCCCAAATCGGCATACTATTGACTTTCTGACAATATTCTGGGTTTGGTGATCCGTGATCCTGGCCAATGGCTTTCCCTCGACCCATTTTGTGAAGTAAGCGATGGCCACGATGAGGTATTTCTTCTGCCCGACAGCCGTAGGGAACGGGCCAAGGATGTCCATCCCCCACATAGCGAAGGGGAGGGGACTAGTGATGGAGACAAGAGGGTTAGCAGGGCGGTGCGATATTGGAGACCATCGTTGACAGTTCTCACATTTCTTGACCAAGTCAGCTGTGTCATCCTTCATTTTGGGTCAGTAGTACCCTTGACGGAGAACTTTAAAGGATAAAGCCCGGGCTCCCAAGTGATTCCCACATATTCCTTCGTGGACTTCTCGGATGCATAGTCGGCTTCCCTCGGCCTGAGGCATCGTAGGTAAGGCAGGGTCAGAGCCCTTTTGTACAATTGTCCTTCCATGATGGTGTACCGAGAGGCACGTGAGATTAGCTTCCTAGCTTGATCCTTCTATTCTGGTATTGTGTCATCCCTCAGATACTGGAGAATTGGATCCATCCATGTTGTTCCCTCCTTTACTGGCAAGACTGGAGCTTCGTCTATACTTGGGACGGAGAGAGTTTCTTGGTAGACGGTTTGGCTTGGCACCAGGTGCCGGGAGGAGGCTAAGTTGGCTAAGGCATCTGTCTTGGAGTTTTCGGCTTGAGGGATCTGAGTTATCCGGAACGTCTTGAACACGGCGGCTAGCTCCTTTACTTTGTGGAGATACTGGGCGAGCTTCTCCCCCCTAGCCTCAAACTCTCCTTTTACCTGATTCACTACCAACTGAGAGTAGCTGAACGCATCCAGAACTTTGACGGCCAAGGCTTTGGCCATTCTTAGACTAGCTAGGAGGGCTTCGTACTCTGCTTCGTTATTGGAGGTCTTGAACTCAAACCTTAAGGCATACTCGATCGTCAAGCCCTCTGGACTACAAAGGATGAGTCATGCCCCACTCCCCAGTGAATTTAAGGATCCGTCTACATAGAGGTCTATCCTGGGGTGGGTCCCTTGGTTGCAGATGTTAAAGATTCATCCGAGTATATGGACATGGTTGTCTCTACAATGAAGTCAGCCAGAGCTTGGCCTTTAATCGCTTGTCAGGACCAGTAGTGGATGTCAAACTCTCCCAGCTCTATTTCTCATTTTACCATTCTCCCATAAACACTCAGATTATGCAAGACTTGCCTTAAGGGCTGATTCGTCAGGAGAACGATGGTGTGCGCCTAAAAATAAAGCCGGAGCTTCCATGCAGCCACTACCAGGGCGTAGGCCATCTTCTCAATAGGAGGGTACCTCATCTCAGCTTCATGGAGAATTCTGCTGATATAGTAAATGGGCTTCTGGATGCCTGCTTCTTCCCGCACTAGGACGGAGGCCACAGTGCTTTCTCCGACTGACAGATAAAGGAAAAGCTCCTCAACCGGGAGCGACTTGGTTAAGAGCAGTGGCGAACTTAGATACTTCTTCAAACCTTCAAAAGCTTCTTGGAAACTCTTGGACCAGGAGAAATCTTTCGCCTTCTTGATGGCCTTAAAAAAAGGAAGGCACATTTCCGTAGATTTGGACATGAACCGGTTCAAGGCCGCAACTCTGCCGGTGAGCCGCTGGACTTCTTTCACGGACTTAGGGGGTCATATCGAGGATGGCTTTTATCTTTTCCAGGTTGACTTTTATTCCTCTCTGGGTGACCATGAAACCTAGGAACTTTCCCCCGGTTACCTCGAATGCGCATTTGGATGGATTTAGCCTCATATTATACTGGCGTAATACTCCGAATGCCTCTTTCAGGTCGGAGCAATGGTTCCGTGCTTCGGTGCTTTTGACCAGCATGTCATCCACATAAACCTCAATGTTCTGTTCTATCTACTCTTTAAAGATCTTGTTTACCAGCCTTTGATAGGTCGCCCCAGCGTTCTTGAGCCCGAAGGGCATGACTCTGTAGCAGTACAGCCCTCGATCAGTGATGAAGGCGATCTTGTCATAGTTCGGTTTACGCATGAAAATCTGATTGTGGCCGGAGTATGCATCCATGAAAGAAAAGAGTTCATACCCAGAGGTGGCGTCTACCATCTGGTCAATCCGAGGGAAATATAAGTTGTCCTTTGGGCAGGCTTTGTTTAAATTGGTGAAATCAATACAAATACGCCATTTACCGTTGGCTTTTCAGACCATTACCACATTAGACACCCACTCGGGGTACCTTGCCTCTCTGATAAAATCGGCTTCCAGTAGTTTATCCACCTCAATGTTGATAGCCACCTAGTGCTCGGGGGCAAAGGTCCTATTCTTTTGAATGATCGACTTGCACTTGGGGTCCATATTCAGGAAATGCTTGATAGTTCCAAGGCTGATCCCCGGTATGTCCGATGCTGACCAGGTGAACAGATCTTTGTTTTTCTGGAGCAGGGAGAGGAGCTCATTTCTGCACTCTTTGGAGAGGTTTGCACCTATTTAGACGGTTCGAGCGGGGTCTTCTCCGAAGGGTACAGAGGTTAACTCCTCCACAGGTCGTCCTCTAAGTGTTCTCATCTCATCCTTGAGGTCTTTTACTTCGAGAGGCAAGGCCTTAGTCTTCTTCTCTCCTTTGACAACTTTCAGGTAGCAGGCCCGGGAGACTTTCTGGTTTCCTTTGATCACCTCCAGACCTTCACTAGTGGGAAATTTGACTTTCAGGTGATAGGTGGAGACAACGGCCTTCAGCTTGTTGAGGGTGGGTCGACCGATGATCATATTATAAGAGGAGGGCTGCTTGACTACCAGGAAGGTGGTCTGTACTGTAGAGGTCCTCGGTGCTATTCCTGCGGTTACTGGGAGAACTATGTCTCCTTCAGCGAACACTAGAGATCCGTCGAAACCATAGAGGGGGGCCGGGGCCGGCTCTAGATGTCCACCCTTCAGTTTCATGCTTTGGAAAGCGTCATTAAACAATATGTCTACGGAGCTTCCATTGTCAATCAGGACCCGTCGTATTTCACAGTTGGCTACCAAGAGAGAGACTACCACTGCATTGTCGTGGGGAGTTTGTACATCCTCTAAGTTGTCCTCCGTAAAGGAGATCATTGGCTCTGTTCTCCTTCTCTTGTGGGGACCGCTGACGGAGGTTACGACCCTTGTGTATGCTCTACTGCTCTGCCCCGAACTACCTCCCGAGGTCAGGCCTCCGCAAATTGTTTCAATGATGAGGGTGGTTGTGGCCACCTCCCGCTCCTTCTGACTGGGCCCTTCTTACTCAATTCTGGGGTTTATTTGTGGGTCCCACCTCTCTTGTTGTTAGCGATAGGGACGCCCAGTATCGCTTCTTGGCAACGCAGGCTCATCCCTTCTCCGGGATTCGGTAAACTTCTTTACGTATCCCCGATTGATAAGAGCTTCAATCTGCTCCTTTAGGTCATGACATTCTTTAGTGTCATGACCATAGTTCTTGTGGAATCGGCACCACCATCTTTGATCTCCCCTGAGATGCGGCTTCCTAGGTAGCCACTGTAGAACGGACTTATCTTGGAGCTGCATGAGGATGTTGGTCCTGGTGGCATTGAGTGGAGTGAAGCCGCCAGCCAGGGGGTGGGGTCTATACCTGTTCTCCTAGTGAGGTCTCTTGACTGTCCCCTTCTAGGGGTTGGGATCCTTCCTCTTCTTCTCAGCTTCTCCCTCTCTCTATCTTCTAAAAGCTTGGTCATCCTCTGCTAGCATGTACTTCTTTGCTCGGGCTAGGATCTCATTTATGTCTCTGGGCGGGCGCCGAGTCAGTTTGAAGCTGAAGATGCCAGACCTCAATCCATTTTTTAATGCCATTACCTGGACATTTGGGTCGAGGTCAGGAATCTCCCTTGCTGCTGTATTGAACCAGGATATGTAGGCTCGAAACCTCTCCCCTCGGTGCTGGATAATATTGAAGAGGCTCTCTGAAGTCTTTTGGGGCCTTTTACTACTGAAGAAATGTGAGGCGAAGGCGTAACTGAGTTCTTTGAAATTACTGATGCTTCTTGGCTTCAGCCATGAGTACCAAGTACCCGTTGCCTTCTCGAGAGTCAAAGGGAAGGCAGGACACATGACCAGGTCGGAATGCCTGTGCAGCATCATAGTTGTCTTATAGTGCTGTAGGTGGTTCATAGGATCCGCGGAGCCATCATATATCCTGACCTAAGGCATCCTGAAGTTGGGTGGAAGCGGGGTCTCGAGGACGTCTTCCGTGAATGGAGAGTCTTGGATGCAGAGTTCATCCATGATGCTGGGATTCTTGTGTCTTAGAGCCATGTCTATCTTTTCTTCCATTTTCCTAAACCGTCTGTCCAGGCTGAGGTTGCCTTTGGAGGAGAAGCTCTCCTTGGATCGGCTGTAATGCGACGAAGGCTCGGTATGGGACTGGTTAGAGGTTGGGTCGTCTCTGCCGGATAACTCGGCTTGCTCTGAAGCCTGGTAAGGAGAGAAGAAAGGTTGCTGTCCTCCTCCCCGAACTTGGGCTGCTAGGTTGGCTTTCATTCTGGATAGCTCCTGGAACTGGGCTTGAGTCACTGGGGCTTGAAGGTGTGTCGCAACTTCTTGGTAATTAAGGGAGTCGGTTCAGGAGAGGTGAGGGCACTGCTCTCTGGCAGGGGTGGCATGCTCGAGGATTGTTGGGAACCTGGGTTTAGATTGGTGACTGTCAGCGTAGCCTTGGATAGGAGCCGAGCATGCCGCTGGGGCTTCCTTGTTGGTTCTTCTGGTACTGTTTCTTGGCGGCATCGTGACAGATGAGTTCTTTTTACTTCTTTGCTTTCACTGTAGCGAGAGATTGTGGTTTCCCACGGACAGCGCCAATCTGTTGATGCCAAAAAATGGTTGGTGTTGACATGGCCTGAACCCTGCACAAGTAACAAGGGTGAACTAGAGGCTCTCGGAAGGAAGTTGAGGAGGAGACCTCCGAGGGCGCTCCGAAGCTTAAGTTAGCAAAGGTATAAAGGATAAACCGAGGGCTCAAAAGAAGCCGAGGGCTTATGCAGTTGGAGTGTAAGTAAAGGTGTATGAATGAATCGGTGAAGTCCATACCTGGGCTTATTTATAGCCTTCTGCCTGTAGGAAGGCATTGATTGCCTGCTTGGGGAACGGCCCCACTGTAGGGTGGCTGTAGGGTGGCGCGCCATAAGGTGGCTTCAGGGCGGTTGTGGTAGGGTGGTGGTAGGGTTGTGTGTGCAGGCGGCTGCGCGGCGTAGGTTGGCGTAGTGGCTGTAGAGCGGCGTGCAGCAGGGGAGGTCTAATCGTAGGTCCGCTGGGCCATCCTTCATGGGTCCAAAGATTCTACCAGACTGGAGAGTTTACTAGGTCGATCATTGGGCCGGAATGTCAATTGGGTTGGAGTATTCTGTTGGCCTGGAGCTTACTTGGGTTGAAGTATTCTGTTGGGCCTGGAGCTTAATGGGATCGATGTATTTTGGGCCATATCACTCCATTAGGGGTCCTTGTTATGTTATATTCCCTAATTTTAGTTTCCTCTAATTTGTAGTTTCTACTAGTGTTCTTTCTTGATTTTGTACTCTCTACCTACTTTCGTCTCTATGGATCTTTTGCTTGTCAATAAGCAGGGTAAGAAATCAGATGGAGACGGATCTGTCAATTGTCTTGTGTCAATTATAATGAATTGCTACTATATATTTATTACCTCTATAAACTATGTAGATTTAAAAAAGCCGCGTTGCATGGATAAACTTTTACCTTCTTGATTACACATTTTTTTTATTACCATTCAAAATTTTGTTTACAAGCTTTTATATAGCTCAATTATAACTGCAGGAAATATCCACTGTTTCTTGTAATCAAGGTCGGACCCTATGCAAGTATAAGGTTTTTGATAGATTCTTACTATACTGTAGATTATTTGTTGATTTATATATTAATTATTTTTTATTTTAAATAAATTATAATAATATTGTAAATTTTTATATAAATAATAAAATAATATAAATTTATATTATAATCAAATTAATTATTATATTACTTGTATATAATAACATTTCAATAAAATAAAAGAGTATGTAATTTTATTTCTTTGTTGTTTATTGGTTCTCAACATCAATCAACTTTTAAGTTATAATCACTAAAGACAAAAAATGAAAGGAACGAAAAAGTGAATGGAAGTGCAATAAAATTAAGGAATTGAGAGTGAAAGTTAAGATAGTTATATCTTTAATTTGTCATTTTCTATTCAATTTTTTTATTCAAAATCAATATATTTTTTCTCTCATGTTTTTTTTTACAATCTTAATTTTTTAGTAGTGTTTTTAGAAGTTAAAACATTGAGTGAGACATTTTGCTCAAATGAAGCGAAACGTAAACTTCGAAGCGTTAGGACATTTTAAAATTCTAATAAAATAATAATAATAAGTAATTAATTAAAAAATATTAATATTATAAAAATAAATAATAATAATTCATATTTAAATAAATAAATTTTCAATAAACTTTTAGACGAAACGTTTTGCCTAAATAAGATGAGACATAAGCCCTCGGACATTAGGGCTTAAACCTTTTGAGATGTTGAGGAGTTTTGAAATTATAATAAAATAATAATAAGTAATAAATTAAAATAATATAAATGATATAAAAATAATAATAATAATTAAAATTAATTTTCAACAAATTTTAATACTTTTACTAACTCTATAGAGCATATAACTTATAATTTTAATTTCATAAATATTAATATATATTTATATGTAATTTTTTATTAATATTATTGTAACTTACAAGTGATTAATTAATTAGTTGATAATTATTATTAAATCAATTAATATATAATAAATATTTATAAAACATAATAATATTAAAAAAATAATTAATTCAATTATTAAGGATTGTACTGTTACTCATTTAAGTATTGAATCCAACTTTTGATTTGCATTTTCTATTTTATTTTTAAGACTTTAAAAAAAATACACATTTGACTTTTCTAATCTCTATAATGATAAATAATTAAATACGTATCCATGTCATGTAAGAAAACAGAGGACCCTTCTTCAAAAACCATTAATGGAAAAAGCGGTGGCAGCAAAATAAGTTGACATTTGAGAAAGAGGCACTCGCCGACAATGGTAGCTTAATAACTAAGGGAAGAATTTCCTCTCTACTTAATAAGCCTACAAAATTTTCTTCAAAAACCTGGTGACACCAGCTTAACATTTTCAAAATTCCATTGATGAGATTGTTTTTCTTCAAACTTACAATTTAAAAAAAATAAATAAATAAAAGATGACTTTTGGTTATGTTTTATGGAAGTTTTACCTTTGAATCTCTTTGAACAAGAACCAACAAAATCCACCAAACCCATGAAATATATCTAAACAATCAAATATATGAAAATCTACTTTCCTTATAAAATAAAATCTAATCTAAATATCAAACAAATGAATCTTTTAAATAACTCCCCTCTAATAACATGATAATACGTGTCAATCTCCAAAGTAAAAATGGTAATTTTATAAACCACGGCATGACAATCAATCTCCTCCCAACACGTGGCAAAAGGCACAATGGTAATTTCGCACCAAAAGACCTGATGCTATTACGTTACTCTGACTTTTGGATAAACTTGTATGGCTTATATATAACTCTAAAAGAATGTTACTCCTATCTCAATACTACAGTTGTTTTCCTAATCGGACTCTGCTCCGACACACTATAAAAGGAGTCTTCATAAATCAAAACGTACACACAATTCTCCACTTATAGCTCTTGATTTCTTATAGCCCCATTTATTTTTCCAAAAAACCCTATACTAACTTAGGCATTGGAGAGTCCTCCGGAGGCACACCCCCCTCCAGACCTTCGCAACTTGAGGGTTTTTCTTTGTTTCGTGTGTGCAGGTTCCACTCCTTGACCTTCCAGATTCTGGCAAATTGACGCTAGAAGGTGGACCTTCTTTTTTCTAAAGGATCAGGGACTTACCTGTCATCATACCGCCTAAAAGCACTGCCGGAACCAATTTGGTTGCCACACGAATGTCTATTCGCCAACAATCAGCCAATCCACACCTCGCTGCCATCTTGGAATATATCAGCTCCGAGCATGACAATGAACCATCAGATTGGCGAACTGTGCATGATCCTCACCCAGATCTGATAGAACTCAGGTCCTAAGAGAATCCAAGGGCCTTACCTATTATGCATCCCACTATCCCTAAAATCCATGAGCAATTCCAGGAGCTCACCTGACTTGTCATTGATCTCGCCGCCGAGGTAAAGAGAAGAGCCCATCACCCTGCGTATCCACCTCTCTCACAATGGAGTTTCCGACAAAGACGCTGCTCGAGCGTAATAAATCTACTGGAGGCCATTGCTCAACTAGATCATCCTCACGTGCCAACGTAAGGTCTCGAAACTACTCCATCTCCAAGTTCTCTTCTAGAGTCTGATCCCAAGGTTTCTCAATTTCCAAAAATCACACCGACCTGGACAAGTAATTGAAGGACATGGACCAAAGGATAAACAAAGCTTTTAAGGTAAGGAACACCAATTTCCTGGATGATCTTAGCTAAAAAGATCCACCTTTTACCTAGGAAATTCTTGAAACTCCTCTCATTCAACACTTTTGGATTCTGATTATCAAGGCTTACGATGGAGCCACAGATCCCATAGATCATCTCCAACATTACAAGACCACCATGATGCTGGACTGCCATCTTGACGCCATTATGTGTAGGGCTTTTCCTCTGACCGTAGAAAAGGTTGCTAACACCTAGTATAATCACTTTAAACCCGGCATTATCGTCTCCTTCAAAGAACTAAGTCGTGCCTTCGCATCTTATTTCTTGAGTAGCAAGGGGTCTCGGAAGACCTCACAAAGCCTCTTCAGTATCATCCAACGCGGAGGAGAAAAGCTCCGGGATTACATCTCTCGGTTCAATGCAGTGGCTTGGGAAATTCTTGATCTCGAACTTGTTGTCCAAACCTTAACCTTTCAGAATGGGCTCAAGTCGGGAACCTTTAGCTTTAAGTTGACCAAGCACCCTCTTAGGGATATGAATGATATCCTTGCCTGGGCTGAGGAACACATGATCGCGAAAGACAACTAGGTGTTCAAGAGAGAAAGAGATGGTGGAATGGAAAAGAGAAAGAGGGATCCTAATAAACCCCGGGAAAGCTCCATAAAAAAAATCACACCTAGAAGGGAGGGCAAAAACTCCCCTTAACTTTGAGAACTTCACCCTACTAAGTGCCTCTAAGATGAACATACTCTTGAGTATCTAAGACCGAGACCTCCTTTATTGGCCTCGAATACCTTTCTATCCAAGTGGAAACCGAGCTAAGTGGTGCCGTTTCTATAAGGATCATGGTCATGACATTAAGAAATGTCACGCCCTCAAACAACAGATTGAATCTCTCATTCAAAGGGGGTACTTTAGGCAATACATCGATCTCGCCAAGTTCAGGATTACGAGGATCGTTCCCAGTGCTTGTCTTGACGAGCCTTAGAGAGGTCATATCGAAAACGTCAGAGTCTAAGAAAAAGCCCTAGGCTAAATCCTAGAATTCCTATCCGAAATGAAAAATGCCACCGGAATAATCAAGGACACCGTACCACTGTTACTAGCACCATCAAAACCATTTTTGGAAGACCCGCGGTAAGAAACCAGTCCACCCATGGAATAAGAGCTTATGCTTGGTCAGTAGCATTGGTTAGTGGACCTCACAAACAGGTCAAGACAGACCAGATAATATCTTTTACAGATGAGAATATGGGGAATACAGAAGCCACATAACGACGTCGTGGTCATCTCCCTCCTCATCACTAACTTCAACGTTGAGCGAGTCCTAATGGACAACGGAAGCTCAACAGATATCCTTTTCTATGAAGCCTTCCAATATATGAAACTAAGGAATGACCAGCTCAAGCCGGGATTATCTCCTCTATATGGATTCTCAGGAAAATTGGTGTTCACCGAAGAAAGAATCGTTCACCTAGTCACTACAAGGACTCCACCATAACTTACTACTGTCCAGACTACATTCTTGGTGGTGAAACACCCATCTTTATACAATGTGATACTCGGGAGACCAACCCTAAACGAGATAAGGGAAATAGTCTCTACATATCATCTTAAGGTAAAGTTTTCTACTAATGAAGGTGTGGGGGAAGTTTGAGGCAACCAGCAAACCTCCCGGTCCTGCTACTTGAATTCTATTAAAGGTTAAAAGAAATTTGAAACTTTACCTTTAAAAATAAAAGACTTGAGAGATGAACTTAAGACCACGAGGATATCCAGAAGAAGAACTCATCCACATCCCCATCTCTCTAAACGAAGAAGATTCGAAGATTGTACTAGTCAGGTCTGGTTTCTCTAAAGACTTCAAATGGTCCTTGATTTCTTTCCGACGAAGAAATCAAGATCTCTTCACCTGGTCGGCCTCCGATATACCAGGGATTGATCACTCGGTTATTGTTTATTGGTTGAATGTAGACCCGAACCATCGAGCAATAGTCTAAAAAAAAAACGTTTGCTCTAGAGAGACAAAGTGTCCTTAATGAAGAAGTGGATAAGCTTTCAGCAGCTGACTTTATTCAAAAAAATCAATTACCCAGAATGGATGCCAATATAGTGATGGTCAAGAAGGTTAATGGTAAATGGAGAATCTGCATCGAATTTACGGAATGGAACAAAACCTACCCAAATGATGGTTTTCTTCTGCCTCGAATCGACCAGCTGGTTGATGCCACCTCAAGGCATGAATTGCTCAGTTTTATGGATGCATACTCCGGGTATAATCAAATTTTAATGCACGAGCACGATCGACCCAAGGCCGCCTTTATCACTGATCAAGGCTTGTATTGTTATAAGGTGATGCCTTTTGGGCTCAAGAATGTAGGGGCCACTTATCAAAGGCTAGTCAACAAGATTTTCAGAGAGCAAATCGGGAGAAATATAGAGGTTTACATGGATGACATGTTGGTTAAGAGCATCAGCACTAAAGATCATGAGGATGGCCCCTCCTTGAAACATTAAAGAAGTGAAAAGGTTAACTAGACGAGTGGCTGCACTCAGCTGCTTTATGTCTAAGTTTGTAGAGATGTGCATACCTTTCTTTAAATCAATTAGAAAAGCCAAGGGTTTCGCATGGGATGAATAATATCAAAAAGCATTTGAAGAACTAAAAGAATACTTAAGCTCACCACTTTTACTGACTAAACTCGTCACAGGGGAGGAGCTCTTTCTCTATATATCAGTAGACCAAGACGTAGTAGCTTTTGTTGTAATCTGAAAAGACACTGGGATATAGAAACCCATCTATTATGTCAGTCGAATTCTGCTCGATGCTGAGACACAGTATCTTCCGATTGAAAAATTAGCTTACACCTTTCTGATGATGGCTCATAAGCTTTGGCTGTATTTTCAAGCTCATACCATAGTTGTCCTCACCGACCAGCCTCTGTGGCAAATCCTCCACAAACCAGACACTTCTGGAAGGTTGGTCAAATGGTCCATCGAGCTGGGTGAGTTTGATATTATATACAAGCCTCGAACGGCTATCAAAGCACAAGCCCTGATAGATTTTATAGCCGAAACAACTTTTCTCGGTAGCTTGGTAGAAGGAAACCGAACTGATACCAAGTTGGATACTCTATGTGGATGGTTCATCTAATAGCACTGGTTCTGGGGCCGACCTCATCCTTAGTAACCCTGAAGGGTTCACTATTGAGTATGCCCTAACGCTTGGGTTCAAACCCTCAAACAACGAGGCTGAATACGAAGCATTGTTTGCTGGAATGAAACTCGCCAAAAAACTAGTTGTTGAGGCTTTAGAAGCTTACAGTGACTCACAGCTGGTGGTGAACCAAATAACCAACAAATATGGAGCTAAAGGTGTAAAGATTGCCAGACATATCGAAAAAGCCTGCGAACTCGCAGCAACCTTTAAAAGGTTCCAAATAACCCAAATGCCTCAGGTGGATGCCTTAGCTCGGCTTGCCTCCTCTAGACATACTAATTTTGCTCATGTAGTATATATTGAGACCTTCCCCACTCTGAGCATCGACGAAGTACCAGTTATGCCACTTACTAGGGAGCAAACATGGATGGATTCGATCCTTAGATACTTAGCGGATGGCATACTTCCTGATCAGAAGAGTGAGGCCAAGAAATTCATCTCTCGTGCCGCAAGATACGCTGTAATTTACGGACATCTATATAAGAAAGTCTTACCACTCCTTATCTAAAATGCTTAAGGACTACCGACGCTGATTATGCCCTCAGGGAAGTACACTAAGAGATATGTGGCAACCATCTTGGAGGTCAGGCAACGGCGTTCAAAATACTTCGCCATGGTTACTATTGGCCCCAAATGAGTTGCGATGCAGTAGAGATGGTGAAAAAGTGTAAGATTTGTCAAGAATATGCCGCCATACCCCAACGACCGGCCAATCTCTTGACATCAATCGTCAGTCCTCTTCCCTTCGCCATGTGGGGAATGGATATCCTTGGTCCATTCTGAAAAGTACTTATTTCACCAAGTGGGTAGAAGTCAGACCTCTCTCCGGCATTTTCGACTACCAGACCCAAGGGTTTGTCTAGAATTCGATTGTCTGTAGATTTGGCATACCTAGGATATTGGTCACCAAAAATGGTACCTAATTTGACAGCACCCGGTTTAAATCTTTTTGCCAAGACTTCCAGACTGAACAAAGATTTTCCTCGATAGGCTACCTCTAGGCTAACGGACAGGCTGAAGTAACAAATAGAACTATCATACAAGGCATCAAGAAAAGACTTGACGATGCCGATCAATAATGGGTAAATTACCTCCTGAATGTCCTTTGGGCCTACTAGACTACCGCTCGAACACCCATTGGAGAAACCCCATTTTTCTTAGCTTATGGATCCGAGGCTTTCATACCCATTGAGATAGGAACACCATCGTTACGAGTGTAGAACTTCAACGAGGAAAATAACGAAGAGGCGTTCAAGATGAACGCTGATTTAATCGACGATACCAGAGACAAAGCCCAGATCAAGCTTACCGCCTATCACTAGAGGGTGTCAAGATACTACAACTCTCGAGTCCGAGAAAGAGTTTTTAGATTGCAAGACCTGGTTCTAAGAAAGAACAAAGTATCTCACTCTTGGAAGATGGGAAAACTCCTCCCGAATTGGAGGGTCCCTACTGCATCAAGAGAGTCTGTCGAGCTGGCACATTCGAGATTGAAGACTTGGACAGCAAACCAATGTCACACACTTGGAATCTTCAGAAACTCTACAAGTTCTACTAGTAGAACCCCTCCAAAGACTCCTTAGCTATCGTTAATTTTGTTTCACCAAATTTTGTTTCACCAAGTATTAATATAATCCTTAGATATTCGTAATAAAGGAACAATCCATTTTTCACGAAGTTTTTTACTTTCTCCTATGCCGAAGAGAATGCCCAAGGCCTTTCCCCCTCGACTCCTATTTCGATTACAGGAAGAGTATAGACATTGAACAAATTGAATGGAAAACAAAAAAGGCAGTCTTCATTAACTTAGACATTTTTTTTTTACAAAAGGCAATAATGGCCAAGAGTACAAAAAACATTAAAATCCTAGTCTACATCTACCTCCTCCTCCTTCGTAGCAAGGGCCTGGTCCTCCACCATGATATGAGTAGGAGGAAGGGTCCGAGAACCTCCCGTGTTAGCCTTATTCGTAGAGGATTGGTTCGCCATAGCTCGAGCCTCCTCATCGAGCTTCCTTTTTAGGGACATTTTTTTCCTTCTGAGCAGCCCTCAGCGCATCAATAGCTACAAAAAAGAGCAACACATAAGTACAAAAGAAAAAGAAGAAAAATAAATGCAAGGGAAAGAGCTCAGACCTATCTCATCATTTGGGCCCTCAGGACAAATTCCAAGCTTGGCCAACTCGGCATTTTGGTATAAAAGTTCAACGTCTATTTTCCTACCGATCATGTCCAGCAGGGTACCCTTCTCTTTCCTCATAAGGTTTGGCTTCTTATTGGACCTAACCATATCCATATCCCACTTTGAAGGAAGGTCGAAGCTCTTATCACTCTAGAAAAAAAAAATCTCTTCTTCCATTGCTTAATACATGAGGGTTTCTTATCTAATAACCTTCTCTTTGGCCTAGAACTCAAAACAACCCCATCGTTCTCCTTATGCTTACTAATCTGAAAGAGGCTTTTGAAACCAATCATATTCATCACTCCTTTTACTTTGGTGTTGACGTAAATGAACGCCATGAGTAGACGTATGGAATTTGGTATGAATTGACATAAGGAAATACCATAATGGTTAAGCAAAGTATGGACAAATGGGTGAATGGGGAACCAAAGCCCGACTTTCAAGTGATTCAGATAGAGGTATAATTCCCCCTCCTTCAGATCGTTGCAAACATGATCCCCAATCACAGCATTCCTAAGTGTGAACTCCTCAAGAATCATATATGTAATCATTATCTCCTCGAGCTCATCCTCTTTCAACTTATTAGGAGCGAAATTCGCTGCAAAACCTATATTCGTCCTCTCATCCTTTCCCATCTCCTCTCGAAGCTCGTATAGGGCGTGGTTCCCCTCTGAAGAGGAAGAAGATGACTCACCTCCCTCATAAAGAACTAAGGCACGAGAGTCTCCCAATGTATCATTTACCTCGATCTCTAGACCACGACTACTCCTACTAACCTCATTACCACTGCCATTTCTATCATCTCTACTACCCCTACTGTCATCCTTACTACTTTTGCTACCGCTATCACTACCACTACCATTATCTCTATTGCGGTAAATATCAAAAGAAGACATGGGCAAAGAAAGATGGGACTCACCAATCGAGAACTCCAAGAAGTTTAACTACTTTGAAACTCCGAGCTTCCCACGGTGATATAAACTCCGAGGCTCCCAAACTCTAAAAGCTTCTAAACTCCGAGATCCCTAAACCTCGAAAGCTTCTACTACTCTAAGCTCCCAAACTCTGAGGACTTCCAAAATCCAAAAGCTCTCAAACTCTGAAGGCTCTCAAATATTTTGATAATTGTGAATGAAGTGAAGAATAAGGAAAAGTTTTTCCTTTATATAGAGCTACTCACACAAAGAACGAGGAGGCATGATTACCTCAGCCATATTTTCGAATATTGAAGCAAAACTTTTGTCCAAAACCAAGAAAGATACTGACTCTTTAAGAACCTTAGGACATGCACCGTCACTTTTCAGCATTTAAGATGACGGCTCGAGGTATCCTCATTTAATATCCAGATGATGGGCCAGGAAAATCCAGGGCCAAACATGAAATACAAGCCCTGCCCAAAGAGAACCCTGACCTATTACAAGAAAGCTTAAAAAAACTAGATGGGGTAGAAGGCCCTAATGAAAGTCACTCTGTATATTCAAAATAACCAAGTCTTTTCTCATTAGAAGTAGCCCGTGTTCACCAAAATTCAGAGCAATTGTAGCCCATGTCCAACTTTTCGGACTTCTCTAATAAACTCTGAGCAATTGGAGTCTATGTCCAACTCCTCGGACTCCTTCAACAAACTCTGAGCAGTTAGAGTTCATGTCTTTCTCCTTTGACTTATTCAACAAACTTCGAGCAGTTGGAGTCTATGTTCAACTCCTCGGACTCCTTCAACAAACTCTGAGTAGTTGGAGTTCGTGTCTTTCTCATCAGACTTCTCCAACAAACTTTGAGCATTTGGAGTCCATGTCCAACTCCTAGGACTTCTTCAATAAACTTCGAGCAGTTGGAGTCCATGTCCAACTTCTTGGATTCCTTCAACAAACTCCGAGCAGTTGGAGTTTTTGTCTTTCTCCTTAAACTTCTCCAACAAACTCCGAGTAGTTGGAGTTCATGTCCAACTCTTCGGACTTTTTTAACAAACTCTGAGCAGTTGGAGTCTATGTCCAACTCCTCGAGCTCTTTCAACAAATTTAAGCAGTTGGAGTTCATGTCTTTTTCCTTAAACTTCTCCAATAAACTCCGAGCAGTTGGAGTCCATATCCAACTCCTCGAACTCCTTCAATAAAATCCGAGCAGTTGGAGTTCGTGTATTTCTCCTTGAACTTCTCTAACAAACTCTGAGTAGTTGGAATCCATGTCTAACTCCTCGGACTCTTTCAACGAACTCCGAGCAGTTGGAGTTCATGTCTTTCTCCTTGGACTTCTCCAACAAACTCCGAGCAGTTGGAGTCCATGTACAACTCCTCGGACTCCTTCAACATATTTTGAACAGTTGGAGTCTACGTCTTTCTCCTCGAACTTCTTCAACAAACTCCGAGCAGTTGGAGTCCATGTCCAACTCCTCGGACTCCTTCAACAAACTCTGAGAAATTTTGACTGAGTGTCAACTCCTCGGACTCAATCACCAAACACCGAGCAACTTTAATTGAGTGTCAACTCCTCGGACTCAATCGCTAAACTCTGAGCAGTTTTGACTGGGTGTCAACTTCTCAGACTCAATTTCCAAACTTTGAGTAGTTTTGACTAAGTGTCAATTCCTTGAACTCAATCGCCAAACTCCGAGAAGTTTTGACTGAGTGGCAACTCATCGGACTCAATCACCAAACTCCGAGCAGTTTTGACTGAGCGTCAACTCCTCGAACATAATTGCCAAACTCCGAGCAGTTTTGACTAAGCGTCAAATCATTGGATTCAATTGCCAAACTCCGAGCAGATTTGACTGAGCGTCAACTCCTCATACTCAATTGCCAAACTCCGAATATTTTTGGCTGCGTGTCAACTCCTTGAATTCAATCGCCAAACTGCGAGTAGTTTTTCAACTCATTGGACATGCTTAGAAAACTCCGAGGGTGACTAGCCTAGCAGACCTTTTCATAGTGTCGTCTCAAATAGGTTCAAGCCACCATTCTGAATTGCATAATACACCCCATGCTACTTACTTCCTCAAGTACATAAATGCACTTAAGGAAGTGGGGGACATCTGATGTAGGTGAAAATTCTCTCTCCAATAACATGACACGTGTCAATCTCCAAGGTAAAAATGGTAATTTTATAAACCATGACAAGACAATCAATCTCCTCTCGACACTTAGTAAGGGGCATAATGATAATTTCGCACCAAAATTCCTGATGCTATTACGCCACTTCGACTTTTGGATAAACTCGTACGGCTTATAGATAACTCCAAAAGAATGTTACTCTTATCTCAACACTATAATTGTTCTCCTAATCGGACTCTGCCCCAACATGCTATAAGAAGGGGTCTTCATAAATCAAAAAATACACACAATTCTTCACTCATAGCTCATGATTTCATATTACCCCCATTATTTCTCTAAAAAAGTTATATACTAACTTAGACATCGGATAGTCCTCCGAAAACATACCCTCCTCCGGCCCTCCATGACTTTAAAGTTTTTCTTTGTTTTGTGTGTGTAGATCCCACTACTCAACATTCTAAATTCTGACAAATTTTCAGCATCAATAACTTTTCTAAAAGGTTTGTCTTCTTTTCGTTGAATAATTAATGGGTTTAACTTTAAGAAAACTAACATATGCTTTTGCTTTATCCGCAATAGATAGCAGGTAAAGATATGAAAAGTTGATTTCACAATATGCCTCCCTAAACTAAAAAAACTTATTTTCACTAAAAAAAAGTATTTGACCTATTTGTTGATAGGAGTAGTAATTTCCCCTTCTCCCCTAGTAAAAGAAAGTGATCACTAACTTGCATATTTAACTATATTTTTTTATGAATTAGTATAGTATTCAATTATTTTTATATAAAATAAACGTAAGTAGATTTTCATGTTTAATTACTCCGTAAATTTTCTTAATAAAAAAGAAATAAAATAAATCTTATTAATTAATTTATTGGTGTCTTAGTGTGGAGGCATTTAAAGCAATAGGAACCGAATACAGCTTGGTTAGTGGTAGGAATAGGTGGCCGGTGAAGTGCATTAAAAGCTGCCCCATCGCCCCACCATCACGCGTCATACTTTCGCTTTGATCGGCTCTCAATCACCCTGCATTTAAGCTATTCTCCCAACTCACAACTGTATTACTAGTAGTATTACTGCTACTATTTTCCTCTCTCTTAAGCTAGTAACTATTAATAGAATACCCATTCTTCTTCCTTTTTTTTTAATCTTTCAAGCCTCAACATTAGATCATCAGACCAATGACAGAAGATAAAGAGCAACTGTCAGAGAGGAAACAGAAACGGAAACGTCAGTGTTTCACTGGGGTTGGCATAATTGTGCTCTTGATCATGCTGTTGTTTATCATAATATTGACCCTAGCATTAACCATGTTCAAGCCCAAACAACCCTGAACACACATCCTCTCGGCTACCATCGACGGGGTTTCTCCTCGTGTCTCGTTCCCTGCAATTGATATCTAACTCAACATCACCCTCAACCTCCAATTCCTGGTAGAGAACCGAAACCATGCCAGCTTCAAGCATGGACCTGGCAAGAGTTTCCTTTTATATCAGAACAACCAGGTTGGGGAGGCTGATCTCTCCCAGGTCTGATGCCTGCAATGTGATCCACAAAACTTCCTAGCCGGCTTACTCTCCAGGTTGATGAGGTGGCTTCCAACATAGCTGCTTTGATCCGTGATGTATTTGCTGGAGAAATCGTTTTGGAGACGAGAACAAGGATTCCAGGCAGGGTCACGTTCTTGGGGATTTTCAAGAAACATGTTGCTACTTCAGAATGCCGATTCACCATTGGATTTCCATCCATCAAGGTTAAACAACAGGAGTGCAAGAACAAGACAAAGTTGTGATGTACTATGAATTGCTGCAGCATTTCATCAACTAAGATGCATCCATCATTGAGAGAATGGATTGCAGCAAATTCTTTTTTCTTCTTTCTCTTTTATTCTTTTCAACCATGTAAATTTGCATTGCACCAGAAATGAATCTTCAAACTTGTTTTGGATTTGAATTGCTAAAATAGACTAAAAACAGAAACCATGCCAACATCCAATTTTTCCTCTGCTAGTCCTCCAGAATTTTCTGTTGAACTCTTCATTTTAAATGGAAAGGAAAGACATATCAACTCCTACGTACAGCTTCCTGCACCTCTCAACTACTTCACTTTTTGAAGTGGAAGATCCATACATCCAATTTGGACTAAAAATTTCGATCTTGAATATTTATTTTTTTTATAACAAAAGAAAGTTTGTTATCTTGAATATCCTCCCCCAAAAAAGTTTTACATTCCATTTGAAACTTAATGAAAATGAAATTCATTTCATTTTTATATTAACTGAAAAAATAATTCATTTGTAAATGAATTGAAGATTTCTTTTACTATCAAATTGCATAAGATTCATTTCAATTATCATATATAAAATGTTTGAAATAAATGAGATTGAAATTGATGTTTAGATACTAAACTTCTCATGGTAGAACTTTATTATTTTTATTCAACTATAATTCTCTTTGTTTTGGTGACTATAATTCTCTTCGTTTTGTAAATTTCATTCGCAAATTCTCTCAATTTTAATAAAATTTGCAACAAACTAACTCAATTCTATAGTGAATTCATTCACAAATGAATTCCATGATTTTTTTATTTTCCAAACATAACTAGTAAGGAATTACAAATTAATTTCATAAAATTAATAGAATTCATTTGTTCCAAACATACTTGTAAGCTTTTCACAATCCTTTCCACGTTGAAAGGCAATGCAATGCATTATCATAAGCAATAACATCCAGTACTTTGGCATTTGACAGATTGAACGAGAAATTATTCAATACTCCTGAAGCATTGCTCTTTCTTCTCACGTTCATGTCAGATCCACAGGATGCTCATATCTCTCACATTCATGTCAGATCCACTCCTATGGAATTCACATGAACGTGAGAAGAAAGAGCAATGCTCCAAGAGTATTGAATAATTTCTCTCGATTGAACCAATGCAAACATGTAACCAAAGACCACATCATAATTGTTCTTAAATCAACTATATGCAAGTATAAAACACTGAGCATCCATTACTTGCAACTTTGTCCAAACAAACTAGGCATATGACACAAAACTGACTCTCTCTCTCTCCACAATAAAAACAACTCAAGGATTTCACTTCTTTGTTCCTACTGAGCAAAAGAAAAGGGGGGGATACATACTAGCTGCTTCAAATTAATCTTGCATTAGTTTTCTTATTCTATAGAAAAACCCCTTCAAAACAACCCCTTTCTCTTTATCTAATTTCATAGGTAATTACAGTTCACCCTGATTTTTCATTCGTTCCATCCAAATTCCATGTCTGTGTATGTCTATACACACTCACACAAATTGTGGAGGTGGGGATAGGAGATACATTTTGACATCTGAATCTCCACATCATGGACCCTAGCCATTTGACATAGATTAGTTTGGCTGATGAACAATGCCACCTAAAAATGATAAACAGAAAAAATCGTATGGATGGATATAGATATGCAACCAGAATGTGACATAAACAAGATGATGTAGATATTATTCCCTTTTGTATGTGTGTGTGTGTTTGGGGGGCTAAATTGAGTAATTAAAGGAATCCTTATTCCTGATAAAAGAACATTTGCAAGAATCCAAATGTGATTAATTTTAAGAAATACTATACAATGGTACTACCCTACCACTAGACTACAAACTGATCACAGAGAATTGTTCCATGTCAAAATAGTTTCTGATAGAGCCACAAGTTATAAATTAGAGGCACAAATGTTAAGGTTTCAACTAGCACAAATGTGTTAATGCAAGATTAGTTACCAGTTTCTCTGTGTCATTCTCTGCATGTAAAGACAAGAATCCATTACTGTCAGAAGTCAAGTTTTCTGCATAGTCCCAAATCAGTGTTCCTTGATTTCCCTGCAGGCTTCATAGGAGCTCCAGGAGCAATGCTGCTAAAGCGAGTTGCCAAAGGAGGTGTCTTACAACCATCCGAATCCCAATTTATATTTGAAATTTCAGAAAGAAGATCCTCCGTCTGCATTGAGATAATAGCTTCTAAGAGATTCTCATAAACTGATTCGAACATCTCTTCATCTGAAATGGAGTTCACATCATCGCCATGCATACCAAATTTGATAGAAGAATCAAACTTAAGGCAGCATGCAACACTAGTCCTTATTTCAGCAAAATATTTCTTACAGAGGGGTGCCATGGCCATGTCATCAGGGCCAGGAGCAAATGGATCGAAAACACTGTCCTTGGGTGTTCGAGGGCTGCGATGATCAACCGGAGCAAATGGGTCTTCAATTATTTTGTTATGAGAATCAAAGCAAGGAACTTTTGGCAGTTTCTTTACCAATGTTAGTGGAGAACTACAATCATAGGGGAGGTCCCCAATCTCTCTGTTAGCAACAGGAGTGTTAGGCCCTAGAGAAGCTGCCCCTTCAGCTACTGTTGGTGGCTCAACAACTTCCTTATTAGCTTCCATACCCTCATCCAATTTCCCCAAAGATTTGTACGAAGGAACTTGGCATTCGTTCAAGTGGTCCGTACAGGCTCCACAATCCATAATTAAAGAAAAAAAGAAAGGATAGCTGTTGAAAGAAATGGGGCCAAGGGGAGTTATTAGCTAAAATCTTGCAATTGAAGCAAACCCTAGCTCAAAAAAGAAAAGAAAAGAAAAAAAAAAAACCAAACTTTTTCCTACAAAATTCATCACTTTCTTTAAGAGAGAAAATAAAAGACCAATTTTTTCTTTCTCCGCAGAAGCCCTTGACAGACGAGAAACAGTGACCACATTCAAATGCAAAAAAAAACCGGAGATTTCAGGTGAAAATAAGAATTTGAAAGGAAAATGTGAAACAAGAAGATGATAGAAATCCGAATCTAAAACCTAAATTCAATGAAAATACGTCAATTTAAGACGAATGTTTTGTGAGTGGGTTGTGGGAGGGGGGGTTTATAAGACCAAAAAGTACTAATTTTTCTACTCCTGAAATTAGAAAAAAAAAACCTAAAAACATATTAGAATTTTTTTTTCATACATTTGTATCAGCAGGCAGTAACTGTAAGCATCAATTCAACTGTTAATTAGGTGGATTAATAAGTACAATAACTAGTTATTGAAAGAAAGAAACAAAAAAAATTAACAACAAGGATTTATTTTGAATTGACGTACCTGAGGTATTGAAGGAGCCCCAAAGCTGGATTAGCAAAAGAAATGCAGCAGTCGCAGCGACGGAAGGGAAGAGCCGAAGAGATGAGAAGGCAGTGAGTTTAGCAAAAGAGGAAATGTATGCTTAATTAGTTAATTTAGGGATTAACCTTTTTAACTGCACTCCAAGCGAAGTGAAGTCATCCCCGCTAACTCTGAATGCAGGCTTTTCAGGTCTAATTATTAGGATATTCTTGTTTCAATCATCACCGTTAGATTACCTACCATCAAGCTGTAAATGATCATGATGACAAATGTACAAGGCAAGCAAAGGTAGGTGAGGTGGAGCTGTCTGAGTGTTATACATGTGAAGTTATCAAACTTCCCGGTCTTCATTTACAGCTAATTGCACGCTTCCACGTGGAAAGCATGTGCGGCAGACAATAGTGGATGTCAAATATGGACAACAACATGTGAATGTCAGACGGCTTCAAAGTCAGGTGGTCCACCTTTGTTACTGTATTCAACAAAAATTTAAAAAAAAAATAATTTATGATTTATAAAATAATTTTTTGAACATTTTTCTAAAATAGTAATGGATTTTTTTTTGTTTGATAAAATAATAATAAAATAATATTTTAACATAAATTTAAATTTTTAGTTTTTTTATAGATCATTTTAAAGAATTTTTAATCTAACTTTTATTTATGAAAAACACAAATCATTCATAAACTCTCCTTAACGACAATATTAAAAGTTAATAGTTTCGTCTAAAAATATTGTATTGATATCATTGTATGTTGTATCTTAAAAAAAGATTTTATCGTACAACGCAATCTAAATTGTCAATCGCATTAATAAAAATTAGTTAATAAATTTTTAGTAGGTAATTAGAATATAGTTGAAAATATTTACATCAAT
Source organism: Bretschneidera sinensis (assembly GCA_023935145.1). Lineage (NCBI taxonomy): Eukaryota > Viridiplantae > Streptophyta > Magnoliopsida > Brassicales > Akaniaceae > Bretschneidera > Bretschneidera sinensis. The sequence goes on along the minus strand of CM043700.1, from coordinate 56,999,202 downwards.
TTGGTTAAAATATAGGTTTGAGATATTACCAACACATGATTTGTTAAAGTCATAGCAATATCACTTAAAATGGTAGAATTATCTTTATATTACTTTTCTTTCTTTTTCTTATTTGACACTAATTTTTTCAATTTACATGATATTGTTCAAGTATTAACAAATCTTATTTTGATAATATCACCATCTCAATTTGTGTCTACAATATTATGCGTTATCATACTTTTAAAAATTGAGTTAACAACAAGTAGTATAAAAATTCTGTAAATGATTATCGTTTTTGATTAAATCAATGAACGGTACGTTATTCACATGGTTGATTTATTTATCGATCGAAACATTGATTTCTTAATTATTATTGAAAAAATCGGATAAATTATAAATACGTTAATGGAAGAATTTTTTAGTTATATTAATGTGTTAAAAATGAGGAAAAAAGTTTGATTATTCACCCTTGCAAATTGAAATTGAATGAGAAGGGAATTACTAGTAATTAGGAAAAATATAGTAATAAGTAATTGTGTAATTAATTAGTCAAACTGAACCTTCTGTATTTGGTGAAAGTTCAAAGTTAATGACCAAGTCTTATAAAAAAAAGTTGATGACTAAGTAGTAGTAGCTTCAAAATCTAGGGCGTAGTAGTTAGTGGAGGACTATTATTTAGTTAAAGCATGCCCAAGTGGATTGGGAATATGTGAGGAATAGGAGAAAAATGGGGAAATGGTCATCCATGGAAGGCTAGACAATCTCAACGCCTCCAAACACGGATTATCCCTTATAAAATAACACCTGACCCTAAATATGAAGCATTACTTACAGCAGAGAAAATCGCAGGTTCGGAATTGGAATTGAAAAAAAAAAATCCTTCCCATTCTTGATTCCCCCCCTGTATCGTCTCCAATTGCAGTTGGAATAATTAAGAGAAAAAAAATGGAAGCAATTTCCATGGAGACAAATGGGAACGGGAAAGAGAATGGGAATAGTAGTACTGAATCCAAACGCAGCCTCAGCCAGAAGAGTAGTACAAATATTTCATCATCATCGAAGTCGTCGTTTCGCTTACGCAGCCCGAGTCTCAACTCCCTCCGTCTCCAACGTATTTTCGACCTCTTCGACAAAAATGGCGACGGTATGATCACCGTTCACGAACTTAGCCAGGCCCTCGCCCTCCTTGGCCTTGACACAGATTTCTCGGAGCTCGAATCCATCATCAAGTCTTACATTAAACCTGGAAACAATGGTCTTCAATTCGATGACTTTGCAGCCCTTCACAAATCACTCGACGACACCTTCTTCGGATTGGCCAATGATGATGATGATGACGACGACTCCAATATGTCAAAGGAGGATTCTGATCTAACGGAAGCGTTCAAGGTGTTTGATGAAGACGGTGATGGGTACATATCTGCCCATGAATTGCAAGTTGTTTTGAGGAAACTAGGATTGCCTGAATGGAGAGAGATCGATAGAGTTCAACAGATGATTGTGTCCGTTGATCGGAATCGCGATGGCCGTGTTGATTTCTTCGAATTCAAGGACATGATGCGTAGTGTTATAGTCCACAGCTCTTGATCAAATCAATCACGAAGGCTCTTCATCATGATTCTAGCCTTTCATTTTCTTCTTGCCTCTCTATGTTTTTTTATTCTCTTTTTCTTGGTTAGTTGTCCCTAGTCTCTTTGTCAATGCGATTGTACTTGAGCATTCACAAACTTCTTTCTTCTTTCTTTTCACCCCTCGTACTTTTTTTCTTTCTCAATTAATCATAACTTTAGTCTACTGTAATATTTCATTTATTCTTGTCGAAAGGAGCTATTCACCGGTGAAACTAGCCCAGTCAAGTTTTATTGAACTCATGCAATTAATATATCCACCACCACAACAAAAATATTTGGAAGGAGCTTTAAATTAAAATCCATGTACATAACCCACATAAGATTGAGGCTTCTTTCTTCCTTTCCATCAAGAATTTTATGCCTCCAACAAAGGGGAAAGGAAGAGGAAGCTATAGAAAAAAAAATATTAAATCAAATCCCGATCCAATAATTAGAGCAAACTAATCGATGTAGGAAATTACTATATGTTTAGGGTAAAAATTCTTATTTATAGTATACAAAAGATATAAGAAATTATCTAAAACAATTATAAGATGATAGATGTCAAAAGAACAAAGAATCACCTAAAGACAAATAACTTACCAAAAACTACTTAATAACCCACTTATACCATTTTGCCTAATAATAATATGACACATCACAAAAGGATCAAAAACACAAACAAAATTCTACATCAAAATGAATTCTTCAAATAGTCCCTACCTGTACTATTGTTTTCAAAGTGTCTTTGTCTCCACCAACATGTGAGTTCCATTGAAGATGTTTTGTCTTCATGGACCGATATGAAAATAACCAAATTTATAAAATTTTTTTTTTTTAAATATCATCAATAACTATCAAAACAAAGATTTTGCAAATGATTATCCCGTACGATGAGTTGGAAAATCAAAGTGAACAATTACATGTATTCATGACCAAATGAGCTGGAAAATCAAAGTGAACAATTACATATATTCATGACCAAATGAGCTGTTGGTGGGTGAAAGTAGCATTCTCAAGTTTTATTGATTCTCATGTGAATAGTATATCCCACCACAACAATAAAATTATTGGGGAGGATCTTCCAACAGAAAATTCATATATAGCTCATATAAGATGAAGCTCATTAAGGTTGTTTTTTTTATTTTCACCGAGAATTTTATGCCACAACAAAAGGGAAAAGTGATGTGGCCCAAAATACTCCGGCTCAGTAAGCACTTCGACCCAATGAGCGGCCCAGTAAACTCTCCGACCCAATGAGCACTCCGGCTCAGTAAACACTCTGCCCCAATGAGCAACCCAGTAAACTCTTCGGCCCAATAAAGAGCAGCCCAGTAACCCCACACCTGGGCCCCCTCTACGCACACAACCCTGCAGCCCCTCTACGCCGCCCTACAGCCACCTACATCCGCGACCCTACAGCCATCCTACGGTACGCCACCCTGCAGCCACCCTATGCAGCGCCGCCCTGAGCCACCCTACAGCTCACCCTCTCCTGAGCTTGTAATCAATGTCTTCCCATGGGTGGATGGCTATAAATAAGCCTAGGTATGAAATTCACAGGCATTCAGACTTATTTGCTTACACTCCAATTACTTAAGCCCTCGGTTTCTCTCTTAAAGCCCGTGGCTTCTCCCTAAAGTCCCCGTGCTAACTTAAGCTTCAGAGCACCCTCGGAGGTCTCCCCCTCCCCTCCTTCCGAGGACTTTTAGCTCATCTCTGTTACTTGTGCAGGGCCCAGGCCATATCAGCACCCCAGCCACGTCAGCTCCCAGGCCACATCAGCACCAATAGTTTTTTGGCATCAACAGATTGGCGCCATCCGTGGGAAACCATAATCTCTCGCTACAATGCAAGCGAAGAAATACAAAAGAACTCATCTGTCACGATGCCGCCAATGAGCAGTAACAGAAGGACCGACAAGGAAGCTCCAACAGCATGTTCAGCTCCTATCCGAGGCAGCGCTCGCAGTCACCAATCTGGACCTAGGTTCCTCACAATCCCCGAGAATGCCACTCCTGGATCGAGCAAGAGGCCCCCTGTTAGAGAGCAGCGCCCTCATCTCTCCGAAATCGACTCTCTTAATGACGATGAAGCAACTGCACACCTTTAAGCCCCAGTGACTCAAGCTCAATTCCAGGAGCTTTCTAAGATGATAGGCAACCTAGCGGCCCAAGTTCGGGGAGGAGGTCAGCAACCTTCCCTCCCTCACCAAGCTTCAGAGCAAGCAGAGTCATCCGACAGAGATGACCCGACCTACAACCAGCCCCCTACCGAGCTCTCACTGTATTGCAGCCGATCCAAAGAGAGCTCCTCCTCAAAAATCAACCTTAACTTAGACAGACAGTTTGAAGAAATGGAAGAAAAGATAGACTTGGCTCTGAGACATAAGAATCTCAGTATCATGGATGAGCTCAGCATCCAAGACCCTTCATTCACAGAAGATGTTCTTGAGACCTCGCTTCCACCCAACTTTAGGATGCCTCAAGTCAGAATGTATGATGGCTCCGCAAACCCCATGGATCACCTACAGCACTACAAAACAACTATGATGCTGCACCGGCACTCCGACCCAGTCATGTGTCATGCTTTCCCCCTAACTCTCGAGAAGGTAGCAGGTACTTGGTACTCGCGTCAGAAACCAGAGAGCATCAGCAATTTTAAAGAGCTCAGTTATGCCTTCGTCTCGCATTTCCTCAATAGAAAGGGGCCTAAGAAAACTTCAGAAAGCCTCTTCAACATTATTCAACATCGAGGGGAGAGGCTCTGAGCCTACATATCCCGGTTCAATACAGTGGCATGGGAAATTCCTGACCTCGACCCAAATGTTCAGGTAATGGCATTTAAGAATGGATTAAGGTCTGGTATCTTCAGCTCCAAACTCACTAGGCGCCCGCCCAGAGATATGAATGAGATTTTGGCCCGAGCTGAGAAGTACATACTGGTAGAGGATGACCAAACCTTCAGAAGGGAAAGAGAAAGAAAAATAGAGAAGAAGAGGAAGGACCCCGACCCTCAGAGAAGAGTGGTCAAGGGGCCCCATCAAAAGAACAGGTATCGACCCCACCCCCGAGTAGACGGCTTCACCCCCCTCAATGCGACCAGGACCAACGTCCTCATGCAAATCCAAGATAAGTATGTTCTCCAATGGCCACTCAGGAAGCAGCATCTCGGGGGGGATCAGAGACGGTGGTGCCAGTTCCGTAAGAACTATGGTCATGACATTGAGGAATGCCACGACCTGAAGGAGCAGATTGAAGCTCTTATCAACCGGGGATACCTAAAAGAGTTTACTGAGCCTCGAAGAAATGATGAGCCCGCACCATCAAGAAGAGATGTTGAGCATCCCTACCGCCAACAGTAGGAGCGGCGAGACCCTCAAAGGAATCCCAGGACTGAGCAAAAAGGGTCCAGTCAGAAAACGCAGGAAGTGGCAACTACCACCCGAATCATCAAAACAATTTGTGGAGGCCTGGCAGTTGGAGGCAGTTCAGGACATAACAGTAAAACATATGCCAAGGCCGTAGCCTCCGTTAGTGCTCCCCACAAGAGAATGAGAATGGAGCCAGTGATCTTCTTTACAGAAAATGACTTAAAAGATGTGCAGACTCCTGATTGACAATGTAAGCTTCGCAGACATATTGTTTCATGATGCTTTCTAATACATGGAGCTGAAGGATGGGCATCTAGAGCCAGCCCCAGCCCCTCTTTATGGTTTCGACAGATCTCTAGTGTTGGCCGAAGGAAGCATAATCCTCCTAATAACTGCAGGAACAGCGCCAAGGACCTCCACAGTACAGACTACCTTCCTAGTAGTCAAGCAGGCCTCATCCTATAATATGATCATCGACCGACCCACCCTTAACAAACTGAAGGTCGTTGTCTCCACCTATCACCTGAAAGTGAAATTTCCCACCAGTGAAAGTGTGGGAGTGATCAAAGGAGACCAGAAAGTCTCATGGGCCTGTTACCTGAATGCTGTCAAAGAGGGGAAAAAGACTTAGGCCCTGCCTCTCGAAGTAGAAGATCTTAGGGACGAGATGAATACCACAAGAGGACGACCTGTGGAGGAGCTAACCCCAGTACCCCTTGGGGAGGACCCTACCCGAACCATCCAAATAGGCACAAGCTTCTCTGAAGAACATAGAAAAGAACTCCTCTCCCTCCTCTAGAAAAACAAGGACTTGTTCGCCTGGTCAGCATCGAACATGTCGGGGATCAACCCTGAAACGATCGAGCATCGCCTGAATATGGACCCCAAGTGCAAGCCAGTCATTCAAAAGAAGAGGACCTTTGCTCCCGAGTGCCAGATGGCTATCAACACTAAAGTAGATAAATTGCTAGAAGCCGGTTTCATCATAGAGGCAAGGTACCCTGAGTGGGTGTCTAATGTGATAATGGTTCGGAAAGCCAGTGGCAAGTGGCGTATTTGTATTGACTTCACTAATTTAAACAAGGCCTACCCAAATGACATCTTCCCTCTCCCTCAAGTTGACCAGATGGTGGACGCCACCTCGGGGCATGAACTTCTTTCTTTCATGGACGCATACTACGGCTACAACCAGATTTTCATGCATAAATCAGACCAAGATAAGACAACCTTTGTCACTGATCGAGGACTGTACTGCTACAAAGTCATGATCTTCGGGCTCAAGAACACTGGGGTAACCTATCAGAGGTTGGTGAACAAAATCTTCAAGGAATAGATAGGGCAGAATATGGAAGTCTATGTGGACGACATGCTGGTTAAAAGCACAGAAGCACAAAGGCACTGTTCTGACTTAAAAGAGGCATTCAGAGTACTACGCAAGCATAACATGAGGTTGAATCCCTTCAAGTGTGCATTCGGGGTAACAAGGGGTAAATTCCTAGGGTTCATGGTTACCCAGAGAGGGATAGAAGTCAACATGGAGAAGATAAAAGCCATCCTCGATATGACCCCCCTAAGTCCATGAAGGAAGTCTAGTGGCTCACCGGCAGAGTCGTGGCCTTGAGCCAATTCATGTCTAAATCTGCGGAAAGATGTCTGCCTTTCTTTAAGGCCATCAAGAAAGTAAAAGATTTTTCCTGGTCCGAGAGTTGCTAGGAAGCTTTTGAAGATTTGAAGAGATATCTAAGTTCACCACCGCTCTTAACCAAGCTGCTCTCGGATGAGGAACTATTCCTTTATTTGTCAGCTGGGCAGAGCACTGTGGCCTCTGTTCTCGTCCGGGAAGAAATAGACATCCAGAATCCCATTTACTATATTAGCAGAATTCTCCACGAAGCTGAGACAAGGTATCCTCCTATTGAGAAGATGGCCTACGCCCTGGTAGTAGCTGCACGGAAGCTCCGACCCTATTTTTAGGCGCATACCGTCACCCTTCTGACAGATCAACCCTTGAGGCAGGTCCTGTATAATCCTAATGTGTTTGAAATGATGGTAAAATGGGCAGTAGAACTAGGAGAGTTCGACATCCACTACCAGCCCCGACAAGCAATCAAAGACTAGGCTTTGGCCGACTTCATTGTAGAGAGAACCCTGTCTATAGATCCGGACGAGTCAACAACATCAGAGACCAGTGGATCCCCTCCAAGGTGAATCTTCCATGTATATGGATCCTCTAATTCACTAAGGAATGGGGCATGACTCATTCTTTGTAGTCCAAAAGGCTTTACGATCGAGTACGCCTTAAAGTTTGAGTTCAAGACCTCCAATAATGAGGCGGAGTACGAAGCCCTCCTAACTGGTCTAAGATTGGCCAAAGCATTGGCTGTCGAGGTTCTGGATGTATTTAGCGACTTTCAATTAGTAGTAAGTCAGATAAAGGGAGAGTTTGAGGCTCGGGGAGAGAAGCTTGCCCAATATCTCCAAAAAGTGAAAAAGCTCGCCGAGAACTTCAAGATATTTCGGATAACTCAGATTCCTCGAGCTAAAATCTCCAAGGCAGATGCCTTGGCCAACCTAGCCTCATCCTGGCACCTGGTGCCAACCCAAGCTATCTACCAGGAAACCCTCTCTGTCCCAAGTATAAACGAAACTCCAATCCTATCAGTGGAAGAGGAAGCAACATGGATGGACCTAATCCTCCAGTATTTGAAGGATGGTATAGTACCCGAGCAGAAAGATCAAGCTAGGAAGCTAATCTCCCAAGCCTCCCGGTTCACCCTCATAGAAGGACAATTATACAAAAGGGCTCTGACTCTGCCTTAACTACGATGCCTCGGGCCACGGAAGGCCAACTATGCTCTCCGAGAAGTCCATGAAGGAATATGTGGGAATCACTTGGGAGCCTAGGCCTTAGCCTTCAAGGTTCTCCACCAAGGGTATTACTAGCCCAAAATGAAAGAAAATGCAGCTGATTTAGTCAAGAAATGTGAAAACTGTCAACGATGCTCTCCAATATCGCACCGACCCGCTAACTCTCTTGTCTCCATCACCAGTCCCTTCCCCTTCACTATGTGGGGGATGGACATCTTTGGACCTTTCCTTATGTCTGCTGGACAAAAAAAAATACCTCATCGTGGCCATTGATTACTTCACTAAGTAGGTCAAGGTGGAACCACTGGCCAGTATCACGGACCACCAGACCCTGAACTTCGTTTGGAAGTCGATCGTATGTCGGTTCAGGATTCCTCAGATATTGGTCACCGACAACGAAAAACAATTTTATAACTCCCAGTTCAAAATGTTCTATTAAGACCTCCAAATCGAACATCGATTCTCATCCGTCGGATACCCGCAGGCCAATGGCCGGGCCGAAGTCACCAACAGGACCTTCCTCTAAGGAATCAAGAAAAGGCTAGATGAAGAAAACAAACACTGGGCTGACCAACTCCCCAACGTTCTTTGGGCCTACGGGACGACCGTATATACGCCAACGAGAGAAACCCCGTTCTTTATGACGTACGATTCGGAAGCTGTTATCCCCGTCGAAATTAGAATCCCATCAATGTGCATACAGCTTTTCGAACCAAGTAACAATGAAGAAGACTTAAGGATGAACGCAGATTTGGTTGACGAAGCACGGGACAGGGCCCATGTCCGTTTAGCCATGTACCAGCAAAGGGTAGCCCGGTATTACAACTCTCGAGTCTAAAACCGGAGCTTCAAACTCCATGACCTCGTTCTACGAAAGAGTGAAGTGTCTCGTCCTCGCCACACAGGAAAACTCATTTCAAATTAGGAAGGCCCATATCGAATCCAAAGAATTTGTAAGATTGGGACCTATAAACTCGAGGAATTGGATGGCAAACCCATCCCACGCACTTGGAATGCGGAGAATCTCCATAAATTTTATATGTAAAGTGTAAAAGCAAAGGTTTAATAAAGTTTGAAGTTTGAAATTATGAAAATTTCATTAAGTAAAAGCTGAAGTACAAAATTAGGCGCTAATGGCCTTAGGCACAGCAAAGCACAAGAAAACCTAGTCTAAGGAAGTGGCAGCATCCTGGGCCTCATACTCGCCCCCAGCCTCCTGAACATCACTCCCAGCAGTCCCCTGGGCCTCATCCTCCGCGACCTCCTTAGAGCCAAGATCCGCCGCAGCAACAACGCTTATTTTTCTTGGATGAGCACCAAGATCGAGGCCTGAAAAATCGAGCCCCGGGTAAAGGAGCTTAACCTGCCTCTTGGCCTCATTGAAGCCCATCATGATCTGGTCCCCAGCCTGATCCAGCAGTTCCTCCTCTCTTTCAGCAGCTTTCGCGACCACCTCCTCCGCATGGGCCCGGGCCAAGTCCCTCTCATTCTTAAGGGCATCCTTGGCCTTACGATACTGGTCCCTCTCAAAGATGGCATCGTCTTTGGCCCGTTCGATGGACTCCAAGGAAGAAGACAAATCCCGGACCAGCTCCCGGGTCTCCTCCAGCTTATACTCGGTCTTCACCAAGCGATCACCTAGATCAGCACACCGACGAGCGAGGTCACCGCCAAGAACTCCAGCCTAAAACACGAACGTTATTAAAAGAAAGTAGAGTAAACTAAAAACTAGGATAAGGCAAGAAGACAGTACCTGGGAGAAGGTAGTCTCCGCGGCCGAGCAAAGTGCCTCCAGAGGCTTCGCGGAGAGCTCCAACATATCGCAGGGAGGGATTCCCAAGATGAGGTGCTCATGCACAACCTTTAAGTGAGCGAACACCGAGTCATCACCCCTCAGCGCCTACCGCGACACAAAGGTAGCAGCAACTCCAGATCCTCCCCTGGAGAAAGACAGCTCCTGGGGAGTAGGTGCATTGGGATGCTCCCAACTCTCGAAAACTGGAACCTTCAGAGGGCTCTCTTTAGCTACAGGCACCGGGGTCGAGGCTTGGGCCTTCTTCTGCTCCTGCCCCAAGCTACCAGCCTCTGTAGCCTTTTTTCTCTCTCAGGACATACGCATCGCCCTCTCCGTAGCCTTGGCAGCCACATCCATCTCTGCAAAAAGAATGAGCACTAATAACTTGGAATAAAAAATTAAAGTTGTTAGAAGATTGAAAGGCTAAAGGCTACCGTGTTTGAGGTCTGGCGGAAGACTAGGAGGGCAAAGGCCGTGCCTGTGGAGTTTTTTGTTATCTCCAAGCACCCCAACTTCCAAGGGCGCGGCCAACATAGCCTTCACCATCTCCTGTTCTCGGTGTAGGAGGTGCGACCTTTTGCACTTGCCAACACGCTCCAAACTCCAAGCGAGAGGAACGTCGAAGCTTTAGCACCCTTTATGAAAAAGAAAGCTCTTTTCCACCTCTTCACAAAAGAAGACTTATACTTTAAAACCCTCTTCCGCCTCCTCGAACTCACAATAACCCACCCCGTATGACCAAGGCAGGCTAATTAGAAGTGCGCTTTGAACACGTTTATGTTCATTATTCCTCCCACCTCCTGGCACACGACAATGAATGCCAGGATCAGTCGGACAGAATTGGGCACCAATCGACTTAGCGCGATGCCGAAATATCAGAGCACTAAGCAGAAAAAAAGGTGGAGATGGAACTGAGCCCGGCCTTCAGCTACTGCTCGTAAACACACAGTTCATAAGACACCCACCCAGGGAGGACATCGCAGGCCCTCTCCCCACCTTCTGGAGCCCTCATATGGTAATCAATGGGGATTCTAAACTTAATCTTGATCCTTACGAGCTCAGACTCCACTATAGAACTTGGAATGGAGTTCTCTTCGAACGTCCACTCCTCCCTCTCAGTATCCAGGGTGTCGTCCCTAACAAGCATTGACGCTCGGACATCTTCCTCCCCGGATGACTCCCCATCCTCACTCTCCTCGTCATCCCCTCTCCCTGGAGCGTAGAGCACGAGAGCCAGTGCTCCATCGCGTGGATCGGCTTCCAAGGAAGAGACCTCTTCGTTGGAGGTGTGATAGGTGCTTAAATATTCATATTTAAGCCCCTTAATTTACATTTGTTAAGCTTTTTGTCTATATGTTTTAGTCTATTTTACTTCACTTTTTGTGTTTTACACGTCTTTATAGGGTCTTGGAGAAAAAGAAGCATTTTTTGCACTTAAAGGAAAAAAAACTGGAAATCCTGGAGCAGCCGCTGGCTAGAGTGCGATCGAGCGTACTCCTCTGTGGTGATCAAGGGTAGATTAGAGATTGAGCGCACCACGAATGCGATCGAGCGCACATATACGGGCGTAAACAGTAAAGTGGCGAACTAGTTTTGGAAATAAAGGAGTTTTTATGTTTTAAGAAATTTAGGGTTTCCTGAGCCTTCTAGGATTATTCAACCCCTATAAACACACTTGTAAAAACACAAATTAGACATCCCTTCTTTTATCTTTCAATCTTCTTTTAGTTTTAGTTTAGTTTTAGATCGAGAGGCCGGAGGCTAGACGAGCCCGAAGGAAGAGATTGTGGAGACGAATTGATGACTCTTCTCCATAATGTTTTCGGGTTTCTTCTTTCCTTTTTATTTTATTATGTGTAATTAAATTCTTAGTAGGGCTTGGTTGAAGCCTTAATTATGTTTACTCAATAAATTTAGTATTGGTGCCTTTGCGATATTTATGTTGTGTTGCTTAACTTGATTAATACCTGCTTTTATTTAAATTCCTCATATATATATGTCTGATCAATATGTGCATGTGGTATGGACTTGTTAGTTAGATCAATTTGGATGACCGAGTCCTGGGTCTAACATTAGTAACAAAAGATATCCACACTGGATTCTTGGGTTAATCAACATGGAAAACCGGGAGTAGATACCATGCCCTAGGTCCCGTGTGGTTGTCGATTTCCACAGATCCTATGCTCTCTTAAGGAACAACTCAGCATACACCATGTTGAATCCCTTGAGAGAGAAAAGAGTTAGAGTAGATACCATGCCTAACTCGTTGCTTAGGGAGATCAATAGCTTAAGGAGTAGATACCATGCCCTTAGGTTGACAAACATTAGGTATTCATGACATGAGTAAAGCATTGGCATACTATTTTGTTGTGGTAGCATAATTAATGGTGGATATCAAGTCCCTACGCCTTTATCTTTATTATTTTATCTTTATCAAAATCAACTCTTTTATTATTTCTATCTTTTTACATTGCGAATATAATTCTAAAACGAAATTCACCAATCCCTGTGGAGATGATCTTGCTTTCGCACACTATATTACTAAGTTGATATTGTGCACTTGCAAGTAAAATGAGTGCGATTATTTACTTATTTATTTAAGTATATTTTCGCTCAACAAGTTTTTGGCGCCGTTGCCAGGGATTGTGCTAAATTTCTATTTAGAATTATTTCTCGTTTATTTTTCTTATTTTGTTCAATTTTATTTCTTATTTTTCATAATCTGTTTTGTTTTGTTTTATTTTATTTTCATCAACTATCTAACTTAATTCTTCGTTTTTGTTATTTTCTTGCTTTCTGTTTCAGGTGTGCATCAGTGCTAATTCTGGCATTGCAATCGAGCGCAAACCTAAGTGCTATATAGCGCACTGGTGCGATTAAGCGCAGTGCTTGGAGTGCTCGAGCACAAATAGTCCAGAGACTACCCGAGCAGCAGTACTGAAGCTGCTGCACTGAGGTATTCCTGCTGATTCATGCAAGGGCTTCGAGTGAGGAACCCAACCATCCTTCCACTTGATATAAAGAGTGAGTTGATCATTCGAAAGAGGCTTAGAAACAACTTCGAGGAGAAAAAAGAAGAATTTGAGGGTGAAGCACCAATGGAACAGCTTTACAACCAACTGCCACCAGAACGGAGACCTATGAAGCAATCCTTCATTCCACAGAACCTCAACCATCCTTCATGCATTGCATATCAACCTAAGGTGGAAGAAAATTATTACATATCTCCACAGATACTCAGTGCCTTGACTCATTTTAGGGGTACACCTGCTGAGGATCCACACTTGCACCTTCGAGAATTCTGTGATCTCTGCAAGTTCCAGCATATTCGGGGCCTAGATCAAGAGGGAATCAGGTTAATTCTTTTCCTTTTTTTTTAAAAGATAATGCTAAAATGTGGTATCATTCATTGCGTGCAGATTCCATTCATACTTGGGAAGAGCTATCCAGTAGATTTCTAAGGAAATTTTTTCCAGCCCAAAAGACAAGGTAGATGAGGAAGGAGATTCAATCCTTCCAACAGAAGGATGGAAACCTTTTCTTCGAGGCATGAGGACACTTTAATGAGCTGCTACTCAAATGTCCACATCACAACTTACCTCAAAATGAGCTGGTTCTAGCTTTCTATGAAGGTTTGAGTGGCATAAATCAAGGTATAGTGGATTCCGGTTGTGGAGGTGTGCTGATGGAGAAGACTAGTGAAGAAGTCATGGAGCTGTTTGAGACATTAAGTGAGCACGCCCAACAATTCTCCTCGAGAGGTAGACAAGGAATTAAAAGCAAGGATATGTATGAGGTGAGCTTCAATGATGGATCTTCGAATCAGATGGCTGCTATGGAAAGAAAGCTAGACATGCTCATAAAAGCCATGGCTGATCAGAATAACTCACCTAGTCCACCGGCTACACAACGCTAGGCATGTGCTATATGCTCTCATTTGATCATAACACTTATATTTGTCCTGTATTCAACTACAGATCAAGAACAAGCAAATTATGAGGGACCGAACAGTGCATATGCAAATACCTACAATCTTGGATGGTAGAACCACCCCAACCACTCATGGATCAACACTCAAAATGCTTTGAATCTTCAAGGACAGCAACGACACTTCCAACCAGCAGCCCAACCAGTGCCGAAATCAGAAAATAGTGACCTTAAGAGTCTTATGAGGCAATTGATGACTTCACAAGAACAGTTCATGACTGAGCAAAGAGAAACCACTACAAAACATGAGCAAGCCATTCAAAGGCTCGAGGAACAAATGGGAAAATTGGCTAAAGAGCTAAGTGAAAGAAAGTTGGGTGAACTTCCAGTCCAACCACTACCTATTCCAAGAGGACATCAACAACTAAATGCCGTGACAACTCTAACAAATGGTAAGATCATCGGAGCTGATGAGCTTGCACAAGCATCCACATCCAAGGTAAGTGAGATGGAGAAGGTAAATGGTGAGAATGTTGAAATCAAAAGATATAATGCATTAAAATTACCCCCAGATAATATAAAATGTTTTAATGTATGCATGACGTAAAGTGTTGTTGAGGAAACTTTTCAGGTCCATCACATTGATCCAGTAGAAACCGCTCTTACCTATAGTGTCCCAAGATTGGATATTGAGCCTAAATGCAAGGATGTTACTGATGACATCATTGACACTATGCACCTCCTTGAGGCCTTTCCAAAGCCTCCAAGTAAGTACACCGATCCATTTGAAATTCTTGGGCCTACTAATACTATTTTCTCTTTTATTGTCCAGGCACCGAATTTGGAGTTGAAGCAATTGCCAAAGCACTTAACTTATGCTTATATGGGAGAAAATAAGACACTACCGGTGCTAGTTGATGCCAATCTTAGTTTTGGGGAGAAATAAGGCTTGGTCCGGCTGAAGACGTTAAACTTAGTGCTCATGGGAGGCACCCCACAGCTTATCATTTTATTATTTTTTTAATATTTATTGTTATTTATTTATTTTTTGTACTTTTTGTTTTCCCGTATTACGTTAGTTTTTCCTTTTCTTTTTAGGGACATTGTGTACATCCGTTCAAGTTTGGGGGTGTCCTATGAGCCATGCCAGCCCAATGAGTTCTCCATCTTTCAAGTCAGATCCTTCCATGCTTTTTGCACATTGGGGACAATGTGCAATTTAAGTTTGGGGGTATGGGGACACATTAACACACACATTATGTCACAATTTTTTAGTTTAAAAGATAAATACATGTTCATTTTGTTCTAAAAAAATTTTGTTGATCTAAACGAATACTATGATTTGACTTCATAAGTGAACTTAAAACCTTGAATATATGGTCTAATAATTGAGTTTTAAACTTTAATTACTCATTTTTAGGTATTTAAGGATTCACAAGTTTGATCTAAATTGACACGAGCACATTAGCACATAATTGTGCGGGGTATGACATGTAGCTTTAATTGGTATGTTTCCATGGCTTAACTGTAACCTGATGACTTGTTAGATGAACACTTTGGCATAGGAAAATAAAAAAAAAAGATTATTATTGCGCAAAAAGAGAAAATAAAGTGCTCCTAAAGATAATTAAACAAACTTTCCACTGAGTAACTGGGCCTCTTGCCTCAGTAAGCATTGAGTGTCCACGTCAAAAGGTGGGAATTTCTGCTTGGTAGCATTAAGACCAATTAGTTTCGTAGCTTCTTTGACTCGAGTTAGTAAGTCCTTAGGGGTGTCTCTATACCTAATGCCCTAAAACCATCTGGTTTGAGAGTCATTGGCTAAACACTCGCTACATGGGTCAACTAGAAAGCTTAATGGAACTCAATTTGGCAAAAAAAAAAGCTCATAATAAAAGAAAAAGAAAAGAAAGAAAACTATGCCACTTGTGTTCATTTTGATAGGAAATTCGATGAATGTTAAGACACTGAAACACTATACATTAGAGATATTTGGAAGCTTCATCTTTATGTACTAATTCACCACACACTAAAAATCAGACTTGTGATGCCTTAACCTTCCTCATGTAAGTAATCAACGTTTAAAACTTGGATTCATTACGAAGATGTGTTTGTATTTTTAAGCTTGCTCATGAATGCACGTCATGGTTTTGTGCGATACCTTAACTTTTATGGACACCATGAACAGTGGATTTATCTATGTACCTTTATTTTTCATTTAGTTTTTAGTTTTGTATTGCTAAGGGACTAGTAATATGTAAGTTTGGGGGTGCGATAGGTGCTTAAATATTCATATTTAAGCCCCTTAATTTACATTTGTTAAGCTCTTTGTGTATATATTTTAGTCTATTTTACTTCACTTTTGTGTTTTACATGTTTTTATAGGGTCTTCGAGAAAAAAAAGCATTTTTGCCACTATAAAAAAGAAATCTGGAAATCCTGGAGCAGCTGCTGGTTAGAGTGCGATTGAGCACACTCCTCTATGCGATCGAGCGCAGATTGGCGATCGAGCGCACCACGAATGCGATCGAGTGCACATGTACGAGCGTGAACAGTAAAGCGGCAAAACCAGTTTTGGAAATAAAGGAGTTTTTATGTTTTAGGAAATTTAGGGTTTCTTAAGCATTCTAGGATTATTTAACCCCTATAAATACACTTGTAAAAACACAAATTAGACATCCCTTCTTTTATCTTTCAATCTTCTTTTAGTTTTAGTTTAGTTTTAGGTCGGGAGGCCGGAGGCCGGACGAGCCTGATGGAAGAGATTGTGGAGACGAATTGACGTCTCTTCTCCATAATGTTTTCGGGTTTCTTCTTTCCTTTTTATTTTATTATGTGTAATTAAATTCTTAGTAGGGCTTGGTTGAAGCCCTAATTATGTTTACTCAATAAATTTAGTATTGGCGCCTTTGCGATATTTATGTTGTCTTGCTTAACTTGATTAATACCTACTTTTATTTAAATTCCTTATATATATATGTCTGATCAATATGTGCATGTGGTATGGACTTGTTAGTTAGATCAATTTGGATGACCGAGTCCTGGGTCTGACATTAGTAACAAAAGATATCACACCAGATTCTTAGGTTAATCAACATGGGAAACCAGGAGTAGATACCATGCCCTAGGTCTCGTATGGTTGTCGATTTCCACAGATCCTATGCTCTCTTAAGAAACAACTCAGCATACACCATGTTGAATCCCTTGAGAGAGAAAAGAGTTAGAGTAGATATCATGCTTAACTCGTTGCTTAGGGAGATCAATAGCTTAAAGAGTAGATACCATACCCTTAGGTTGACAAATATTAGGTATTCTTGGCATGAGTAAAGCATTGGCATACTATTTTGTTGTGGTAGCATAATTAGTGGTGGATATCAAATCTCTACGCCTTTATCTTTATTAAAATAAACTCTTTTATTATTTCTATCTTTTTACATTGCGAATATAATTATAAAACGAAATTCACCAATCCTTGTGGAGATGATCTTGCTTTCGCACACTATATTACTAAGTTGACCTTGTGCATTTGCAAGTAAAACGAGTGTGATTATTTACTTATTTATTTAAGTATATTTTCGCTCAACAGAAACTCTCATTGCCTCCTCCAGCTCCCTGGAAAGATCCCCGCTTAGATCACTCTCGGACATCTTACTCACCAAATTCTTTTTGGGGTTGCCTCCTAAAAAATCGAGCGCTCTCAAAATTCTTCTCTAGCTATGAACTCTAAAAAATGCATGTGAGAAATGAAAGAAGCACGAATCATCTTTTATAGAAGCCGGGGCAACAGAATCGAGAGTCATTAACTTAAACTCTCCAAATGAAGCGACATGCCCTTTACTGTCACCGAGGTGCTGTTTTCGTACCCCGAGGTGACAGCTGTCAATTTAAGCATGCCTCCTACTGTCACCAAAGCGTCACCATTTAACACCGACCGTCATTGTTTGTTGCGCTTGCAAAAAGGGAAACCCAGTGGGCCTAAAATGAGGAAAAAGCCCACGTACACAAGAAAGAAGAAACAACGTGAGCATAATTTCTCTAAGTCTTGATCACTCGGATAAGTTCTCCAGGTCTGAGTGTTTGAGCTGCTTGTCAAACGCTCAGACAAGTTCTCCAGGTCCGAGCGTTTGAGCTGCTTGTCAAACACTCTAACAAGTTCTCCAGATCCGAGTGTTTGCACTGCTTGTCAAACGCTCGCATAAGTTCTCCAGGTCCGAGCATTTGAGCTGATTGTCAAACGCTCGGACAAGTTCTCCAGGTCGGAGCGTTTGAGCTACTTGTCAAACGCTCGGACAAGTTCTCCAGGTCTGAGCGTTTGAGCTGCTTGTCAAACACTCGGACAAGTTCTCCAGGTCCGAGTGTTTGAACTGCTTCACAAACGCTCGGACAAGTTCTCCAGGTTTGAGCATTTGAACTGTTTCACAAACGCTTGGACAAGTTCTCTAGGTCCAAGCATCGCGAAACAGTTGTCAGACGCTCGGCCAAGACTTCTCCTAGTTCAAGCATTTGAAGCTTCTCCCGCATTGTGCCCAAACCAAGTTCATTTTACTGAATAAGTATGAAAGGCAAGGATATCATGCAAGATAAAGATTGAAAGAAAGACATTTTATTAATTCAAAAGAATTAAAACTAACGACCTCGAAGTACAAGGAAAATATGGCCCTAACGGCCTCGAAGTAAAAAGGGAAAACCGAAACACCAAGCTTTTTAGGCAGTCCAGTACACAAGCTGCCTCACCCTCTTCAGCCCTCTTCGGTTCTCCTGAGCCTGAAAGCCCTCACCTGCCATGAGCAGCTCCAGACCCAAAGGACCTCCTCAACCGCTCCCGCTCGAAATCTGGAAGAGGTCCTTGTCCCCACTCGAAATCTGAAAGAGGTCCTAACTCCCGCTTGGAATCAGGAGAAGGTCCTTACTCGTTGAACTACATTCCCCCTCCAGAGTGGGCTCGACCACCCTTTTAGCTTCCATAAATCCCTTAAGGAACTGTTGACTCCCCTCCCTCACTGGGACCCTCACCATCAGAATTTTCTACGTGACCCCTCAGTCAGAAGGTACGGCCAAACCTCTCTATTCTCGAAAAACTAAACTTGTTTCAGTTTAAAAGAAAAAGTGTCAGAGGCCCCTTTTATAAGAAGGGAAAACACGCTCAACGAGAGGATTTAATGCAAAAAACGGAAAACGAAGAGACTTTACGGTTTCAAGGCTACTTGCGCTTCTCCAGAAGACTCTTTGTTTCTCGAGAATGACGAACCGACTCCCAAGGACGGCCATCCCAAATGCAAGTTTGACTCACGCATATATCTTCAGCTCCATTAAAAGCCTGTGCCACACAATACTTCCTTAAGTACATAAATATACTCAAGGAAGTGGGGGGCCTGTGATGTGGCCCAAAATACTCCGGCCCAGTAAACACTCTGACCCAATAAGCAGCCTAGTAAACTCTCCGGCACAATGAGCACTCCGGCCTAGTAAACACTCTGGCCCAATGAGCGACCCAGTAAACGCTCCGGCCCAATTAAGAGCAGCCCGGTAACCCCACACCTGGGCCCCTCTACGCACACAACCCTGCAGCCCCTCTACGCACACAGCCTTGCAGCCCCTCTACGTCGCCCTACAGCCACGTACATCTGCGACCCTATAGTCACCCTACCGTACGCCACCCTACGTAGCACCGCCCTGCAGCCACCCTACAACACACCCTCTCGTAATCAATGCCTTCCCATGGGCGGATGGCTATAAATAAGCCCATGTATGAAATTCACAGGCATTCAGACTTATTTGCTTACACTCCAATTACTTAAGCCCCTAGTTTCTCTCTTAAAGCCCTCGGCTTCTCCCTAAAGTCCCCGTGCTAACTTAAGCTTCGGAGCGCCCTCGAATTTCTCTCTCTTCCCTCCTTCCGAGGGCTTTTAGTTCATCCCTGTTATTTGTGCAAGACCCAGGCCATATCAACACCCCAGTCACGTCAGCTCCTAGGCCACGTCAGCACCAATAGTTTTTTTGGCATCAACAAAAAGGAAAGGGAAAATATAGAGCAAATAATTATAATAAAATCAAATGGCAACCCGATCTAATAATTGGAGCAAACTCAGCGTAAAAAAAAGGGTTTTCTAAAAAATGATCATTCTTTTTTTTCACTAAATTCTGACATGTTTTGAGCATTAAATTCCTATGCCGAAAACATTTACAATCATTTATGGAGTGAGCGAGGAAGAATTTATTATTTTCTTTCTTTTTATGATCAATAGGTTTACGTGTTTTCAGCATAAGAATTTCTCCTCGGAACATTTAATAATTTTCTGACCACTGACCTAGCTTTTGAGTGTTTTTTTGACTATTTCCTTTCAACTTTATACTTGCCAAAGTTTGAAATCATAAATCATAGAAAAAAAAAATCCACACCTTATGCTCTGATCAACTTGTTTTTCCCAACAATTATAGCCTATAGATCAAGGACCAAAAGTCATTGCAATTTTTCAAATCAAAAGAATAACAAATTAAGCGTTTGAACTTGTTATCTTTAACTTATAATTAAAAAAAATCTTTTACAAATCCACCAAAACAAGGAAACTTATATATCAATTACAAATCATATGTATATAAAATAATATGGTGACTTTAAGTGAATAATCACAACTTAAAATAATATAAGTTGTAACAATTTTGACACATGACTGTAACTTGATTCTCAATATTCAAAAAATAGTAACCAGTTTTTACAATTAATTAAATATTTAAAATGTGTCATGCACCTGCGTTTGCGAGTCATTTCTATTGAACCACACTCTACAACAGGTGAGCCACATGCAGAGGATTCCAACTCCATACCAATCTCAATACCAGAAGACTCCACAAGAGCAAGGCTGCGCTACATAATCAATAACAGTCAAGATGTCTTTTCCTTGTACTTATCTTTTTGATATGTTTTAGCTTAGATCAATACTTATCTTTATTTGTACAGCTAATAAGTTTGGTACCCAATTTTGTATAGAATCTCTATAAATAAGAATACATACCTATCTCACAGTGCGATAGAATTAACACCCAAAAATTCATTTTCATCATTTTGTTTATGGCATCAGAGCCTGCCAAGGATTCCTTCACAAGACAATTGCTGTCACCTACTTACTTGTACCCTATTGATGAAACCACAACACTTACAACCAATGGACCGTCAACACGTGGAGCCACTTACAACCAATAGATTGTCAACACATGGAACCGGTCACCAATAGGCCGCGAACATGTGATCCACTTCCACCTTGTGGCCAGAGGGCACGTGGAGTGGGTAGGTTACGCAATTATCACGTCAAAGCGAGATTAATGGACTAAATCACATCTGAGCACGCGATTGAGATCTCACAGCAGAAACACGGGATTTCAGGGATCGCACCATCCCTCCTATGTGGTCAACTTTGCCTCAGAATATTATAAAAGGCCCAAGGTATGTGAACCCAATCCATCTACTTCAGTTCTCACAAATTCATTATACATTGATCAGAGCTCTCCATTTTCTTACAACCTTGTATTGATAAGAGCGATTGAGTGTCTTCGGAGGCCTCACCCTCACTTTTTCCTTCGGTGACCCTCTAGCTCACTCGTTTTACTTATGCAGATTCAAAAAGTACTAACCTCCAATTTAGCGACAGTTTCTCGGCATCAACATTTTGGTACTGTCTGTGGGAAATCCACATCTCTTGCTCACAACAAAAGCCAAGAAGTATAAAAAAACTCATCTATTGCCATGCCGCCTAGAAACGCCACGAAAAAAGGCAGCAAGAGAGCCCCTACGGTGTGCTCCGCCCCCATCCAGAGACACACACAAAGCCAACAATCCAGGTTGAGATTCCCCACGATATCTGAGCGTGTGATCCCTGGGTCGGACCGACGACCTCCCATCGGAGAGAAGCTCCCCCACCGCTCGGGAGCAAACTCCTTTGACCCTGAAAGGGCACCCACAGATCTTTTGACTGCCCCGGTGACCCTGGCTCAATTCTAAGAACTTTCCCGATTAATAGCCGACCTGGCCGCCGAGGTCTAGAAGGAGGGCCGGCAACCCTCGCCTCCTCCCTCTCACCAAATTCCCAGACAAACTGAATCCTTCGCGCAGTGAAGACTCGATTGACAGCCGTTCCACCACCGAACCTTCACTACCTTGCATCGACCGGTCTAAAGAAAGTTCATCCTCTAAAAGCAACCTTAACCTGGACAGGCAAATCGAAGATATAGAAGAAAAAATTGACAGAGTTTTCAAGCACCGAAGCCACAGTATCTTGGATGAACTTAATGTCCAAGACTCCCATTCACACAGGATGTCCTCAAGACCCCGCTTCCACCCAACTTCAGAATGCCGCAGATCAAAGCGTATGACGGTTCGACAGACTTGCTGGACCACCTACAACATTACAAAACGACCATGATGCTGCATCGACATTCTGATCTAATCACGTGTCGCACTTTCCCCTTAACGCTCGAGAAAGTCGTCGGCACGTGGTTTTCACGCTTAAAGCCAAGAAGTATTGGCAACTTCAAGGAGTTCAGTTACGCCTTTCCCTATCACTTTCTCAGCAACAAGGGGCAGAAAAAACCCTCTGAGAGCCTATTCAATATCATCTAGCATCGAGGAGAGAGGCTCCAGGCTTATATATCTAGGTTCAACACGGCCGCTTGGGAGATCCCAAACCTTGACCCCAATGTCCAAATGCTGGCGTTCAAAAACGGGCGGAGATCCGGGATCTTTAGCTCCAAACTCACCAGGCATTTGCCAAAAGATATGAATGAGGTCTTGGCCTCAGCCGAGAAGTACATGTTGGTAGAGGACGACCAAGCTTTCCGATAAGAAGATGAGAGACAATGAAAAAGAGGAAAAACGTCGACCTCCACAGAGGAACGGCAATGAAGCCTTACCAAGAAAGCAGATACAAGCCCCAAGCCCAGTTCGACAGCTTCGCCCTTCTCAACGCATCCAAAACCAACGTTCTAATGCAACTTCAGAACAGGTTGGTCTTCCAATGGCCTCCCAAACCACAACACTTTAGCGAAGATCAGAGAAAATGGTGCCGATTCCCCTGGAACCATGGGCACAACACCGAAGAATGCCATAGTTTAAAGCTACAAATTGAAGCCCTCATCAGCCGGGGGTACCTGAAGGACTTCACCAGGTCTTAGGGAAGAGTGGCACCCACCTAGCCAAGGGGAGACTCCGGACATCCCCCGCTTTCACAGCAAGAGCGACAGGGCCCTCGAAAAAACCCCAGACCTGAGCAGGAAGGACCCAGTCAGAAAAACTAAGAGGTAGCGGCCACTATGATAATCAAAACGATTTACGGAGGCCCGACCGCTGGAGGTAGCTCAGGACAGAGCAGCAAAGCATACACTAGAACTGTGGCCTCCTTCAGTGGTCCCTACAAACGGAGAAAGTCAGGCCTAATAATCTCCTTCACAGATGATGATTTGGAAGTAGTACAGACCCCATACGACGATGCGGTGGTAGTCTCTCTCTTAGTAGCTAACCACGAAGTGAGGCGCATCTTGGTAGAAAACGGGAGTTCGACGGACACCTATTCTATGATGCTTTCCAACGTATGCAACTGAAAGACGAGCTGCTAGAATCAGCCCCCACTCCTCTCTACGATTTCGGTGGAACCTTAGTGTTCACTGAAGGAAGCATAGTTATCCCCGTCACCGCAGGAACAACACCATAAACAACCACCGTTCAATGTTAAACAACCATCATCTTACAATATGATCCTCGGTCGGCCCACTTTCAACAAACTAAAGGCAGTTGTCTCTACCTACCATCTGAAGGTAAAGTTCCCCACCGACGAGGGAGTGGGGGTGGTTAAAGGAAACCAACAAGCCTCCCGATCCTGCTACCTAAGTGCCATCAAGGAAGAAAAGAAGACCAAAACCTTACCTCTCGAAATAGAAGACCTCCGAGATGAAGTGAAGACTCCAAGAATGTGACCTGTGGAGGAGCTGACTTCAGTCCCCCTCGGTGAAAACCTTTCTCGGATGGTTCAGATTGAGTCTAGTCTCCTAGAAGACCACAGGAACGCACTTCTCTCCCCCTTCAGAAAGAACCAAAACTTGTTTGACCCCAAAACTATCGAACACAGATTAAACGTATACCCAAGGCATAAACCAGTCATTCAGAAGATGAGGACATTCACCTCGGAGTGACAAATCACCATCAAAACTGAGGTAGATAAGTTGCTCGAGGCCGACTTCATCCGAGAAGCAAATTACCCCGACTGGGTGTCAAACATGGTAATGGTCCGAAAGACCAACGAAAAGTGCCAAATCTGTATTGACTTCACCAATCTAAACAAGGCATTTCCAAAATACAAGTCCCCCTATCACGAATCGACCAGCTAGTGGATGATATCTCAAGGCACAAGCTTTTCACCTTCATGGACGTGTATTCCAGATACAACCAGATCTTTATGCACGAACCCGATCAAGACAAAACCGCCTTTGTCACAAGTCGAAGGTTGTACTGTTACAAGGTCATGCCCTTTGGAATAAAAAACACTGGCTCAAATTATCAAAGGTTAGTGAACAAGATCTTCCGAGAGCAGATTGGGCGGGACATGGAAGTCTACGTAGGTGACATGTTGGTAAAGAGCACCGAAGCCAGAAAACCATGACTCCGAATTAGAATAGGCATTCGAAGTGTTGCGTAGACACAAGATGAGGCTGAACTCGGCAAAGTATGCATTCGGACTAACCGAAGGAAAATTCTTGAGCTTCATGGTCACTCAAAGAGGGATAGAAACCAGCTCAGAAAAACTAAAGGCCATCCTCGATATGGACCATCCCAAGACCATAAAGGAAGTGTAATGGCTGACTAGGCAAATAGTAGCTCTAAACTGCTTCATGTCCAAATCCGTAAAAAAATGCCTCCCTTTTTTCAAGGCCATCAAGAAGGCGAAGAATTTCGTCTGGACAGAAAACTGTCAGCAAGCGTTTGAGGAGTTGAAAAAGTACCTAAGCTCGCCCTCACTCTTGATCAAACCCCTCCCAAGTGAAGAGTTGTTCTTGTACCTATCGGCTGGACAAGACATTATAGTCTCCGTCTTGATCTGAGTAGAAGCAAGCATCCAAAAACCTATCTATTTTGTCAGCAAGGTCCTCCATAAAGTAGAAGCAAGGTATATTTTGATAGAAAAGGTAGCCTACGCCCTCATAGTGGCAGTGCGAAAACTCTGGCCATACTTTCAAGCACACACTATCATTATCCTGATGAGCTAGCCTCTAAAACAGGTCCTGCACAACCCAGATGTCTCCGGGAGAATGGTCAAGTGGTCCGTAGAGCTCGAGGAGTTTAACATATGGTATCACCCTTGGAAGGCGGTCAAAGGTCAGACTCTCGTCGATTTCATAGTCGAAACAACCCTCACAATAGATCCAAATGAGGGGTCCAGTTTGGAACCACATGAGCAAACTTTAGGGTGGACCCTTCATATGGACGGATCCTAGAACACTGTTGGGAGTGGGGCCAGACTTATCTTCTGCAGCCCGAAAGGTTTCGTCGTCGAATATGCCCTAAGGTTCAAGTTTAAAGCCTCTAACAATGAGGCAAAATACAAAGCTCTGCTTGCAAGTCTGAAACTATCAAAATCGGTGGCCACCGAGACCTTGGACGCATACAATAACTCATATAAGTCAAATGACGGGGTAGTTCAATGCTCGAGGAAAAAAAACCATCAGTACCTTGAAAAGGCCAAAAAGCTCGTCGCTAGGCTTAAAAAGTTCCGAATAACCCATGTCCCGCGGGTTGAGAATTCTAAAGCAGACACCTTGGCTCTACTGGCATCTTTTCGACATCTTGAGCCAACCCAAGCCGTGTACCTCGAGACCCTCACCATCCCAAGCATTAATGAAACTCCGGTGCTGCCAGTGATAGAAAAAGAAACACGGATGGATCCGATCCTCCAATACTTGAGAGACGGGAAAATCCACGAGCAAAAAAACGAAGCAAGGAAGGTCATCTCCCGCGTATCTTGATACACGATCATAGACGAACAGCTATATAAAAGTGTCCTAACCACGCCTTACCTGAGGTGTCTTAATTCAATTGAAACTGACTACGCTCTTCGATAAGTCCACTAGAGGATATGTGGGAATCACCTCGAGGGTCGAGCCCTAGCCTTCAAAGTGCTTCGGTAAGAGTATTACTGGCCCGGGATGAAGAAAACGTCGTGGATTTGGTCTGAAAGTGAAAAAGCTGCCAACAATACTCTCCCATGCCCCGCCAACTGGCTAACCCTCTCACCTCAATCACGAGCCCCATCCCCTTCGTCATGTGGGAAATGGATATACTCAGTCCTTTCACCGGAGCCTCCGGACAAAGAAAACATCTTATCATAGCCATTGACTATTTTACCAAGTGGGTCGAAGCGGAACCACTAGCCAGAATAGTGGATCATCAAACCCGAAACTTTGTCTGGAAGTCCATCGTGTGTCGGTTTGGCATACATTGGGTGTTGATCACTGATAACGGCAAGTAATTTGATAGTACTCGATTTAAGACGTTCTGCGAAGAGCTCCACATCAAGCACCGATTCTCATCTGTTAGGTACCCATAGGCTAGTGGCCAAGCCGAAATGACCAATAGAACTCTTCTACAAGGCATCAATAGAAGACTTGATGAAGTAGATAAACAATGGGCTGACCAGCTCCCCAACCGCTCGTACACCAAAAGAGGAGACCCCGTTCTTCATAGTATATGGCTTGAAAGCAGTCATTCCCCCTTGAAATCAAGGTACCCTCGTTACACGTGCAATACTTCAAACAAAATGATGATGAGGAAGGCTTGCAAATGAACATCGACCTTATTGACGAAGCTCGAGATAGAGCCCAAATCTGCTTGGCCGCGTATCAACAGAAGGAAGCCTGGTACCACAACTCATGGGTTCTAAATAGAAACTTTAGGCTACACGACCTCGTCCTCCGAAAGAGCGAAGTGTCTCATCCTCGGGAAACGGGGAAGCTCGTTCCAAACTAAGAAGGTCCATATTGTATCAAAAAGGTGTGTCGAGCCAGTACCTTCGAACTTAAGGAGTTAAGTGGCAAGTCTATTCCGCGCACCTGGAACACGAAAAACCTCTGCAAGTTCTATCAGTAACTCGTCTCTAGGCTTAACCCGCTCCAGCTCGTTGAGAAAAATTGTAGAAAGCGCAGCTCGATAATAAAAATTGTAAAAAGTGTAAAAAAAGAAGAAGAAAGACTCAATTCAAAAACTAAAGGTTCTTTAAACAAATACGATTACAAAAATGGGTACAATCATACTCACATCTCCTGTAGCCAATCCGGATTTTTACTTCAGTACCATTGTCAGACCTGAGGCATTTGATCTTCCTTCCTGCCTAGTTTTCTACTTCAGCTTTCCACAACTTAAACTTGGCAAACGTATCTGACTTGTGCTGCATGAAGTACACCTAAACCTTTCGTGAGTAGTCATCAATAAAACTCACAAAATACATGTCCTTTTCATGATGCTACCCTTACTGGCCCCCAAACATCTGTATGAACATAGTCAAGAATTCCCTCTGTCTTGTGTGTGGCTATCTTGAACTACACCCTATTCTATTTCCCAAGAACACAATACCTGCAGAAACCAAGTTTGTATGTTTTGACACCTTTCAATGGATTTCTCTTATGAAGCTCCGTCATCCTATGCTCACCCATATGACCTAACTGCATATGCCACAAGACTGTACTATCTGACTCAAACTCTGCAGCTGCAACTCCACCTACAACTGTGGTACCTAGCAGTGTATAAATATTTCTTGCTAGTTTCTGCCCCTTTATCACAGTTAAGACACCCTTACTCACCTTTATTACTCCACATGCAGACTTGTAACTAAACCCATCACAATCTAAAGTGCCCAATGAAATTGGATTCTTCCTTAAATCCAGTATATGTCTAACATCACACAACGTTCTAACAACATCATCAAACATTTTAATTATGATTTTCCTTATTCTAATAACTTTGCATGATGCATCGTTACCCATCAGAATAGAACCAGAATTTACTAACCTATAGGTGTCAAACCAATCTTTATTGGGTGTCATGTGATAGAAGCATGTTGAATCCAGAATCCAAGATCTGTGAGGTGATCTGAATTGAATGAAACAGAAAGCATATCCCCGTCACCGCTATCAAAATCTTCTTGTTCCACTACATTCGCAAACTTTGATGGACCTTCTTTATTTTCTGTATTCCATTTCTTTTTCTTTGTATAATCTCGTTTTATGTGCCCTTTTTTCGCACTTAGAACACTGTATGTCATTCCTCTTCCTGGATTTAGACCGAGATTTATTGTTACTCGATCCGCTCTAGGATTTGTTTCTCCCCCATTCCTGGTTACTTTCTTCCTCTGATGAAAACCTAATAGATCACTTGTTATCTCCTCCAATTCGAGAGTTTCTTTCCCCCACATCAGAGTTGTAACCAAACTTTCATACGTAGGAGAAGCAGGTAGGGAATTTAGTAACATCAACGCCTTGTCTTCATCTTCGAACTTCACATCAACTCACTTCAAATCACTAATAATCTGGTTGAACACGTTGATATAATGGTTCAGATCTGAGCCCTCTGACATCTTAAGACCATACAGTTTCTGCTTAAGATAAAGCTTGTTCGTCAACGACTTGGAAATATATCGACTTTCTAGGTTCAACCAAACTGCTACCAGTGATTCTTCATCCATGACGTGATACATCACATCATCAGCCAAACAAAGCCTGATAGTTTCCATAACCTTCGCTTCTAGTTCCTTCCAATCTATGTTGTCCATGCCTTCTGGCTGCTTTCTGTATAACGCCTTCACCATGCCTTGTTGCACTAACAAATCGTTGACCTTCTTCTGCCATAATCTGAAATTTTCAGATTCGTCGAACTTGACCATGTCGAACTTTGCAGAAGAAATCCCAAACATCATGACCTAAGCTCTGATACCAATTGTTGTGTAATGTGCAACAATTATGATGAATAGTACGGAAAAGTAAAGAGAGAGAGAGAGAAAGCAAAAACACACGGATTTAACGTTGTTCGGCAGTATGCCTACATCCATAAGAGCTAGTGGCTGCTGAATTTTCACTATGTCAAAGTAAAGTTACATCATATGTATTTATACTAACCCTAGCCGTACAGAGGTATTAGAAAAAATTCCTTAAATACCCCTGTACCATACACTACGCTCCCTTCACTCCACTCCGCTTCACTTTTGGCATCAGCATGCTTTCTCTATACACGTGTTCCACTCAATATGAGCCACATGCTACAACACTTCCCAAATCTACAAGAAGCCAGGCCATGGAGCTTTAAATTTCTGGAGCCGTTTTGACAACAGCTACTAAGCTAAAGATGTGCCACTAGCCTTTGCTGCCATGCATCACAAGGACACTAAAGATAAGGACTAGTTCCCGACACCGGTGCTAACGCCCACATCATAAATACACTAGGTAATCTAAGTGACCTTGCTCCCTATATAGGGACTGATATTGTCATGGTGGGTAACGGTGATCGTTTACCTTGAAAGAATAGAAATACGATTGAAACTTGGTTTTTTGTATTCATGATAGTGCCATATATATAGGCAAAGAAATATACAGTTCGATATACAAGGAAATTATAACAGTAAAGGATAAATACAAGAGCTGATATATTGGAATATATAAACTAAATCCTATAATCATGATATCTGTTAGCGAGAAGGGAGAGACTCCGCAAGACTCGTTCAACACCCCCCGTCAAGTTAGAGCCGGGAGAGAAATATCGAGCACGCCCAACTTGCTAAGTAGTCGTTGAAAAGTGTTGGCACCGAGTGGTTTGGTAAAGATATCAGCGAGCTAGTCGTATGAGCGGAAATAGGAATGAGAGATAAGTCTAGAGAGAATCTTTTCCCAAACGAAGTGGCAATCTATTTCAATGTGCTTAGTACGTTCATGGAAGATAGGATTGTCGGCAATGTGAAGGGCAGCCTGGTTATCGCAATGCATTGGTATTGGTGCGGACGGTGGGAAACCAAGTTCAGATAAGAGGGAATGAAGTCATTGTATTTCAGAGGTAAGCGCAGCAAGAGAACGATATTCGGCCTCAGTAGAGGATCGAGAAACAGTAGGTTGTTTCTTCGATTTCCAAGAGATTGGACTAGAACCAAGCATTGTAAAATAATCAGTAGTAGAGCGCCGAGTGACGGGACAACCTGCCCAGTCAGAGTCAGTAAAGCCAACAAGAGAAAGAGAACTCGAGGCAGAGAGAAAAAGACCGTTATTTCTCTTGGCACAACTTGAGTTCTTGTCATCGCTCAACTTGACTTCTTCTCATCTACTTCTTTTCCTTTAGCCAATTATTTCTCTTGGTACAACTTGAGTTCTTCTCATCGCTCATTTCTGTCTAATGTTGTTGATCATAATGAGCCTCGGACTTATTTTCAGGCTATTCACTCTTCCGTTTGGCATGACGCCATGTCCCCTGAGCTTCGTGCTCTCGAATCCAACAACACGTGGTCTATTTGTTCCTTACCACCAGGTAATACACCCATTGGTTGTAGATGGGTCTATAAGATCCAATATCGTTCTGATGGATCTATAGAATGACATAAAGCACGCTTAGTCGCTAAGGTTACACACAAATCGAAGGAGTTGATCTACAACCAATGGGTGTCTTACCTGGTGGTAAGGAACAAATAGACCACGTGTTGTTGGATTCGAGAGCACGAAGCTCGACGGATATGGCATCACGCTAAACGGAAGAGTGAACAGCCTGAGAATAAGTCCGCGGCTCATTATGTTCAACAACATTAGACAGAAATGAGCAATGAGAAGAACTCAAGTTATGACAAGAGAAATAAATGGCTAAAGGAAAAGAAGTAGATAAAGGAGCAACCGTGCATACATAATCACTCAGATAAGATGGTGGTCGCCGAATTCTCTTAGAGTGATCAGAATCTACGGTTGATGTGAGAATTGGACAAGAAGAAGACTCGTTCGGTAAACAAACATTATCATCAGTGGGAAGAGCGGAAGGAATATCAATTGGTTCTAATGAATTATGCTGAGATAAGACAAAAGATAGTGGTGATGGAGAGATAAGGCATTCATCATCCAGAGGTGTAATGGAAAGTTCACAAGGACGAGAGTCCAAAATATCCCGATACAAAAAGACGGATTCATGGAAAATAACATCACGCGAGACTGTTATGCGATGAGTAGAAGGGTTGTAAATGCGATACCCTTTCTGGCCATAAGGATAACCAACAAAGATGTGAGGTTTGCCCCGAGCATCGAATTTATGTTTAATACGCATGTTTTTGGCAAAACATAAACAACCAAAGACGCGTAAAGAAGAATAAGAAGGAGGTTTTCCAAATAATATTTCATGTGTAGATTTGAAATTGAGGATAGGTGCTGGTAGTTTATTTATGAGAAACGCAGCAGCGAGAATACATTCTCCCCAAAATGAGAGAGGAAGGTTAGCTTGGAACCGTAATGAGCGAGCAACATCGAGTAAGTGACGGTGCTTGCGTTCCACAATCCCATTTTGTTGTGGAGTGGAGACACAACTTCGTTGATGGATTATTCCATGACAGTGAAACCAATTTTGAAAGGTTGATGAAAGAAACTCTGCACCGTTGTCGGATCTAAGGACTTGAAGTTGTGGAATAAAAATACCGCCATTACCGGAATGTATAGCAGAGATTGATAATTTGAATTGCCGATTAATTTGATTACAAAAATGTGTAATCATATGAAAAGTTTGAGACTTGTTATTCATTAGATAAATCCAAGTGCATCTTGAATAATTATCCACAATAGTTAAGAAGAAACGTTAGCCATTCTTAGAGGGAACATAAAACGGTCCCCAAATATCAACATGAATTAATTCAAAACACATAGAAGAACGAGATACACTTTGCGGGAAAGAATCACGAGATTGCTTAGCTTGTGGACAAACATCACACATAAAATTTTTATTAGCGGAAATATCCGGAAAATTCTTAACAAGAAATTGAAAACGAGAATTACAAGGGTGACCAAGGCGTGAATGCCAAAGGTCAATTTTATTTGGAAGCTGAAATGAAAAAACAAAATTTAAATGAGGAACATCATCCAAGTAAAAGAGGCCATGTTGAAGACTACCTCGACCAATCATCTTCTTCGTTACATGGTCCTGAAAAAGACATTGAGATGTAGAGAAAATTACTTCACAATTAAGTTGTTTTGTTAATTGTGAGATAGACAATAAGTTGAATTTGAAGGATGAAATATAAAAGACATCCTCAAAAATAAGTGAATGAGAGTATTTAACAACTCCAATGTGAGTCACCGATGCATATGAGCCATCGAGTAGTTGAACAGAGACATGTTTTTGTAACGAAGTATAAGAAGAAAAAAATGACAGCGACGTACATATGTGGTTAGATGCACCAGAGTCAATGATCCAACAAGAAGAAATACAAGAAAGAACTGTACCTGCTATGTTAGTCGAAGGTCCACCGGTCTCGTCTTTTGCTATAAGAGCAAGCAACTTGTTGTACTGATCGGACGTCAGTTGAGTGGTCGGTGCAGCGAGATAAGATGACCCTGGTTCGTCCGTTTGCCTTGCTTGTCTGGAAAGCCATGCAGTTGATAACACTTCTCCTGTATATGGCCGTGCCGATTGCAGTGATCACAAAAAGGACGTTGCCTCTTCGATGGGCCACGATATGGTGGCTTTGAAACTTGAAAAGCAGCAGACTCGACAGCGGGAGCCGATCGAACATTCAACTCTTGTTGTTTTTCTTCTTGACGCACGAGGTTGTAAATACGTTGAATGGTCGGGAAAGGCTCCATTAGGAGGATCTGACTCCATACTGCAGAGAAGCTATCATGAAGCCCTTGAAGGAACTCCATGGCACGATCGTGATTTTGCTGCACAATAATGCATTTTCCATTGCCGCATGTGCACGGAATAATCGAAATAATGCTGCTTAATTCATCCCAGAGGGACTTAAGCTGAGTGAAATACAAGGAAACAGTCATACCTTCCTGTTTCAGAGCAGAAATGGAGTGTTTCAGCTGATATATCTTGGGTGCATTGGACTGAGAGAAGTGTTCTTTGAGATCTGTCCATATTTGAGCAGCAGTGTCGGCATAGAGAATGCTTGGCCTGATTTCTGGGGAGACAGAATTGAGTATCCAGCTACCGACGAGATCATTGTAGCGTTCCCAGTTGGCGATGTCACTTTCTTCATTCGGCATCGGTAACGACCCGTCGACGAAGCCATATTTACTCTTAGCCCGTAATCCCATTGTAATGGCACGATTCTAGGAGCCATAATTATCACCTGTTAGAAGAGGCGTAACGAGGACAGTGGAGGGGCTATCAGAGTGATGGATAGTGTAAAGATCAGATCTGACCGGAGCGACAGCGAGATTATTTTCGCCGGACATGATGAGAGATAAAGAGAAAGATGAAGCAGTGAAAGGATCGAGATATTTTCACTGCTCTGATACCATGAAAGAATAGAAATTCGGTTGAAACTTGGTTTTTTGTATTCATGATAGTGCCATATATATAGGCAAAGAAATATACAGTTCGATATGCAAGGAAATAATAACAGTAAAGGATAAATACAAGAGCTGATATATTGGAATATATAAACTAAATCCTATAATCATGCTATCGGTTAGTGAGAAGGGAGAGACTCCGCAAGACTCGTTCAACATACCTACCACACATTGGAAAAGGCAAAATACTCACTGGTCCCACTGATTTACCTTTGAAACAAGTCGGGATAGTTCCTAATATAAAGAAAAAGCTCTTATCATTTTCACAACTTACTTCAGATTATCCTTGCTC
The DNA here is from genome assembly GCA_023935145.1 of Bretschneidera sinensis. Taxonomy (NCBI): domain Eukaryota; kingdom Viridiplantae; phylum Streptophyta; class Magnoliopsida; order Brassicales; family Akaniaceae; genus Bretschneidera; species Bretschneidera sinensis. Next base: position 56,965,795 of record CM043700.1, on the reverse strand, counting down.
AATTAATTTTGATAAGCATGGTTTTGTGGTTAAGGATCTATTTACACAGAAAACGCTAGCATCAGGGAGTAGAAAGGATGGTTTCCACGTTCTTGATGGATCATCCATTAAAGTGAATTTCTCTAATCGGTTCAAAACAGTGAATGACGATGTGTGGCACCAATATTTAGGGTCTCCACAAGCTAGTGTTACCCGTTTACTTAACAGCAATGGAGATATCTCTTTTTTCATAAAAATCAACTGGTATTTGTACTTACTGTCAGATGAGTAAAAGTGAAAAGTTACCCTTTATTTCTAGTTTTACTCGTAGCATTGAACCATTTAATAAAATTCACTGTAATTTACGGAGATCATCATTTGTTGAGTCTGTTCAAAAATTTCGTTATTATATGCTTTTTAGGGATGATTATACAAGATACAGTTAGATGTACTTTTTTAGACGAAAATCTGATTTTTTAGACATTTTGTTATCTTTCAAAATATGGTTGAACAACAAAATAATAAGTCAAATTTTTTCAATTTGATAGTGGTGGTGGATTTTCGAATCATCGATTCTTAGCACATCAACAACACCATGGAAGTGTTCATTAGATTTCATGCCCGGGCACACCTGAGCAGAACAGTATAGTTGAGAGGAAGCATAGACTTATTATAGAACCTGGTTTAGCCATGATGTATCAAGCTTCAATCCCACGAAGAGTTTGAGTGGAAGTATTTGCAACGACGACTTTTCTAATAAACCGACTACCCTTTAAAGTGCTACAAATGAACCGCTCCTATCATCTTTTATTCAAAACAAAAAACCCAATTATTCCATGTTGAGAGTATTTGGTACACAGTGCTTCCCATATCTTCAAATTCATAATACAAACAAATTTGATCCACGCTCACTGCCACATGTATTTTTGGGTTATAGTGACAAGCACAAAGGGTATCGTCGTGCGCATTATACCACTGGTCGAATTTACATCTCGACGCATGTTGTTTTTAATGAATCTTGCTTCCCACTATTGACATCTTCACAATCTACTATTGATGTTGAACCAGGTACAAGTGACGGTTGCACTTTTCAGGAATGGGTCCAGCCCAGTTCTGCTGGGCCTTCATTCACCGCTGATTTACTATAACTGTTGGAACTTTACCCACAATTCTGCATTCGTCAATTGAGCTCACGCCACCACCTCATCAAGCTAATCACATTCCAACTAGGCCTTTATCATCACAACCTAGTGAGTCATCTCCACCACCAGAAACAGATACCACCATTTCACCTACATTACTGGGCCCAACAACTTCAACCTCCTCCCCATGGTCCACTACACCTAATTCCACTTTGGAGCCTACCTTAGTGGAACCATCTACAACACGTGTGCCAAAAGAAGTCTCTGAAACCTCATCTTCACCCATCCTTCGTCCTCTCCCTTAAACACACCGATACCGATCCCCTCACCTCCACCATCCTCACATCCCATACTTACTCGTAGTAAATGTGGTATTGTCAAGCCAAATCCACGTTATGCTCTTCAAGCTACAGCTATACCCACTGAACATCAATCTGTCAAATACGCCTTAAAGCATGATGGCTGGAGGCTAGCAATGGAGGACAAGATTGTTGCTCTTGCACGCAATCAAACTTTGGTTTTGGTTCCACTTGATTCTTTACAAAAAGTGGTGGGTTACCGCTGGGTTTTCAAGACGAAGCTACGGGCGAATAGTGAATTGGAGCGGCTTAGAGCCCGCTTAGTTTCTAAATGCTTCCATCAAAAGGCCGGTATTGACTTCCATGACACATATAGTCCTGTTATCAAACCTGCTTCAATTCGACTTGTGCTTACAGTTGCCATTGTCAAAAATTGGAATTTGCGCCAACTTGATGTCACCAATGCCTTTCTACATGGTCATTTACAGACTTCTGTATACATGACCCAACCCCCTGGGTTTGTTGATGCCGCCCGCCCCTATTTTGTTTGCAAACTGCCAAAGGCTTTGTATGGCCTTAAGCGAACCCCACGGGATTGGTTTGATCGTTTCAGTGACTTTCTTCTGGGCTATGGTTTCTTTTGTAGTACCTCTGATTCTTCACCCTTTGTTTATCACCATACACCTCTTTTATTACTTTATGTGGATGATATTGTCCTAACGGATGATCATCCCTCACTTATTGATGATTTAATCACTTAAGTCATTCTTTCACCATAAAGAACCTTGGTCCACACCACTACTTTCTGGGTATTCAAGTCACACACACTCTACATGGTCTTTTTCTTTCCCAGTCCAAGTATAATCATGATATACTTGCACACTCCCACTTTACCGCACTCAAGCCTATTTTCACTCCCATCACTGTTAAGCCTTCTCAATCCAATGAGCCTTGCCCCTGAATTCACCGATGACACCCAATATCGTATCATTGTCAGTGCTTAACAATATCTTACACTTACTCGCTCAGACTTGTCCTATGTTGTAAATGTTGTGTGTCAATATATGCATCGCCCTAATGTGGAACACTTCAGGATAGTCAAGCGAATTCTTTGCTATATCATTGGTACTATTGATTTGGGTCTTCGAATTCTACGCTGCAGCACACTTGATTTGTATGCCTTCTCTGACTCTAACAGGACTGGTTGCCCACAAACCTGTCGATCCACGACTGGTTTTGCACCTAACTTGGATCCAATCTCATCTCTTGGAGTGATAAAAATCAGTCGACTGTTGCTCGATCTAGTACTAAAGCCGAATATCATGCAATGGCATCAACCACTGCTAAACTTACTTGGCTTTCTTTTCTCTTTTGCGATATTGGCATCCCACAAGCTCGACCATCTACATTGTTCTGTGACAATCTCAGTGCACTCTATGTGACTGTCAACCCTGTGTTTCATGCTAGAACAAAACATATTGAACTCGACTACCACTTTGTGAGACAAAAAATGGCTCTTAGCTTAATTGTTACCAATTTTTTCCTTCCCATCTTCAAGTCGTTGATATCTTCACCAAACTACTCTCACGTGAGGTCTTTATAGCACTACATACAAAATTGAGCGTGTGTCTCTCTCTCAGTTCAGTTTACAGGGGAGTATTGAAATACACTCTACAGAAGGTGTGCTACAAGCAAAAGATTCTAACTCCAAACAAAAATCAATACCAAAAGACTCTACAAGAGACGTGGCTGCAATATAGAATCAATAACAGTTCGATGATTATGGGCTCGCACGGAGATGGGAGGTTTTGAGGTGGTCTTGCTCTGATCGTTATGACCATACGATGAATTGGGCACCTGTAGGGGAAGCGAGTGTAGTGCTCTGAGGAGGACCCTCATATGATTAAGTCAGTGGATCTATCTTGGATTAAGTAAAGAGAGGATTTAGAGTGATACCGAGGTGGGAGAGTAGTTAAAAGAAGAGGGCTGAAATGGTTATCTCAATCCCTCGTTTGTTTGCTCTCTGTATATAGTTTTCTCTTTGGATTTCTTCTTTTCTATGGTATGTCTATGCATGTATCTCCATCCTCTCTCGTTCTGAAAGTAAGAACTTCTTTATATAGGCATTGATGATCCTTATCTTCGGAGTTTTAAAGTGGGATATGTTGAAATTTTCCTATGTGGGCTACCATTAATTATAATGGCTTTGGTTTTATAAAACCGAGTCAGGGGATTTGGTCCAATTATAAAACTATGAGAGCTCATATGTTGTTTATCAGTGATTATATGGTTTGGGCTTGTACACATCTTAATTTAATTGATGTGGGTCAGCAGCTAGCATAGACCTTAGTATAATATTAGCTTGTAGATGGAAGGACCCGTTTGGACTCTTAGTAACTAGGTTTACTAATGTGTATATAAACATGTCAGGTCCCCTCTTTGGCACTTTAGTATGTTTGAGTATTCAATTTTCTATCAATATGAGAAAGTTACTGTTGTGGGAGTACAGAGAGGAAGACATGACCCTGATCAAGCTTTCATTGTGAGATAATTCAAGTTTCTGGAGTAACGATGGCTCAATCAGGTATATGGTTTATTTATAAAATTTATATGTTCTAAATTTCATGTATAATATTATTATTATTATGTTTATTTAACCTATATGTGGCATCAGAGCCTACATATATGAATTTAGAACCTAATTCAGGAATATTACATTCGATTTCAAGTAAAATTGTTTTATTTCATACGAAAATACTTGTTAGCGCTGTAACTTTGAGTTGTCGGATTTATCTCTTATGGTCGTCATTTTGAAATAAATTTTATAGGCTTATGTTCCTCTTTAGTCAATTATTAGAACCATATAAGTTTTGCTTCGGGGATCAATTTGTGGGAAAAGAAATCAATTTATGAGCAAGCTAGTTGTCTGACCAAATGACTAGAAGGTGTTAGGCGACTAGCCAAGCTCTTGAGGATGGGATAGGTGGGTAGTGTGCAACCTTTTTTGTGCTTTAATCTACATATAAATTTCAATATTAAATGAAATTGATTATTGGGTTTTTTTTCTTTCTAAAATTTATTGAACCAAATACGAATCAAAGATTGCGAAAGTTTTCAAATTTGGAGGCCTGAGCTTTGTCAGGCGCTTGAGCACTATCGAGCGCCTAACTAGGTGCCTAAACCCTGTCAGGTGCCTAAGCATGCCTCAGGCGCCTGCCTGACCTTGCACGCATGATTCTCGACCTTTTTTATTCAATTAATAAATAATTAATTTCTTATTTCTCGAAATCTATGCATATATTCTGAAACCTTATTTCACAAAAGATTATTTTGATGTGCTGAGTTGTTATTAATATGCCTGTTATGAGAAATAATTACATTATTTTGTTATGTTCAAGACCTGTAGTAAGAATGCAACTGTTGATTATTTGGTGACTCATAGAGTTATGTGTTGTTTAGAGTACTTCCTGTTGTATGGTCACATGCATGTATGTCGTATTGCACGTGTCTCTGGTTGTAAAAGGTATTAATGTCTATCCCAATTTTGGGAAATTTCATGGGTTGATGTGGGTGTTTGCTGCCAAAGTGGCACACTCATTGATACTTATGGGATTTCATTAAAACATTTGCGGGATGACTTCCAATTGCATCAGGCAATTATCTTTCCAAAGGGGTAGTTGTGTTTTGTAATTTATAAAAATACATGGAATAATATGGGGAAATGATGGGCCAATTTAGAAGGTTTGTCTACCCAAAGGGGAAAATTCCTTTGAAAACTGAGACATTGTCTTCATATGCTTCATGTGTAGAGTTTCTAAGTGTATGTTGTATCCTCTGCCTAAATGGGGGTTTATAATTATACTATTCGATTCTTTGTTTTGGAAAATGTTGATTATTGCCATTATACTAATGTGTTGTATTCTTGTCTTGAATCAATCTTATTTTCTGTGAACAATAACTGAGCAACCATTGAAATCTTGACTGGTTCAAATTATAAGAGAAGAAAGGAGGATTTTGAGTTTGCTTTAGGCATGAGAGACATTTACTTAGCTCTGCAAGTTGACCAGCCTATTAAGCTCACTGATGAGAGCACTACTAACTAGAGGGGGGACTTTGCTAAGTAGTAGAGGTCTAATCATTTGAGCTTCCACACTATGAAAAAATCCATCTCAGAACATCTTATGAGTGGTTTGCCTGAGACCGCCAATGCCATGGAATTTTTCACTTTTGTAGGACAAAAGTACCAAGTATCCAATAAGTATGAGGCAAGAAACTTGATGAGTGAGTTAACGGGTATGAGGTGTGAAAATGTTGGCAGGGGTAAGAGATTTCATCATGAGGATGGTCCACATACAAGACAAACTAAAACCTAATAACATTACTTTTCTTGATCATTTCATAATCTATTAACCCTTAATGCCCTTCATGTTAAGTTTAGTCAGCTCAAAACTACCTACAATACCTTGAATGAAATCTAGAGTGTGAATGATTTGATCTCTAAGTGTATCTCAGAGGAAGAGAAACTTAAAAAAAAGAAATCCTAGATTTCCTTGCTTGTGTCCCATACCAAATGTAGTCGTAGTAAAACCTTTGCTAAACCTAAAAGGTTCAAACCCAATACTCATTATACTCCTAATGGTTCAAAGAGAGTTCGAGATAATAAGAGGCACGGAAATGGTCAGAATTATGGAGTAGGAAATCCAAGGGCTGCCATCAAGAAAGATAATAAGAATGTAATGTGTTTCCATTGCAGAAAGAGATGTCATATTAGACTTGAGTGTCATGTTTTTAAGGCTTGGATAGATAAGAAACGACAAACAGAAAGATAATTCCCTAGGTTTAATTTGTTTTCAATCTATTTTGGCTAGTGCCCCGTTACATTCTTAGTGGTTAGACAGTGGTGCAACTGTTCATAATGCTATGACCTTGCAGGGGTTCATAAATAGACAAAGACCAAATGAGGAGGAGTCCAAGCTTAGAGTTTGAAATAATACTGAAGTAGAAGTTAAATTTGAAGGAACTGTTAGTTTAAATATAGAATCTGGTTTTCAATTTGTTTTGGAGAATACTTTTTATGTGCCTTCTTTTAGATGGAAAGTTATTTTGATTTCTGTTTTGGATAGACTTGGATATTTCTTTCAGATTGGGAATGGAAACGTTAGTTTGCTTAAAGATTCTTGTGTTGTAAGAAAACTTTTTTTTATCAGATTGCATGTCAAGATTGTGTTTGGTTTCAAACAATGAGTATACTTGTTTTGGTGTTGATACAACTGCCTCTAAAAGACCTCTTATAAAAGAATAATCTTCTACTTTATAGCATAACGTCTAGGTCACATTTCTAGAGAGAGAGAGATGAAAGGCTTGTTAGGGATGATATTTTGCCAACTCTTGATTTTAGGGATATGGAGACTTGTGTTGACTATATTAGGAGAAAGTTAACCAAAACTAAGAAGAAGGGCTCAACTCATAGTTATGATCTTCTAAAAATAGTTCACACTGATATTAGTGGACCTATGTGGAAAGAGTTATTTCATTACCTTCATTGACGATTTTTCTTGGTATGGATATCTTTACTTGATAAAATAAAAATCTAAGGCTCTAGAAAAATTTAAAGTTTACAGAATTAAAGTTGAAAAACAATTGGGAAAACCCATCAAGATTATAAGATTTGATCGAGGTGATGAGTATTATGGGAGACATGGAGATACTGGGCAGCAGATTAGAAAATTTTCCAAATATATGTAGGAGAATGAGATAATTACCTAATATACCATGCCAGGTAGTTCTGAACAAAATGGTGTGGCTGAGAGAAGTAACTGCACCCTTAAAGATATGATGAGGAACATGATGAGCAGAACCAACCTTCCTGAATCTCTTTAGGGTGAAGCTACTAAATCAACCTTATACATACTCAATAGAGTCCATAGTAAATCTATTCCGAAAACACTTTTTGAACTATAGATAGGGAGAAAACGTAGCTTAAATCACTTTCATGTCTGGGGATGTCCTGCTGAAGTCAGAATTTATAGCCCTTCTAAGAGAAAGACTAACCTTAGAACTACCCGTTATTCTTTTATTGGATATCTAGAACATTCAAAAGGATATAGGTTCTATTGTCCCACACATGGTACAAGAATTGTGGAATCGATAACGGCTAAATTTATGAAATTTGATATTATTGAGATGATAGATAGTCAACCACTTGTTAAGAAGAATGTATATGAGAAATTTGTTTTTATTCCTTTGCCCTTACTTGTGTCAAATGATAGTGTTGTGCCTACACCTGCTGAGAGGGTAAATCATGGAGAGCAAATAGAATAGGGAGTTGATAATCTAATCCCTTGTGTTTACTCTGTTGATATACACCCTGCACAAGAACTAATTTTGGAGGCACCTTTGAGGAAGTTTAGTAGATATATGAGATCTTCCATTTCAAGTGATTATTATGTGTTTCTTAGAGAAAGTGACTATGATATTAGTGCAGTTGTTGATCCAATAACCTATCATGATGTTGTCACTAATCCTCAGTTTGATATATAGATTGATACTATGAAGGATAAAATACAGTCTATGGCTAGGAATGATGTTTGGGATCTCGTAAAGCTTCCTAGGGGTTGTAAGCCCATAGGTTGCAAGTGGGTTTATAAGACTAAGAATGATTCAAAAGGATAGATTGAGCGCTATAAGGCCAGACTGGTAGTAAAAAGGTTCATTAAAAAAGAAGGGATAGAATACAATGACACTTTCTCACCTGTATTATCCAAAGACTCCTTTAGGATCGTCATGACATTGGTAGCTCACTTTGATATGGAGCTTCACCGAATGGAAGTGAAAACAACTTTTGAATAGTGATCTTGTAAAGAAAGTTTACATGGCACAACCTTAGGGTTTCGAGGAACCTAAGAAAGAGCACTTGGTATGTAAACTGAACAAGTCTATTTACGGTCTCAAGCAAGCTTGTTGTCAATGGTACCTGAAATTTGATGAGGTGGTGACTTCCATTGGTTTTGAGAAGAATGAAGAAGATCGGTGGGAGCAAATTTATTTACATGGTTCTTTATATGGATGATATTTCGCTTGCTAGTAATGATCTTGGGTTATTGCATAAGACAAAAAAGTTGTTTTCCAAGACTTTTGATATAAAAGATCATGGTGAGATGTCTTTTATCCTTGGTATTGAGATCCGTAGGGATAAATCTCGTGGTATGTTGGGTTTTTCTCAGAGAGCTTACATAGATCGTGTACTTAACAGGTTTAACATGTAGAGTTGTAAGCTTGGAGATATGTCAATTGTGAAAGGGGAAAAATTGAGTTTGAGTAAGTGTCCCAAGAATGATCTTGAGAGAGAATCCATGAAAACTGTGTCTTATACTAGTGTAGTTGATAGCCTGATGTATGTGCAGGTTTGTACTAGACCAGACATTGCTTATGCAGTAGGTGTGCTTGACTGTTATCTTTCTAATCTTGGGTATGATGATACAACTCAAGAATAAGGTAGTTAGAAAGAACTAAGGAAGCAAATGGTATAGAAGGAAAAGATGACAAAAGTTGAGACAACAACTAAATCAATGAGAGAGAGTGTTGACACCAATTTGGTACTTAAGAGAAGCACAAGAATAGGAAACCAGATTGGTATTAATTACAAAGTGGGTTGCAGAGAGGGTTAGACAGTTGGGAGTTAGTTACAAGTTAGTTAGAGTATATTAGATGCGGTTAAAGAAATTGTTAGTTGTAACTATTTGCTGTTTAGCATTGTAACTAGTATAAATACTTGTATGATCATGAAGAAAAGAATAGAAGAATTTTTTCAGAGGAATTCTAACAAGAATTTCCTATGAGTTAGTCCCTTACTTGAAACAATGGCCTTTCTCATTGATTCTCCCTAAAACAGTTCCTAACATTGGTGCTTTCATTGCATCATTTTTCTTCAATCCTACCCTCAAATCTGGATCAATAACATTCATTTCCTTAATCTTTTTTATCTTATTATTACTTTCTTGACTTTCTTGACATTTATTAGTTCTTATTACTTACAAAATTCAACATCAAAGATGGAAGAAGGTACAAGGATCAATAAGGTAGATGAAAATATCAAAAACCTCCAACACAGATTGGAGGACAACATCCAGAATGTACAGAACAAAATGGATGACAACATCAAGACCTCACAAGGTTTTCAAATAGTTTAGTATCAAGATTTCTCTGAGTTCAAGAAGACTAAAAAACAACAAATAACTAAAATCAACCAGAACCTGAAGACATTCATGATATTAGTTGAGCACAAGGTGGAAAATCTCTAGAAAATAAATCAGTTCCAAGACCAGAACCATCTTCCAACTTAGATAGAATAAGAAGGTGGTGGTGTTGAATCCAACAAATAATAAAATTCTCACTCTCGAAAAACACAAGTAAGGTTTGATTCCCTGAAGTGACCAAAAGTCCTGTTAAGGCTTGATTCCCTCAAGCCTTAAAATCCAAGAAGAAAAATCTGGAAAAAAAATAATGAAATCCTAGAGAACTTAAGGCAAGTAAAACTTAATCTTCCTCTTTTGCATGTGATTAAACAAGTCCCTACCTATGCAAAAGTTCTAAATGATCTATGCACAATTAAGAGGAAGCACCATGTCAAGAAAACAGCATCCCTAACTGAGCAATTTAGTGCGTTAATTGAACAAAGAATTCCCCCAAAATATAAGGATCCGGGTTATCCTACCATTGCTTGTAGCATTGGAAATCATGAGGTTGGACAAGCCTTGCTAGATTTAGGAGCTAGTGTAAACCTAACGCCATTTTCCATTTACTTACAGCTGGGGTTAGGAGAAATCAAACCAACCAGTGTGGTATTGCAATTGGCTAATTGTTCAGTCAAAGTACCCCGGGGTGTGGTAGAGGATGTTTTGATTCAAATCAATAAATTTTACTATCCTGTTGATTTCTTAATTCTTGATACTACTTTTGCTGTTGACACTAACTCTAAAATCCCTTTGATTTTGGGTAGACCTTTCCTTGCTACTGCTAATGCTCTAATAAATTGTAGGAATGGACTCATGAAGCTGTCCTTTGGAAACATGACCCTTGAAGTAAATATTTTCAATGTTGTAAAACAGCTCGAAGATGAGGAAGAAAACCACTAGCTTTACATGATCGAGTCACTCATCAATGAGGGAGTTTTCCTTAGCTCATGATTATGATCCTCTTAAAAATTTTCTTGTTAATTATGAGATAGATTTATTTGATGATAAAACTGATATAATTAATATTTGTGCTGTTTTTTACAAATCTCAGGATTACAACAATCGGACATGGCAACCAAAGTTTGAGGAGTTGCCCGAAAGAAGCAAGACACAAGTCCCCTCAAGTGTTAAAGCACCTAAAGTCGAATTGAAGCCACTACTTAAGGGTTTAAAACATGCCTTTCTCAGTCCAGGTGAAACCTTTCCTGTTATTATTTCTTCTAAATTATCTAAGACCCAAAGTAAAAAGTTAATTCAAACTTTAAATGCACACAAATCAGCCTTAGGATGGAGCATGGCTGATTTAAAGGGAATTAGTCCTCTAATCTGCTCCCATAAAATAAATTTGGATGAAGGAACTAGTCCTCGTAGAGACCCTCAATGTAGGCTTAACCCCACTATGAAAGAAGTAGTGAAAAATGAAGTCATGAAACTGTTAGATGCGTGTATTATATATCCCATAGCTGATAGTAAATAGGTAAGCCCTACGCAAGTCGTCCCTAAAAAGTCTAGGGTCACTGTGGTAAAGAATGACCTAGGAGAGCTAGTCCCTACCAAACTTGTGACCGGATGGTGTATGTGCATTGATTACAGAAAATTAAATGCTGCTACCCAGAAAGACCACTTCCTACTCCCTTTTATTGATCAAATTCTTGAGCGTGTAGCTGGTCATCCCTTTTACTGTTTTCTAGATGGTTATTCTGGTTATTATCAAATAGAAATTGCATTAGAAGACCAAGAAAAAACCACTTTTACTTGTCCCTTTGGCACCTATGCTTTTTGTAGGATGCTATTTGGATTGCGTAATGCCCCTGCCACTTTTCAACATTGCATGATGAGTATTTTTAGTGACATGGTTGAAAATTGCATGGAGGTTTTTATGGATGACCTAACTGTTTTTGGATCTTCATTTGATGCATGCTTAATGAATTTAGAAAGAGTATTGATTCACTATGAGGAAAAAGAATTAGTTTTATATTGGGGAAAATGTCATTCATGGTACCATCCGGTATTGTCTTAGGGCATATTGTCTCTTCTAAAGGAATAGAAGTTGATTAATCTAAGATTGAATTAATTTCTAAATTACTTACCCCTAAGACAATAAAGGATGTGAGATCTTTCCTTGGTCATGCTGGTTTTTATAGGAGGTTCATACAATATTTTTCGAACATATCTAGACCACAATGTGCCCTCCTAGTTAAAGACACCCCCTTTGAATGGACTCAAGCCTGTCAAGAGGCCTTTAAAACACTAATTGGCAAGCTTACTTCCGCACCTATAATGCAGTCACCAAATTGGACATTACCTTTTGAAAATATGTGTGATGCTAGTGACTACGCTGTAGGTGCTGTTCTTGGACAGCGAAGAGAGGAAAAACTTTTTGTCATTTACTATGCTAGTAAGACTATAAATAGTGCTCAAATGAATTACTCCACAACTGAAAAAGAATTGTTAGCTGTAGTATTTGCCTTAGATAAATTTCGTGCTTATTTAATTGGTTCCTCTATTCTTATCTTTACAGATCATGCAGCCCTTAAGTACTTTCTTATAAAGAATGATGCTAAAGCATGACTAATACGATGGATCCTACTCCTACAAGAATTCGACATCACCATCACAGACAAAAAAGGAGTAGAGAATGTAGTGACTGACCATCTATCAAGGCTCACATTTGAGGACACCTCTGACAACATGCCAATCAAAGATGACTTTGCCGATGAGCATTTACTCTCCATTACTTCCTTACCATGGTTTGCTCACATCGTGAATTATTTGGCTATAGGTGAGATACCAATGGATTGGAGTGCTCAAGACAAGAGGAAATTCTTATATGAGGTACGTAATTTCTATTGGGATGACTCTTACCTTTTCAAGTACTACCCCAACCAAAATTGAAAGCGTTGCATCCCTAATGAAGAGATTGCTAACATCTTGGAATTTTGTCATTCCCAAGCTTGTGGAGACCACTTTTCAATGAAAAAAACCTCTGCAAAAATTTTGTAGTGTGGATTTTATTGGCCTACCTTGTTTAAAGATGCAAACATCTATTGTCGCTCATGTGAGAAGTGTCAGAAGTTAGGAGCTGTGTCTCACCGAAATATGATGCCCTTAAACCCTATTTTAGTGGTTGAAATATTTGATTGTTGGGGCATTGATTTTATAGGACCCTTTCCTCCTTCCTTCGGATACCAATATATCATCGTGGCAATAGATTATGTATCTAAATGGGTAGAGGCAGCAGCTTGCAGAAGCAACGATAATAGAACGGTAATTAAATTTCTTTAAAAAAATGTGCTATCTCGATTTTGTACCCCACGTGCTATAATTAGTGATCGAGGTACACATTTTTGCAACCGTTCTTTTGAAGCCTTAATGAGAAATTATGGGGTGTTACATAAAATTTCTACTGCCTACCACCCTTAGACTAGTGGACAAGTAGAGCTGGCTAATAGGGAAATTAAACAAATTTTAGAAAAAACGGTTAACCCGGATCGCAAGGATTGGTAGTTGAGATTAGTTGATGCATTTTGGGCTTACCGTATAGCTTTAAAACTCCCTTATATATGTCACCTTATCGGCTTGTTTTTGGAAAGCCTTGCCACTTACCTGTAGAGCTTGAGCATCGAGCTTATTGGGCCATCAAGTCTTTTAATCTTGACATAGGAGAGATGGATAAGCTTAGGAAATATCAGTTGACCGAGTTAGAGGAATTAAGAAACGATGCTTATGAGAACTCTAGAATCTATAAGGCTAAAATGAAAGTATTCCATGACAAAAACATTTTGAGAAAACATTTAAACCTAATGATCAGGTGTTCTTATACGATTCTAGACTCCATAAGCACCCAGGCAAACTTCGGTCGAGGTGGACCGGCCCTTTTATAGTAAAAAATGCTTTTGAAAATGGGGCGGTAAAAATAGAGGATACTAGGGATGGTCGGACTTCTAAAGTAAATGGTTAGCATCTTAAGATTTTAATTGATAGGCAAGATCCGGAGGTGGAAGACATTCCACTAATGGATCCAGTCTACTCACCTTGACCACACCACGCAGGTATGATTTGTTTTGCTTTATTTTTGTTTTTCTCGTATTTTCTTTCTTTTTCTTTTTGTTTGTAAGTTAGTTTCCCTTTGTCAATTCAGGTTACCATTTTTGGTACTTCGCGGGCTACCCACGTCACTCATCAGGTGTATTCTACCCTTTTAGTTACTCCTCATTCAAATTTGATTATTAAACATTGAGGACAATGTTTCAATTAAGTTGGGGGGTAGTGTTGCAACTTCAGTATTTTTTTTAAGAGTGTTGCAACTTCAGTATTTTTTTTAAGAGGAGATAAATGCATTTTCATGTTGTTTTTGGAATTTTGGTTGATCTAAACAATACTATGTATGATGTGATGTCATTGGTGAGCTTAAAATCTTGAACACATGATTTGATGATAGAATTTTAAAATTTTGTTACTTATTTTAAGCATTTGAGAATTCAAATGTTTGAGCTAATCTAACACGAGCACATTAGCACAAAATAGTGTGAGGTATGACATATAATTTCAATATCTATGTTTTCATAGCTTAACTGAAACTGGATGACTCGTTAGATGAACACTTGGGCATACAAGAGTAGAAAAATTATATATATATGAAAAAAGAGAAAAATGCTAAGGATAATCATTGATAAACTTTCCATTGAGTAACTGGACCTCTTGTCTCAGTAAGCAGTGAGTGTTCACGTCAAAAGGTGGGAATTGTATTCATAATGATCATTGAGAAAATTTTCGCTAAGTAACTGGACCTCTTGCCTCAGTAAGCAGTGAGTGTTCACGTTAAAAGGTGGGAATTTTACTTGGTAGCATTAAGGCCAGTTTAGTTTCGTAGCCTTTTTTACTCGAGTTAGTAATCCAGAGAGGTGTCTTTACACCTAATGCCCTAAAACCATCTGGTTTGGGAGTCATTGACTCAACACTCGCTACATGGGTAAATTAAAAAGCTTAAGGGAACTAAATATAGCAGAGCCTTATAATAAAAGAGAAAAGAAAATAAAACTATGCCATCGTTGTTCATTCTGATGAGAAATTCTGTGAATCTTGAGACATAGAAACATTACACTTTGAAATTATTTAGAAGCCTCATCTTTATATGCTAATTCACTTTACACTGAGTCAGATGTGTGATGCCTTATCCTGCCTTTTGTAAGTAATTATATTTTAGAATTCCTATTCATTGCGAAGATGGGTTTACATTTTAAGTTTGCTCACGACTGAATATCATAGTTTTGTGTGATGCTTAAATTTTAGGATACCATGAATGCTGGATTCATCTTTGTGTTCTTTGTTTTCCATTTAGTTTTAGTTTTGTATTGCTAAGGGACTAGCAATATGTAAGTTGGGGGTGTGATAAGTGCTTAAATAGTCATATTTAAGCCCCTTAATTTACAGTTGTTAGGTCTTTAGTTGTGTTATTTCACTTTATTTTATGTGTTTTCTGGGTTTTCTATGGTTTGTAGGTTTTTAAATAATAAAAAAAAGCACTTTGGGAGCTATTGGGCTAAAAAGAGCAAAGAGTTGTTGCCTGTACTGCGATCGAGCGCACTTGCGATCAAGTGCACTTGCAATCGAGCACAACATTCCGCGATCGAGCGCATACACGCCATCCCATATCGACTAGAAGTACTTTGCAGCACCAAATTCGATCGAGCGCACTAAGCTGCGATCGAGCGCACTTGGGCAGAATCCCACACCGGTTAGAAAACACATAGTACTCTGGGAGTTTCCCTATAAAAGCCCCTCTCCACTTCATCTTTGAGCATCAACTGGGATCAGATCTAGAGGGCCTTTAGGAGCAATCCAGAAGGCCTTTAGGAGGAATTTGAAGAAATTTTGGAGGGCAAGCTGAGGAATCTTCAAAGCTTTGCTACCAAGGGGGAGATCATTGAGAGGCCGGAGGTAACTCAAGAAAGCATGAGCCCCATGGCTAACTAATCTCCAAGCAAGGAAAAAGGATGCATCCCTAGGTGTAGTTGTTCTTATTTTCTTTTCTTAATTCAGTTGTAGTATGGATTTATTATCACTAAACATTGCTATGATTTATTTTTTAATCTAATTAGAAGATTTTCCCTTAATCCGGTGATTGCATCTTTATCCCCCATATAAGTCTAGTCATGCTCTTTTTATGTGATGTTGTTGAGGTGTGATTGAGTCTGATAGATTTCTCTTATAGATTTGTCTATTACTACAATATTTTCATTATGATATATTGTCGTTTCTTGATATTCTATAAGTTAGGTCATGTATCCTTGAAAGTAAAGAGTATTTCATAACAATTGCATTAGGGTTTATATATGTACTTTGATTAAATATTTGCCGATTACTTGTTTGGGATGTGAAACTTGCAATCGAGATAAAAACAACTGAATTGAGATTGGAATAAGGCAACAAACCTAGGGAGGATTCTCGAAACCTTTTTTTTTCGCTTCTATTATAGTTTTCATTACAATTACACAATTCTCATATCACTTTACTTTATTATTCAAATTCTCTCATTCAACTTTTATCGTTCGTGTTAAGGTTTACACCTCTCCTTGTAGTTCATGTTTCCTTATGGAATCGGCACCCCAAAGTTGTGCTACAACTACCGCATTATACTTTGGGAATAATCACATCTGTTAAGGACTTCAGTTTGTCCATCAATTTTTGGATGATAAGAAGAGCTTATGCTAAGAGTAGTTCCACTTAAGATGAATAGTTGTCTCTATCATCTACTAAGAAAGATAGAGTCTCTATCAGAGACTATAATCTTGGGAAAACCATGGTGGTTGATAACTGTTTCAGTGAACAGTTGTGCCACAGTTGTAGTATTGAAGTTGGGATGTAATACACCAAAGTGTGTAGCTTTAGACAGTTTTTCAATGACTACTATGATAGCAGAATATCTCTTTGATAAGGGTAGACCAGTGATGAAATATATAGAGATATCTTCCCAAATTTTCTTTGTAACAGGTATGGGTTGCAACAATCCTATAGGTTTTGTTGTGGGATACGTTATATATTGGCAGATCAAACAACTTTTAATAAATTCTTGGACCTCATTTCTCATATGTCACCAGAAGAAATAGGCTAATAATCTCAAGTAAGTTCTTAGCACCCCATAATGGCCTCTTATGGGAGAGAAGTGAAATTCAGTAATGGGGGTAGTCTTTAACTCAGAATTGGAGCCTATTCTGAGCTTGCCTTTATAGTATAGCAAGTCATTTACAACTTTATAAACTTTGTGTATGGGGGAGCCTTCATTAATAGCTTGATGAATAGCTATTAACTCTAGACCATTAGTGTTCTCTTCTCTTAGGTGTGCCACAATGTCAAAAGCAGGTTTTGAAATTATTACTAATTTTCCCTTAGTTTGAATTGACCAGGAATCAATTTTGTTTGCAAGAGTTTCTAGAAGTCTAGATAATGCATCAACTACCTCATTGTCTTTTCCAGGTCTATAGACAATGATATAATCAAACCCAAGTAGCTTTCTTAAGTAATGATGTTGTTCAGGAGTTTGAAAAACTTAATTCATCAAATTCTTGAGGCTTTTGAGATCTGTCTTGATAATGAATTTCCTCCCCGAAGATATTGTCTCCACTTCATGACTGCTTGTGTTATGGTATAGAGCTCATTGACATATGTAGAGGTAGAGCTCATTCTTTTGCTTAACTTCTTGCTGAAGAAAGCTAATGGATGTCCTTTTTGAGTTAAAACAACTCCAATACCCACATTAGAGGCATTTATTTCCACTTCAAAGGTCTTTATGAAGTTTTAGGATAGGAACTTGAGTCATTGCAGTCTTTAATGTCTGAAAAGAGTTATGTGTAACCTCATTCTAATGGAAGGCCTCATTCCTCAAAAGGTTAGTTAATGGTGCAGCTACTATAGCATAGTGTTTAGCAAACTTTTTGTAATAACTAGTTAAACCAAAGAAACCTCTTAGTTTTTTAAGATTTGTTGGAACTAGCCACTCTAACATTGCTTGAATTTTCTTTTGGTTTGGCTGCACACCCTTTGAAGAAACCATATGTCCCAAGTACTAAATGGTTTCCTTACATAACTCACACTTGCATATTTTGGCATATAGTTTATGGTCAGTTAGACATTGCAGCACTTGTTTAAAGTAAAGCTTGTGATATCGCAATGAAGGACTTTAGACTAGGATGCCATGAAAGAAGGCCTTAAAAAGGGTTTGAAGATCAAATTCATTATAGCCTAAAATATAGAGGAGGCATTGAACAGCCCAAATGGCATGACAAAGAATTCATACTGCCCCTGATGTGTCCTGAATGTAGTTTTTGGTATGTCTTCTTCATGAACCCTTATTTGATGGTAACTAGACCTTAAATCTAGTTTAGAGAAAACCTTAGCTCCATGTAGCTCATATAAGAACTCATTAATTATAGGTATTCATTTAAAGCCCTGTAATCAATACAGAACCTCCATCATCCATCATTCTTTTTCACAAACAGTACCGAGGATGAAAAAGGACTTTGACTATTTCTTATAATATCATTCAATAACATTTCCTACATAAGTCTTTCAATCTTACTCTTCTGAAAATGTGGATACTTGTAAAGTTTGACATTGATAGGTTTTGCACTAAGAAGTAGATGTATGTGATGATTGAGTGGTCTAGATGGAGGTAACTGAGCTGGTTCTTGAAAAACCACTTGGTAGTCTTATAGTATTTCTACAAATCCCTTGTCCATGACTTTCATGTCCAAGTCTTGTTCCTAATCTTCAATCCTTAAGTGATAATAGTAGACAATGCCCTCATAGTTTGCCAATTTCTTCAGTTAAGTGTGAAGTAGTGGGTAGGGTGTAAGTATGATTCACCCTAGAGATGTTCTTTTTGCCCTTGCTATGAGAAGTTCATGGTTAGATCCTTATAGTTAGTATGAACTGGTCCCTTTCTTTCTAATCATTATATTTCTAGGACAATGTATGCCCCTTGAATAGGAAAGACAAACAGGTCTATTACAAACTGATTATGTTGAAGTGTGATAGGAACTGAGTAGTAGATTTTATCACAGCAGAGGTAATATCCATTTCCTACATAAACTTTGAACAATTTAAAAGGGGACATAGGCAGGCCTAGTCTTGTAACAGCTTCTTCTTGTATGAAATTGTGGGTACTCCCACTGTCAACAAGGGCTTGCAATGTATAATTACCATAATAGCCACTTATCCTAAGAGTTTTAAGACTCATTTTACTAGCTAGATTATTATTGCTTATTTCAGATAATAAGCTAGAGCCTTCCTCTTCTAAGTGGTATATAGAAATTAAATGTTAATGCAAAATAGTTCCTAAATTCTCTTCTTAGTCTCTTATGAGTATCAAGAACTTGCTTTTGCATTTATGGCCATAATGATATTTTTTTATCACAATTATAACAAAGACCTTTCTCCCTTCTAGCATTGAATTCAGTAGGACTTAGTTTTCTAATGGTAAAAGGTTGTGTTTAAGTGGTGGGAACAGGTTTTGTATGATTAGGCTTAACAATGTTTTATTGTAAAGGAAATTGTTTAGGTTCCAAGAAAGAAGGGTTCTTAAAGTTACCTTGGGAATTGTTGGCAGCTGGAGTAGAAGACCATTGTGGCTTGAAGGTGTTTCTGATCTCAACATACTTGCCTTCTTGCAATCTTACAACAGCTATGGCTTGTACTATAGATGATGGTTGAATAGTAATTCTCCCTTCAATTATGGTTTGAGACCTAAGATGAATAAGATAATAAAAAAAATCAGATAAGCCTTGTACCTTGGTAGCAAGTGATTCAAGTTGAGTTTGGTAGTTAGCAACAATTGTTGTTTGTTGAAGTTTTGCCAAAGCACCATTTGGATATTCACAAGTGGAAGGTCCAAACCTTAACATCAATATTTCAAAAAAGATGGCCAAGATTGAATTAAACATCCTCAGTGCATCCATTTATACAAGCTAAAGTTGGTCCTTCCATGTGAAAGAAAGAGATGGTGATTCTTTGATCAAAAGGAGTATTATGATACTCAAAGAACTGTTCAACATTAAACACCTATCCTTGTACATCTGATCCATCAAATATTGGGAATTCCAATCTAAATTGTCTAAATGGAAAAGTAAGATGTACATTTTCATGAAATTGAGTTTGATGTACCCCTTCTGATAAGAACTCATAATATCTATATGTTTGTTATATTTCCTCATGTTTTAATAGTTATAACTGCTTAAATCTTGGATTTTGATTATGTTTCGTATTTTGTAGAGTATATTGAGGAGTTAAATAAAATTGAATTCAAAATCAAGAAATTTGTGAAGATTGGACAGAAAGTGGAAGCTGCAGCGCTGAAATGGCGATAATTGTGAAAAGGGGACAGAAAGCTGAAACTGCAGCGCCAAAAAGCTGAAGCTGCAGCGCTGAAATGGTGATAATATGTAAAGATTGGGCAGCAACTTGGAGCTGCAGCGCCGAGAAGTTGGCACTGCAACGCCAGCTCGCGGGTTTTGAAAGTTCTAAATACTAACCCTAGCTGAAAGAAAAGAGGATCTCGGATAGAAGGCGTGGTTGTTGAATAGAAAATTCCTCTTCTCTTTTCTTTAGGTTTTCTTTTAATTATGAGTAGCTAAATACTTTTCTTCCGGCTGAAGGATAATTGAAGTTTTGGTTCTTCAAGAATTGTGAGATCTAAATAATTTTCATTGCTCTTTTATTTCTTCTCTATATATATATCTTCTGTGTTTATTAAAAATTATTGTCTTAGTTGATTGATGCAAAGGGCTCGTTGTTCAATTATCAGGTCAATAAATTGTCATTTAGAACTTTAAATCCGTAATTGTTTAATTGTTCTAATATTAGTGGTAAAATAACAAAGTTGATTATAGAGAGATTTTCTATTTATATTATGGAGATATATAACCTAGTCTAAATGAATCGAGCTTGTGTATTTGTTGGCTAGAATTGGTAGTCTCTCTAATTATTAATGCTGTCGATAGATTAAATCCTAAGAGCTTGTTTTGGTTATCGAGAAAGTAAGGAGAGATAGGTTGTTAGAGCTTGTTAACAACCATAACCAATTTAGTGAAGAATAGAAGATTTTATCCTTGTATATGTGATCAATTCTCTGAACCAATTCTGAAATTACACATTTGGTTGGATATTTGCCTGATATTGATTTCTCCTTAGTTTTTAGTTGATTATAACTAATTTCTATTTTGTTTCACTTCGAAATTTCAAACCCCCCTTTTTCTTTGCTTTAATTTTCATTAAAATAAATCTACCCAATCCCTATGGATACGACCTTACTCATCACTGTTACAATTTGTATTTTTCGAGAGTGAGAATTTTATTATTTGTTGGATTTGACACCACCAAATTTTTGGTGCCATTGTCGGGGATTGGTGATTAATTAGATTTATTTTAATGCTTCGTTCTTCTCGTGCAGGTAAACTCCAATACGATCTTGAGATTGAGAAGACGGCTCGAGAGTTGAAGAAGGAATCTAAATTGCGTGACAAACAAGCATCTTTATCCTCCCCCCCTGGATTTGATTTAGTACCTGACTTGGTTGATTCATTTAGTGATTCTGAAATAGAAGAAGCAATGGCCAATCAAGAGAGAACTTTAAGGGAATTGGTTGCACCAAATGTAAATCAATAGCCACTTTGCATTACATATCCAACTTTGGATGTGGGTTTTGAGTTAAAATCTAGATTGATCCATTTGCTCCCAACTTTTTGTGGTCTTGAGAATGAAGATCCTCACAAGCATTTGAAGGAATTCCATGTGGTGTGTTCGAGCATGAAACCGCAAGGAGTGACCGAAGAACAAATCAAATTACGTGCTTTTCTATTCTCGCTGACTGAAAAAGCAAAGGATTGGTTATTTTATTTGCCCCCTGGCTCTATAACCACATGGATGGAGATGGTGAGATTGTTTCTTGATAAATTTTTCCCTGCATCACAAGCTACTGGCATTAGAAGGGAGATATGTGGAATAAAACAGAAAGATACAGAGACCCTTCACGAGTATTGGGAAAGATTTAAGCAACTCTGTGCAAGCTGCCCACAACATGGAATTTCTGAATAGCTCCTCATTCAATATTTCTACGAAGGGCTCCTACCCATGGAAAGGAAGATGATGGATGCAGCGAGTGGAGGTGCCATAGTGAACAAAACTCCTCGTGATGCTAGAGATTTGATCTCCATCATGGCCGCTAACTCACAACAATTTGGATTCAGGCAGGACACATCTCCAATAAGGGTGAATGAGGTAAGTATATCTTCCCTTGAAAACCAAATATCCAACCTAGCTTCTATTGTTCAACAGTTAGCTGTAGGAAATATGCAACAAGTGAAAGCTTGTGGGATTTGTGCTACCGTCGGTCATCCAACTGACATGTGCCCTACACTTCGAGATGATTCCTACGAGCATGCCAATGCAGCTGGAGGATTTCCAGGCCCACCACAACGGAGATATGATCCCTACTCAAATACCTACAACCCAGGATGGAGGGATCATCCCAATTTCAGCTATGGAGCAAGACCACCATTCCAACACTTTCAGCATAGACTACCTGCTCCACCACCACAACAAACCTCCACAAGTTCAGGTATGTCTCTAGAAGAAATTGTTAAATCACTTGCAACTAACACGCAACAATTTCAATAGGAGACAAGAACAAGCATTCAAAAATTGGAGAATCAAATGAGTCAATTGGCATCTTCTGTGAACCGATTGGAATCTCAAGGTAAATTGCCCTCTCAAACTGTTGTTAATCCAAAACAAAATGCTAGTGCAATTACCTTGAGAAGCGGGAAGGAGTTGAAGGAACCCAGTAAGGCAGCATGTGGAGAAGAAATTGAAAAAGAAGTAGTTGCTCCTCAACCTCAAACTGATCAGCTTAGAGGACTCGATAGTGAACAACCAAAGGCATTGGTGACAAATCCTCATTTTCCTACTAGATTGACTAAATCCAAGAAAGAAGAGGAAGAGAAAGGAATTCTTGAAACTTTTCGCAAGGTTGAGGTAAATATTCCCTTACTTGATGCAATTAAACAAGTGCCTCGATATGCTTAATTTCTCAAGGAATTGTGCACCAACAAGAGGAAGTTGAAAGGTAATGAAAAGATAAGTATGGGGGAAAATGTTTCAGTTGTCCTCCAGAAAAAATTACCTCCAAAATATAAGGACCCAGGTATGTTTACTATCCCTTGCAAACTAGGTGATGTTAGGATTGAGAAAGTAATGTTAGATCTAGGAGATTCAATAAATGTCATGCCTCTCTCTATTTATTCATCTTTGAATCTTGGTCCATTAAAAGAAACAGGTGTGATTATTCAACTTGCTGATAGATCTAATGTATATCCTGAAGGAGTCTTGGAGGATGTCTTAGTACAAGTTAATGAGTTGGTCTTTCTTGTTGATTTTTATGTTCTTGACATGGAAGAAGATGACTCTTCTAATTCAACACTAATGTTATTAGGAAGGCCATTTCTAAAAACATCTAGGACAAAAATTGATGTGCATGATGGTACACTCACAATGGAATTTGATGGTGAAATTATTAAATTCAATATTTATGACGCCATGAAGTACCCTAATGATGTGTCTTCTGTTTTTGTTATAGATGTTATTGACCCGTTGGCGCAAGAAATCTTTGATCTAATTGATGATGATAAGCTAAAAGTTATACTTAGCAAGCATTTCACTCTTGAAGGGCTACAGAAGATCATGAAGAAGTTTGTGTTGGAGTCCGACCTGCAAAATGCAATCTATGAATTGGAATCACTTAAACCTGTAAGGTATGATATGTCTTACATTGAGTTGCCTCTTTCTCACACAAAACTTCTTCCTTCTATTGTGCAGGCACCAAAATTGGAATTGAAACCCTTACCAGATCATCTGAAATATGCATTACCCATGGCTTCACAAGAGCATATATCAAGCCAGAATTTGCGGATGTTACTGATGACATCCTTGAGGCCTCTCCAAAGCATACAAGCACCGAATTTGGCAATGAAGCAATGGCTGGTGCATTCAACCTATGTTTTTCTAGGAGGGAATAAGAGTGTCTAGCTGAAGACGTAAAACTTAGCACTTTTGGGAGGCAACCCAACTTTTTGTCTTACTTTTCTTGTTTTCTTTATTTTATTCCTTTTTCTTTTATTTAGATTATTTTTAGTTTTTTCTATCATTTTTCAAAGTGCATTTGATTTTCTTTCCAATTTTTTGGCCGAAGATGATTTTCGTAACCCGTGGGCACGCCTTATGAAAAATCTTGAATCCTGGAATTGGGCAACAAACCAGAAGAAATTGTTAAATCACTTGCCAGATTGGATAGGAACATGATGGCTTTCCTTGCTTACATGGGATTCACACCACCTTTACCCCCAAGCACGTGACTGATATCTTGGTTGATGCTCAACATTTTCAAGGGAATTTTCTACGTACTCTTGTTCTTTTATAGTTTTTGAGCATCTATTTTTGATACATTGAGGGCAATGTATGGATTAAGTGTGGGGGAGGGTCGTTGACATATGAATTTGATTTCACTTTGAACTTCACTTTTAGCTCCATTTTGATCAAATTTTTGCGTAATTTTTCAAGAAAATTTTCAAAATCCAAGTGATACTTTAGTTCTTGTTTGTGATCATTCTCTTCTGAATTCTAGATTCTATCGATGCTTATCTTAAATGATCTGGATTATTGTGAATTATTGAGATAAATTGAGGCATAATAAGGAATTAGCATGAATGGTTAAATTCTTATTTACTACATAGTGATTAATTGCTCTTGATGATTGATTGAATTAAAAGTGTGTGGGATCTAATGCACATGACCTTTTTTGTGCGCTTTTGAGCCAATGAGCATTCATATTATATTATGCTCCATTTTCTTAATTGAGTGATTGTCATACATAGTTGATTTTTCTAGAACTTGCTTTGTTATGCATGTCAAGAAACTACATTGTTGAATTGGATGCATTGAATTAATAAGGGCATTTAGGTGAAGTTATTTAGCTTTCTTAAAAAGCCTACCTTGATTTTTACTGTAGAAAGCCAATTTTGAACCTTGGCCCTTTTGTTGGAAGTTAACCATGGTATAAGCAATGTCAACCCATTCTTTTGTCGTTTTCCCTCTTTTGAACCTCTAATTGAAGGATCGTACTAGCTTGTTCACATGAAGCTTCAAATTATCTCTGAAAGGATTAAAAGATGCTGGGAATAAAGTGATTCAAGTTACAAGTGCTTTGAATTGCAAAAAGAAAGAAAAAAAAAAGAAAATAGGCGGCCAAAGAAAAAGAAAAAAAAACAAAGAAAAAAAAGGAGAAAAATAAAAAAATATATAGTCGGCCAAAAAGAGAGAAAAGTTGTGCAATTTCAATTGTTTGGAAGTGAATTGATTGAAGAAAACATTTGATGTTATTGAGTTGTGCTTTGTGTGGAGAAGTTGGTATAATTCCTTTGATAAAAGTACCTAAAAATTCCTTCTCATCACACCTTACCTAAGCCCCGTTACAACCCATTTAAGACCCTTAGATTCTTTGCATTCAATTCCATCCATTGATGTGATATATTAGCAAGCTTATGGTAAAGATCTTCTATGTTGTGACTTGAGAGTTCATTGATACCCTAAACACTTTAAGCATATTGAGTGAATCCAATGAGAGGATGTTAGATCCTATTGCATTTTGATTTCGAGAAGATCATTGAGGTGATTGTTCATGGTGTGGTTTATAAGAATTTACACTATGAAATTGTTCGTTTCTTATTTGCCTTTAGATTTAAATCTTTAAGGCATGATAATTTGGGTTATAGAGGATGAGTAAAGGTAGAAGAAGGAACGAGGATAAGAAAAGGTGACGAACTTGAGCTATTGTATGCTTGAGGACAAGCATTGTTTAAGTGTGGGGGAATTTGATAAGAACTCATAATATCTATATGTTTTTTATATTTCCTCATGTTTTAATAGTTATAATTGCTTAAATCTTGGATTTTGATTATGTTTCGTATTTTGTAGAGTATATTAAGGAGTTAAATCAAATTGAATTCAAAATCAAGAGATTTGTGAAGATTGGACAGAAAGTGGAAGCTGTAGCGCCAGAAAGCTGAAGCTACAGCGCTGAAATGGTGATAATATGTAAAGATTGGGCAGCAACTTGGAGCTGCAGCGCCGGGAAGTTGGCGCTGCAGCACCAGCCCGCGGGTTTTGAAAGTTATAAATACTAACCCTAGCTGAAAGGAAAGGGGATCTCGGATAGAAGGCGCGGTTGTTGAATAGAAAATTCCTCTTCTCTTTTCTTTAGGTTTTCTTTTAATTATGAGAAGCTAAATACTTTTCTTCCGGCTGAAGGATAATTGAAGTTTTGGTTCTTCAAGAATTGTGAGATCTAAATAATTTTCATTGCTCTTTTATTTCTTCTCTATTTATATATCTTCTGTGTTTATTAAAAATTATTGTCTTGGTTGATTGATGCAAAGGGCCCGTTGTTAAATTATCAGGTCAATAAATTGCCATTTAAAACTTTAAATCCGTAATTGGTTAATTGTTCTAATATTAGTGGTAAAATAACAAAGTTGATTATAGAGAGATTTTCGATTTATGTTATGGAGATATATAACCTAGTCTAAATGAATCGAGCTTGTGTATTTGTTGGCTAGAACTGGTAGTCTCTCTAATTATTAATGCTGTCGATAGATTAAATCCTAAGAGCTTGTTTGAGGTTGTTTATTAACAAGGGAAGTAATCAAAGAGCTTGTTTTGGTTATCGAGAAAGTAAGGAGAGATATGTTGTTAGAGCTTGTTAACAACCATAACCAATTTAGTGAAGAATAAAAGATTTTATCTTTGTATCTGTGATCAATTCTCTGAACCAATTCTGAAATTATACCTTTGGTTGGATATTTGTCTGATATTGATTTCTCCTTAGTTTTTAGTTGATTATAATTGCTTTCTCTTTTGTTTCACTTCGAAATTTCAAACCCCCCTTTTTCTTTGCTTTAATTTTCATTAAAATAAATCTACCCTTTCTCACATCCTCGGGCTTATTCATTGGTGGGATGTGTAGTGACTTACCACTGTGGGTCACAATGGCATTTACAGCGGCACCAAAATTTGATTACGCCCAAAGTATAACGCAGTAGTTTTAGCACAACTTTGGGGTGTCGATTCCACAGAGAAATGTGAACTACAAGTAGAGGTGTAAACCTTAACACGAACGATAAAAGTTGAATGAGAGAATTTGAATAATAAAGTAAAGTGATATGAGAATTGTGTAATTGTAATGAAAACTATAATGGAAGTGAGAAATAGCAAGGTTCCGGGAATCTTCCTTAGGTTTGTTGCGTTATTCTAATCTCAATTCAGTTGTTTTTATCTCAATTACAAGTTTCACATCCTAAAGAAGCAATCGACAAATATTCAATTAAAGCACATATATAAACCCTAATGCAATTGTTATGAAATACTCTTTACTTTCAAGCACACATGACCTAACTTATAGAATATCAAGAAACGAAAATATATCATCATGACAATACTGTAGTAATAGACAAATCTATAAGAGAAATCTACCGGACTCAATCACACCTCAACAACATCACATAAGAAGAGCATGACTAGACTTATATGGGGGAGAAAGATATAATCACCGGATTAAGGGGAAATGTTCTAATTAGATTAAAAAGTAAATCATAGCAATGTTTAATGATAATAAATCCATACTATAACTGAATTAAGAAAAGAAAAAAAGAACAACTACACCTAGGGATGCATCCCTTTGCCTTGCTTGGAGATTAGTTGGCCATGGGGTTCATGCTTTCTTGAGTTGCCTCCGGCCTCTCAATGATCTCCCCCTTGGTAGCAAAGCTTCGGAGATTCCTCAACTTGCTCTCCAAAGTTCTTCGAATTCCTCCTAAAGGCCCTCTGGATTGCTCCTAAAGGCCATCTGGATCTGATCCCAGTTGATGCTCAAACTGAAGTGGAGAGAGGCTTTTATAGGGAAACTCCCGGAGTACTATGTATTTTCCAACCGATGTGGGATTCTGCTCGAGTGAGCTCGATCGCAGCTTGGTGCGCTCGATCACATTTGGTGCTGCAAAGTACTTCTACTCGATGTGGGATGGCACGTATACGTTCGATCGCGGAATGTTGCCCTCAATCGCAACTGCACTCGATCGCACTGCTTCTGCGCTCGATCGCAGTGCAGGCAGCAACTCTTTGCTCTTTTAAGCCCAACAGCTCCCAAAGTGCTTCTTTTTATTTAAAGACCTACAAAACATAGAAAACCCAGAAAACACATAAAATAAAGTGAAATAACACAAATAAGGACCTAACAACTGTAAATTAAGGGGCTTAAATATGACTATTTAAGCACTTATCAATATGCTTTGAACAATATTTGAGGGCTTTTGTACATGATAATCCTAAACTTTGGACTAGTTACTTACCTTGGGTTGAATTATGGTATAATAAAAATTATCATTTAGCTATTGGTATGACTCCCTTTGAAGCAGTATATGGGAGACTTTTCCTTATGTTCCAGAATACATCAAGGAGTCTTCTAATGTGGAAGTAGTAAACCACCACCTGACTACCAGAACTGAACTCTTGTAGCAGCTGAAGAGTAACTTGCTCAAAGTCAGCCTAGGATGAAAGCTCAAGTATATAAACACGGAAAAGATTTGTCATTTAATGTTGGTGATTAGGTACTTGTCAAGTTGTAGCCTTATAGAAAAACTTCTGTAGTTTATAGAGCTAACAGAAAACTAAGTAAAAGGTACTTTGGACCATACCAAATTCTTCATACAGTTAGGAAGGTAGCTTACAAGTTGAACTTACCAGAGGAAAGAAAAATACATCTTGTCTTTCATATCTCCTAATTCAAACCCTTCACCGATTCTAACTCACCTCCACAGGCTGTTCTCTTACCTCTAGATAGTATCAATATCTAGCCTATTATTTTACCATTTGCTGTGTTAGCTCAAAGACAAATAATAGTCAAGGGGCAGCTCATTCCTCAAGTACTAGTATAATGGGAGAGATTGTTACATGAAGAGACTTCTTCGGAGAAAGTCTATGATTTACTAAAGGCTTACCCTCACTTGAACCTTAAGGATAAGGTTCTTTTTATGGGGAAATGAATGATATAGCTCAAGAAGAAGACAATGATAAGGAACTAAGGAAGCAAAAGGCAGAAAAAGAGAAGTTGAAAAAAGTTAAGGCTGCAACTAAGGTAAATGGAGATAGTTTTGAAACCAATCTAGGACTTAGGAGAAGCACTAAAATAAAAAGGAAACTAGATTAGTATTAACTGCAGAGGAGGTTTTAGAAAGGGTTAGACAGTGGAGAGTTAGTTACAAGTTAGTTATAGTTTCTCAGTTCTTGTTAAAGAAGTTGTTATTTGTAACTATTATCTGTTTAGCATTGTAACTAGTATAAATACTTGTATGATTATGAAGAGAAAATAAAGAAGAATTTTCCAGGGGAATTCTAGTAAGAATTTCCTAGGAGTTAGTCACTTTCTCAAAACAGTGGCCTTTCTAATAACTTCTCCCTAAAATAGTTTCTAACATATGATCACTAGGGAGCGCCTAAGAAAGTGATGAGGCACTTGCAAAGGACAAAGAACAATATGCTTGTCTATAGGAAGGTGGATAATCTTGAGGTGATAGGCTACTTTGACTTGGATTTGGCTGGTTGTTCGGATGACCTGAAATCCACTTCAGGATGCATTTTCACCTTAACTGAATGAGTTATTTCCTAAAAAGTGTGAAACAGATGATTACTACTTCTTCAACTATGCAAGCGAAGTTGTAGCTTGTTATCAGGCATCTAAACAAGCTTATGGTTGAGAAATTTTATTTCAGGGCTTATTCTAGTTGACTCCATCTCTAGACTACTAATGATTTACTATGACAATAGCTCTGCTATGTTGTTTTTGAAGAACAAAGAGACATCATTGTGGAGTATAATCAAACGGAGAACATGGTAGGTTTATCCTCTTGCCAAACGCCTGAGAAATATTATTTTTAAGCAATATATTGATAGTATGGGTGTTCTAGAGTCCTTTGATGTACTTGGTTAGTAGGAGTTATTTATGTTTTAATATTTTTTATTATTGTGTTTATGTAATTTTAGAACCCATTATGTTTTGGGCACAATTGTTAGATTTTATGATATTAATTGATAATCATTATACATATTTTCATTCATATTATGTTATCTTATCTCTATATATGTAAGAATGCATTTGAACGTATGACCTGTCATGTTGTGAAAACTTAAAACTTGGTGTCAGTTTTGATTTTTGTTGTGTATGTCTCTTGGCTGACACCATCTTGAGACCTCTAGGTATTTTGGTTGTAGACATACCATGTTGTTGATAACTTCTCTGGCCTATTAATAGGAATTTTGTATGGAGAGTCATGTTGAGGATTGACAATAGAAATATCATATTTTTAATCACTAGCGGGATGTTATTTTCTTGCTACACTACCACATTGTATCCATGTCAATGAAACCATTTGCATGTATAACCATGGATTAATCTTGTGTGAATAATAGAGCACAATGGCTTCCATGATTCAGTGTTTGGTGTTTTCATGGGACTAGGTCGTTTAAGATGTTGTCTTAAAGGACTATATTATTTTCTAAAATGTGGCCACAATAAAATCAAGTTTACTGACACGAGAGTCATTTTAAATTGAGTAATAAATTTTATAGTGATTTTGGTTTTATAAAACCAGGTCAACAGATTTGGTCCAATGAGAAAAGTACGAGAGCCCATATGTTATTAATCGGTGATCATGTGGCTTGAGCTTGTACACATCTTAATTTAATTAATGTGAGTCAGTAGCTAGTGTAGGCCTTAGTCCAATATTGGCCTGTCGATGAAAGGGCCCATTTGGACTCTTAGTAACTAAGGTTACTGATGTGTATATAAACATACTAGGTCCCCTCTATGGCTCCCTACCATGTCTGAGTATTCAGTTTTCTATGCATCTGAAAAAGCTACTATTGTGGGAGTATTAAGAGGAAGACCTAACTCTGATCAAGTTTTTGTTGTAAGGTAATTCAAGTTTTTGCTATGACGATGGCTCAATCAATTATTCGATTTACTTATGAAATTATCTATGTTCTAAATTTCATGTATGATATTATTATTATGTTTATTTTGTAAAACTTAAATATAATCTAAACATTCTAAACAATTTAAATAGCATATAGATCAAATGCGGAATTATAAGGACTGTAAACATACCTCTGGTCATTGAAGCTTTTCAATTACACAATCTACTATTCTCTCGGTATTGGTTCTTCTAGACTCTCAGAACTCTCCAATTTGATGGTGTATGAAAGAAAAAATAAGTAGTCCCGAGTCTAGGGACCAAACTTGTATTTATACTTGTTCTCCCATCAAGAACGTCCGTATGTATTCCATACGTTTGTTACCACAATCAATGGGCAGCCAAAAGGTTGAGGTAGCCAAAAGGTTCATGGGCAGCCAAAAGGTTGAACATGAACCATAAATGGGATTGGTTACTTTCTCCCACTTGGTCCATACATTTAACCTAACTTAATCCTATTGATTATATTTTAAGAAGTAAATACATGAATCATGGCGATAAGTCCTCTAAGAATGAGTATTACCTTCCATGTATTACGATGCATTTAGTTCCTCAAGTATTATTCTTTATGTGGCAACATTTCTTAATGAATAAACCCTATGTTTATTCTTGGTCCTACACAGATGAATTTTCTTAAAGAAATTAAGGTGCACATGAATATGAGAAAACATCAAAATATATAAGAGTTTCATTAATAAACTATATGTATACAATTACAAAATGGAACCAAGTCCCATTTTCTCTATATGATCCTTGAATTTCAAAGGTGGTGTGCCCTTAGTCAAAGGATCAGCACACGTTTTCTTTTGGCTAAATACTTAATGTCGATGTGTTTACTTCAACTTCCACTTTTATTGTTCTTAGCCATAAAGACAGCAGCTAAATTGTCGCAGAAAATTCTCAATGGCCTAGATATAGAATCCATGACTCTAAGTCCAGAAATGAAAGTCCTAAGCCATACATCATGTAAAGTAGCCTCAAAATAAGAGACAAACTTGGCTTCCATTGTAGAAGTAGCAGTCAATGTCTGTTTGACACTTCTCTAAGAAACAGCTCCACTAGCCATCAGAAAAATGTACCCTGATGTTGATTTACGTGAATCAACACAGCCAGCAAAGTCTGAATCAGAGTAGCCAATCACATCCAGATTATCTGTCTGTCTATATATAAGCTTATAGTCTTTAGTTCCTTGAAGATACCTCATTACTCTCTTTGCAGCTCTCTAGTGGTCCATATCTGGGTTACTTTGATATCACCCTAGCATCCCTACAACAAATGCAATTTCAGGTCTAGTGCAGACCTGAGCATACATAAGGCTTCTGACTGTAGAAGCATATGAAATATTCTTCATGGATTCCTTCTCAAAATCATTCTTCGGGCATTGGTTCAAATTGAACCTATCACCCTTCACAATGGGAGCTACACTTGGTGAACAATCTATCATCCAAAATCTCTCTAAAACTTTGTTGATATAGGTTTCTTATGACAAATCTAAAACACGTCGAGGTCTATCTCTATGGATCTTAATGCCAATGACATAAGATGCCTCACCCATATCTTTCATATCAAATTTTTTAGAGAGAAATTGTTTCACCTGATGCAGCAAGCCCTTATCATTGGTTGCAAGAAAAATATCATCCACATATAAAAAAAAGAAAACAAATTTTACTCCCACTGACCTTCTGATATATACATTGATCCATGAGGTTTTCAACAAAACCAATTGAAGAAATTACTTCATGGAATTTTGAAATACCATTGACGGGAGGCTTGTTTTAAACCATATATGGATTTCTTAAGCTTACAAACCAAATGCTCACCATCATTAAAGGAGAAACCTTCAGGTTGTTTCATATAAACCTTCTCCTCTAGATCTCCATTAAGAAATGTGATTTTCACATCCATTTGTTGCAACTCAATGTCAAAATGAGCAACTAATGCCAAAATAATATGAAGAGAATCTTTCTTAGATACAAGAGAGAAAGTCTCTGTGTAATCGATTTATTCTTTTTGAGTAAATCCCTTAGCAATGAGTCTCGCTTTGTATCTCTCAGTGTTGCCTAATGAATCTTTCTTGGTCTTAAAGACCCATTTGCAACCAATGGCCTTTGCCCCATTAGGAAACTCTATAAGATCCCAGACTCCATTTCTTTTCATGGAATTCATCTCTTCCTTCATGGCATCGTGCCACAAGGTTGACCTTTTGCAACTCATGGCATGTTAAAAGGTTTTAGGATCATTTTCGGCTCCAAAATTATAGTCAGATTCTTGTAGATACACAATGTAATCACTAGGAATTGCTGATCTTCTGTCTCTAGCAGATTTTCTTAATGTTGTACTAATGTCTCCCAGGGGAGCTTGTGGTTCAACTGGTTGTTCAGGAGCTTGTGGTATTTCCTGAACTACTTGATCTATTAGAATGTTGTCAGCAGCTTGTGGAACCTCAATGATTGATTGGTCAACACGAGCTTGTACTTGAGGTGTGCTATGAACTATAACCAATCTATCGTTTGATGAAGGTTGAGATTCTATATGATCATGTGCAAGTTCTGTATGATCATGTGGAGGAACTAAGTTCCTGAATAGATCCCTCCCACTGATCATGTCATTCTCTAGAAATTTAGCGTTTCTTGATTCCACAATCCTAGTAGTGTGAGTTGGACAATAAAACTTGTAACCCTTGGACCTTTCGGCATATCCAACGAAATACCTACTAATGGTCCTCGGATCTAGGTTCTTCTGTTATGGGTTAT
The DNA here is from genome assembly GCA_023935145.1 of Bretschneidera sinensis. Classification (NCBI taxonomy): domain Eukaryota; kingdom Viridiplantae; phylum Streptophyta; class Magnoliopsida; order Brassicales; family Akaniaceae; genus Bretschneidera; species Bretschneidera sinensis. The sequence goes on along the minus strand of CM043700.1, from coordinate 56,932,257 downwards.
AAATCCTCACCTCAGATGGACATCCCCAAACGCACATATGTCACAAACTCGGTTTCCAACCTTTCCATAATTCAAATGGTGTCTTGCGAACAGCCTTAGTTGAAACTCGGTTTAATATATACGCAGCCGTCTTTAGTGCTTCAGTCCACAAGGATGGAGGAAGGTTGGAGTTGCTAAGCATACTCCGCACCATGTCCATCAATGTTCGGTTTCTTTTTTCTGCAACACAATTCTAGCTCGGGGAACTAGGCATAGTGTAATGGAAAACAATCCCATGTTCTTGAAGAAACTTGGCAAAAAGGCCAAGTGCTTGTCCACTTTCTGTGTATCTACCATAATATTCTCCATCTCTATTAGATCTCACAATTTGTATTTGCTTTCCGCATTGGTTCACAACTTCAGACTTAAAGACTTTGAAGGCATCCAATGCTTCATTCTTTTTATGATGCAAATAGATATACATATATCCTGAGTAATCATCGATAAAAGTGACAAAATATTTCTAACCATATGCATCCATGTCTGGACAACATATATCAGTATGAATGATTTCTAATATGTCCAAACTCCTATTAGCACCTTTCTTGGACTTGTGGGTCTGCTTTCCCTTAATGCAGTCCACACAAGTCTCAAAATCAGTATAATCTAGAGTACTAAAGACCCTTTCATTCACTAATCTCTTAATTCTTTCTATGAAGATATGTCCTAATCTTCGGTGCTATAACTTAGAGGAGTCCTCGTTAATATTACACATTTTAACACCAGTTTGAACATGCATTGAACTATAAGTGGCATCATTTTGCAAATAAAGACGATCAAGACCATCAGACAAAATACAATTCCCAAATCAATCAGTTTTATAAAATAAATTGAAAGATGTGTCTTGAAAATTAAAGGAATATCCAAATAGTATAAGTCCGAAAACAAAAATCAAGTTTCGTGAGAAACTTGGTACATAAAAGGTCATTTCCAATTTTAAAATAAAGCCACTACTTAAAGTTAAAATGCAAGTACCAATTGCCTCCACATGTGAGCCCATCTTGTTGCATGATAAGATGCTTTGCTCACTTCCCACTGGCTTCCTCAGGTTTTGCATATCCTGCAAGGAGTTTGCAATATGGATTGTAAATCCAGAATCAATCCACCAGGTGTTAATATTAACATTAACCATAATAGATTCATAACAAACAAATGAGGTTGGATTACTTTTCTTCTCAAGCCATTTTTGGAATTTGATGCATTCCTTCTTCATATGTCTTTTCTTTTTACAAAAGAAACACTTTTCTTCTTTCTTGATATCAGCTTGAGGTGGTATTTTACCTTTCCCCTTCTGATTAGCTTTGTGATTGGCTTGAGATTTGATAGGTTTAACTTTGTCCTTCCCACGGGTAATAGCCAGCATTGCACTCTCACCCAATTCCATCACAATTCTCTCTTCATCTTGAACACACATGGTAATTAATTCATTGATTGACCATTTATCTTTATGTGTGTTGTACAAGATTTTGAAAGGCCCGTACTGAGTTGGAAGGGTGTTCAGAATGTCGTGCACCAGGAAGGACTCCGACATATCAACCTCAAGTTTTTGAAGTTGAGCCGCAATGTCACGCATTTGCATTATGTGCTCGCGCACACCTTTTACGCTGATGAGTCTAAGGGATGATAATTTCATTATCAGGGTGCTTACCAAGCCTTTTCTGAAGTGACAAATTGATCGTCAATGGCTTTCCGCAAATCACAGACTTTCTCATGCTGGTCGACAGAACCACTTATACCAGCAGTTATCTTAGTCTTGATAAACATCACATTGAGCCGGTTGGATCGCTCCCATCGCTCATATAGCGTGACCGCAGCTGGAGTGCTGTTATCGGTGATTGCAAGTGGTTCATCCTTCCTAATAGTATAATCTATGTCCATCCACACTAGATGGAGGAGAATCCTCTCCTTCTATACCTTATAGTTTTCTCCCCTAAGTTTGGATATGTTACAACAGATATCAGAAAAACTAGTGGGTTGACTAATTGCATAAAGTCCAAAAGCTTACGTCAAGATTTGAGGTCTAATTTTTTAAATTGCATGTTTTACCAATGTAAAAACATGCTGAAATTGAATCTAATTTCATTAAAAATTTACCTATGGACTAAATTTTTAATTCAATAAGATTCTTTATACTTTATGATAGATTTTATCAAACTATTTTTACTAAATTCATAATGTATATTATGATTATAGTTTGATGTTTTTCTATCTTTAAACTTTATGATACAACTGTTAAATTAATTCTTCCTAACTCTTGTGGGTAAATTAAGAAAAACTAATTTTAATATATTTCCTAATTAATTAAATAAACATAATAAAATCCTTGTGGGGCAAAATCATTATATTTATATAATTAATTACAATTAATGTCCATTATGTGATCCTAATCCACTTAATATATAATTTTATATAATTAAAGATGCTGTGGCTACTCTTTAAATATTTAAAATTATATGGTTCACTAGACATTTATATTTACTATATTTTAGGCTCTACTTAATACCTAAGAACAATTACGCAGTAGTATAATAGGCAATCACTAAAAGTACTCCCAGGATAATTGGTCAGGACAAAGCCTCATTAAAAAAGAATCCTTAGACAGAGCATTGTCCCAGATCATGCTATTTTATGCCTACTACAAATTGTTTATGAATTATTCATAATATTTTAACTTAATTGTTCATACTAATATATTATGAACCTTAATGTGTTATTCACAAATTAAGTTTTATGAGAATAACCTAAGTTTACATAATCTAATAATATCTAAACTTAATAATATGTTATCATATGTAAATAAAATTCTCATAAATAAAACAAAAATTGCATAATTAAACATAATATTATGCACTTAATTTAATTCATTGCATAAAATAAACTCATTCTAAAATCATGAATTGAAAAACAAAAAATCACGCTAAATATGAGCATTTAATCAAATTGCATATACAGAACTAACATAAATAGTATATATGCATAATCTTAATTTGAGCAAAATAATCACAAAAATTAAAAATAAATGTCCAACATTAAATTATTTAAGCACTAAAACTATATAAACTTAAATTGCATGCATAACTAAAAAAAAGTTATACATACAAAGCAACATAATTTTAAGCACATAAATAAAATAAATACTTATAAGGGTTCATAAACATTATTTTTGCAAATAATTACAAATCGCATGCAAAATTGTGAAAATCCATAAAATTAGGCCAAAATCTGAACTTCCAAATATATGTATATATATATATATATATATATAGTATTTCTGGAAAGTTACTGAATTTGGAAACTGCAAGATACTTTCCTAAACCAGTTATCTTCAACCTTCAGCTGGGTCATTTTTAACCCGTTTTCAAAACCTAACTAAATCTTGGCTTCCAGGATACTAAGGCAAGATTTTAAAACTCATAAATACTAGAAATAAAATTTCCTAATGATTTCTAATATTATTTTCCATCAAAAAATTCTCAAAAATCAAACTTTGAAATCAAATTATTTTCGGGTATAAAACGAAAGTTTTACAAATTGCTTAATCTTTAAAGCAGAGGCAAGCAATGCTCTGATAGAAAATTTAAAAATTAAATATAATCTAAACATGTTAAACAATTTAAATAGCATATAGATCAAATGCGGAATTACAAGGACTGTAAACATACCTCCGGCCATTGAAGCTTTTCACTTACACAATCTGCTATTCTCTCGGTATTGGTTCTTCTAGACTCTCAGAACTCTCCAATTTGATGGTGTATGAAAGAAAAAATGAGTAGTCTCGAGTCTAGGGACCAAACCTGTATTTATACTTGTTCTCCCATCAAGAACGTCCGTATATATTTCATACATTTGTTACCACAATCAATAGGTAGCCAAAAGGTTGAGCCAACCAAAAGGTTCATGGGCAGCCAAAAGGTTGAACATGGACCATAAATGGATTGGTAACATATTTAACCAACATTATACATTTGGGATATGACTCTCCGAGCCTCGAGCTTTGTGAAAAGGGACCTCTGCCTGCGAGAAACGACTTTTGTCTACAGAAAGTGACCTCTGCCTTTGAGTTCTTCCATGAAGGACAAAATCGTCAGTCTAAAAGGTGGTGAATCTATTATTACACTCAAAGTAGGTTTAGTTCCTATACTGCCCATGGGTAGCGAACCAAGTTTCTAATTCTTATTAGACTAAGTGATTTTGTCACATCAGATGCCCCTTACTCCCTAAGAAGATCTGGGGAGATTCTTAAGGGATTAGAAGCCTTTCTTGCTACCTCAATAGGACCAAAGTCATAGGTTTGGTTGTGAGAAATTGCTTAGTTGAAGCTTTAATTCTACATTGATGGGGACTATGTGGCTCGAGCCTCAGTTATCTTATAGTAAGAATTGTATGCTTGAAATTTGTTTCTTGTTTGAATCGAGGTAGAGCTTGTAAGACTTTGGAAGCACTTGTTTTCACACTAATAGGAATTTATTGGCTATAGTAAGTTTTTGGAAAAAAACAATACAACTGGAGTCGTTATTCTTGTTTATCTAGAGTGAAACATCATGGTTTTGAAATTCCTTGCTAGTACTCGAGGAGCGTTTGTTCGGGTGAAGTTACAATCCCTATTTAGCTGGGGATTGTCGGACTAAAATCATAATTCTTTACTGATATGAGATGGGATTGTACAACCGTGAAGGTTTTTAACCCTTGCTTCAGTAGGGATTTCGTTGGTTAAAGTCTGAACTCCTGTTGACCCAGGGTTGAATTTTTTGGCTATAAAATTCGAAATTCCACGTTGGTGGGATTTAAGTGACTAAAACCATTGTAGGTACAACTCTTTTTCGCCTGAGAACCATGCATCCGGCTCATTACACAAGGCCACTCCCCTTAAAGAAAGTAGATATGGTGAGGGTGCGGATTACGATGAGTAGGCATATGGAAACCAGTGAAACCTACCAAGTCTAATATAAACCCTTTATAAGTAATAAGGAGGCTTCCATGATGGGTGCACTTTTAATGTATTAGACAATGGGCCATTTGTCATCTAAGCACAAAATAGGGATGACGGGTAAAGAACCACCATTTGACCTTGAAAGGGGTAAAATCCCTTGTCATTGGTCTACATGAGAAGTTCCAAAGCTCGGGAGATTTAGATGCAAAAAAAAATGAGGATTTAAAGCTCTCTCTCTTATCTAGAACGAAGTCTAGCATTTTGTGTTTCAAGGGAATTAATTAAAATTTTAATTCAAGTATTATTATCATACACTACTAGTAAAACCAAGCACAAATTTTGCAATTTTTATTCAAACAAAGCAACACCAAATATTAACTTTAAAGTAATGTGGTAAAAGTAAGTATATAATGGAAATAAGTTACTTTGACTATGAAGAAAAAAATATTAAAACTACTTGCAAAGTATGGATGAGAAGTAAATTAAAGTGCACGAATTTAAACTAGGTGGATTAATTATGTAAGTTAAACTAGATGGATTGAGACTAAATTATTTTAAACTAGATGAATTAAACTTGGAGACTAAATTGAATGAATTAAACTAAGCTACTTTAAACTAGAGGATTTAAAAAAATGAATTAAGCTAAATAGATTTAAACTAAACTATCTTAAAGATGAGATTCAAAATAACTAGTAACTAGTAACATTTTTAATGGGCCAAAGGGGGCCCAAAATTAACAAGGACCAAGAGGGCCCAAAATTCTTCTTAAATAATTAAAATTCACATGTAATTAATGACAACTTAAAATAAAATATCTAACTTAGAGAACATAAAAAATCTTAAGATACTAAACTAAAGGAAAGAACTTTAAAACTACTATTAGTTTAACATTCCATTTAATATAGAGACAACATTATGACTAGTAGCTAACTAAAGAAAGACTTATAACTAGTGAAAGATAAAATGCTAAGAAATTAGTAAATATCTTGAGATTAAATTTTTTAAGTTAGCTAAATTAATCTAGTCTATTTTCATATTGGTCTAAACACATGAATCATGCTAGCAATTTATTTTGCAAAAAGTAAAAGCTTAACTAACCTTTTTTGGCAAAGGAAAATTTCCACGCGCAGATATTATCCTCGGAGATCTTTGCGCTCTTATGGACTTAGTTAAGTTAGAAGAATGATTCTAATGAAGATTATAAGACTAAAAAACAAAAGGTGGCCAAAAATGATGAAGAATTCTCATGTAACGCCCGTATTTGTAAAGAAAGGGTTAAGATGTACTTTAATAAATATGATATGATATATATATATATATATATATATATATATATATATATCACTACAAGATAATTAATATTTGCCGGCGCTTTATTTCTGACGCTTGACAAAAGCACTGCAATATATAACCGCCGACGCTTTACTGGTTTCCTTGAAGCGCCGCAATATTCAAAGAACATTTAACGGCGCTTCAAAGCGTCGTTATATGCGAATCAAATTACATATTCTGGTGCTTATATGCCGGCGCTTGAAAGCGTCGAAATATGAAATGGGTTTCGAACATATACCGGCGCTTTGCCGGTATATGTTCGAAACCCATTTCATGCCAAAATATGACGATTAGCATATACCGGCACTTTTAAGCACAACAATATGACAAGGAGCATATTCTGGAGCTTCAAAGCACCGGTATATTCAAAAAAATTCACATATAAAATGTAGCTTGCCGCGATTTCCCCCAAATTTTTTCTCTGCTCCCACTCTATCGCGCCACCGTCCATTCCGTGAAGAACCACGAACCATTATCGGGATTGCGGCTGGCTTTCTCCTATCCAATGTCAGTTTCTTCCCCAACCCTTCTGACCCAACCCTCTAGCTCAACCACATCTGGGTCAATTCATCCCCGAAACTTATCCACGACCTCTCTTTCTCTCTCACCATCAAGGAGAGCTCGGGCTGTTGTTCTTCAAAATTCCTCTTCAGGTACATTTTCTTGTTTAGTGCTACTAATTGGTGTTTGTTTATGATATATTATTGAGTTCTATTGGAAATTTTATCAAAAAAAAAATCACAAAAAAAGTAATGCTGAAAGATTAAACTAGATTCAACTATCAAATTGTAAGTTACATAGAGTAAGATTCTGCTCCTGTGAGCTAGTGGTAAAGAAAAAAAGAAAGGGTAGGGGAGATAGCTCTTCTATGGCTCAAAATATAAATTAAGATGGTGCTAACATTATTTAGAAATATCATTTGTTAAATGGTGGTAGATGACAGATCAAGATCAAATAGGATTGAGGCATCGATATAGAAAAAATGGAACGGGTAATGTAAATCCAAATGTCGATGCTCTGGGTGTAACATGAAATCTTAAATAGGTGGCACTGCCTTTCTATTATATTCTACAGGAGAAGTCTGGGTCAATATTGTTCTTAAAACATACTGTATGAGGTTATAGTTTCCTTGAGGATTGAACTGCCTGTAATAAGTCTTTTAACAAATTGGTGGGAATGAAACTGAAAATACACCAAAAAGGAGGCATACACTAATGATTGGATGTATATAATTGAACACCAAAAAGGATACTAGATGTATATAATAGAACACCAAAAATGAGAAAACAGAAACTAAAACTAACATTGAAAGTCTTGTTATTAGCCTTTGGCTTTGAGTTGCTCCATTTCTTAATAATATTTCTTTACTTATAAAAAAACATCGAAAGTCTTGTACATGAAGGAAACAGAGAAGGGATCCATATATGGAAATGGAAAATACACTTGAGGGACATATCAACAAAAGTGTGTATCTAGGGTTGCACATATAGTTTCTCACGAATAACCCTAAGAGTGAACAGAACTTCAGAAAGAAAGAAAAAAAAAGTGAGACACTTGGTGTTGCCCTGGAAATAGATCATCTGTCTTTTTATTTAAAAAAATATTTATTAACTTCCAATTTGATAGTTGAATCTGATGTCTTCTAAATATTTATTAACTTACAATGTGATGAGTATATGGTTAAAACTTGAAATTGATCCTATTGTCTCATCTCGATTTCATTAACTTGCAAATAGAGTTATATCGACAGATCTAGCTGGTACACCAAACCTCTAACTCCTACTGCTACATGACAGATTTCACCTCCATGTCATGATTCAATTTGCTAGATGTAAGAGCTGTGATGACTAGAAACATAGGAAAAAATTTGCATGGTAAAATGAATTGTTATGTATGCACATGAGACATCCTGAAGCATAAAAATACTGATATACGTGAAAAAATGATTTAATTATAAAAATATTAATAATTTAATTGTATATAATAATAATTATTATGATAATTTAAATAATTTTTAGAATTAATAATTATTTTTATAAGAATACAATTATTATGAATATTAATATTAAAATGTCTTATTATATTGTAATAGTATTATTATGATCATATATATTATAATGTTTATTATTATTTTTATTTCTATTTATTATAATAGTTTTTAATTATTATTATAATTAATAAATTTTTATATTATAATATAATAATTAATAATAATAATAATTTTTTTATTTCATATTTAGTAATATTATTTAGTATTATTTAAGTTTGTGATTATGCCTGCTTTTGCCAAAAATATTTCAATTCTGACTTTCTTGATATTGTTTTAGGGAAGTCTATTGGTTCATCTAAAAATAGATAAAAGTTGGAATAGATAAACCGAGGTCGAGTAAAACCTATATGGATGGTGTTGCAAACTTCATTATATTTGCATGTCAGAAAGTTTGTGGTCGTGGCAGTATTGTTTGTCCATGTAGGAGATGTGGTAATTTTTATTCATTCAAACCAAAAATTGTTCATGAGCATCTATTGTATAATGGGTTTAGTCCAGGTTACACCGAGTGGGTTTTTCATGGGGAGAAAGTCTCTTATATAGACCACACTCACACTAGTTTATGACCCATTAGTGTTCCAGTTGGCCTCATGGGATGAGATGACGTGTTGGGTTTGCTCCGAGGTGCCTTCGAGGTAACTTGTGAAAACCCAAACAATGAACCGGTAAGTTCAAGAATCATAGTGGGATCTTCGAATGAGCATGTTGAAGAGCGACAGGCTCATGGTGGGTTTGAGTTCAATAATTGTGGTGATCCTTCACACGTCGAACACCCAGTTTGTTCTGCTATTGATGAGACGACTCAGTATCGTAATTTGATGAAAGATTAAGATATTGAACTTTATCCTGATTGTCAGAATTTCACAAAGTTAAGTTTTATATTATATTTACTACACCTCAAATGTTTGAATGGGTGGTCTGGTAAATCTCTTACTATGTTGCTTGAGTTTATCAACATGGCATTTTCGATGTGTGCTCCATTGCCATCAAATTATTATGAAGCCATGAAGAATATCAAAGGATTGGGTCTAGGCTATGAGAAGATTCATGTTTGTCCTAATGAATGCACACTGTATTGGGGTGAGCATGTGAATGATGAATTTTGTCATGCGTGTGGTGTGTCGCGGTGGGTTAAAAACAATGCTGATGATGAGGATCCGTTGAATGAGATGGATGGTCAATCTAAAAAGAAAAAGCCAGTTAAAGTATTGCATTATTTTCCGTTTATACCGAGATTGAAGAGGATATATATGTCATCTAAAATGGCTTTGTTAATGAGATGGCATGATAAAGATCGGACAAAGGATGAGATTTTAAGACACCCGACGGATGGATTAGCCTGGAATGAATTTGATACTTTGTATCCCGATTTTGCAGCTGATCCTCGGAGTGTTAGGCTTGGCCTAGCTAGTGATGGGTTCAATCCCTTTCGAACTATGAGTTCAACTTATAGCACATGGCTCGTTCTTTTGGTCCCATACAACTTACCACCGTGGCTTTGCATGAAGCAAACATCCTTTATCCTTTCAATGGTTAGTCCTGGTGAGAAAAGCCCCGGTAATGATATTGATATCTTTTTGCAGCCTCTAATTGAAGAGTCGAAACAATTATGGGATGGTGTTGATGCGTTTGATGCGTCCACCAATCAAAGCTTTAAGCTTTGCACTTCTCTTCTTTGGACCATTAATGATTTTTCAGCATATGCAAACTTATCTGGTTGGAGCACCAAGGGTTGGGTTGCTTGTCTATGTTGTGGGGAATCTACACATTCTGTATGGTTAAAGCACAGGGGTAAGTTTTGCTATATGGGTCATCGTCGATGGTTAGCAGAAAACCATGAGTTTCGTTTTCAAAAGGATCAGTTTGATGACACCATAGAGTTGGGATCTGCTCCTGTTCCACTATCTGGGCACGATGTTTTAAGACAACTACAGGGTGGAAACTATAGCTATGGTAAAACCTCGAAGCCTTCTAAGAAGAGGGTAAGAGAGGATGTTGGTACCTACGGGGCAAGTACTAGTGGATGAAGTTGATAACCTTTTTGAGGGTGTGGACGATTTCCTTGAAAATGTTGATAATGAGGATATTCCCATGGATGAGGGAGTTGTAGATACGTTGTGGAAAAAAAGAAGCATTTTTTTTGAGTTACCATATTGGAAAGACAATCTATTGCGTCATAATTTAGATGTGATGCATATAGAGAAGAATATATATGATAATTTGATTGGAACAATATTGAATATAGATGGTAAGACTAAAGATAATATGAAGGCATGCCGCGATCTCGAGGAAATTGGTATTAGGAAAGACCTCCATTTAGTTGTTCTTCCTAATGGAAAAGATTACTCGCCCCCAGCATGCTACACTATGTCCAAGAAGGAGAAGCAGAATTTCTTGACAATTTTGGCAAATCTTAAAGTTCCTGATGGGTATGCATCAAACATCTCGAGTGTGTCAACCTAAAGGATCGTAAGCTGTTAAACTTAAAGAGTCATGACGGTCACATATTGATGCAAGAAATCCTTCCGATTGCCTTAAGAGCATCTTTGCCTAGATATGTTATAGCAGTTGTGTCTGAGTTATCATCATTTTTCAAAGCTTTATGCACTAAAGCCCTTGGTCCCCATAAGCTTGACTTATTGGAGTCGCGTGCTGCTTTGACACTCTGCCATTTGGAGAAAATATTCTCCCCGGGTTTCTTTACCATTATGGTTCATCTTATCATTCACTTAGCCTATGAGGCTAGACTTGGGGGTCCCGTACACTACAGGTGGATGTATCCTGTTGAGAGGTTAGATGTTCAAAGCTATTTTGTGCACTTTGTTTTTTTTTTGTTATATATTGGATACTTAATTTATCTTTAATTTTTTGGCTTTGCAAGGTATTTAGTGCACTTGAAATCTTACGTACGTAATAGAAGTCGATCCGAGGGGTCAATTACTGAAGAGTACAATGGGGAAGAGTGTCTAACATATTGCTCCAAATACTTCAAAGGTGTAGAGATAAGATTCAACCGCCCCCAAAGGAACAATGATACTGTAAATTTTCCAGATGAATACATGTTCTCCTCTGGTGGACGGATAATGGGAAAGATTGTGAGTGATGAGCTCGATGATATGTCATTGGCTCAATCACATCGTTATGTGTTGCTCCATAATGATAAACTTTTTGACCTTCGTAGGTTAGTATCAATAAAGGAACTTAATTACTAATAATGTGTTTAAATTGAGTTTTTATTATCTGTTGTTATCACTGCGATGGCTAACAGTTACATAAAAACATCAATTATTTCAGCGAATTTTTTGCTACTCAAAGGCTAACCAACCGTTTCAATCGACCAATACAAAGTCTCAAACAAAAATGGTTGGTTGAGAAATTTCCCTTATGGCTTATGAGACAGGTTAGGCATAATAACAAGAGTGTTCGAATGTTATAAGTGTTTTCAATAAAACATTGAATGTTGTTGTCTCATATTAATTGTTGGAAAATGTTTAGGTGCCATGGATGGTGGATAACAATTATTCAGATGAACTAATTGCCTTTGCTCGAGGTCCGAATAATGTTGTTAGGAGATTCAATGGATTCAACATCCACGGATTTAAATTCCACATAAAAGGACGTGAGAGGTGTAGACGATCTCAAAATTCGGGAGTTATGGTTGAAGTGGATGATCAAATGTATTATGGTGTGCTCAATGATATCATCGAGTTGGATTACTATTGGACATCTAAGATTGTGTTGTTCCATTGTGATTGGGTGGATATTAATTCACCCAGGGGTTTAAAGAAAGATGCAAGGTGCATTCTCGTGAACTTGAATAGGTTAATACACACTAGTCAGTTATTGAAGGATGACCCGTTCGTACTTTCATCTCAAGCAAAACAAGTGTTTTATGTGCAAGACGCAACAATAAAGGAATGGTATCATGTTGTGATCACAAAGCTAAGGGACCTATATGAAATTGGGAAAAAAACGCAAGAAGAGGATGATGACACTTACAATCAGTGCATCCCTTCTAATGTAATGGTAGACGATCAATTAGATTGTATCTCAACTTGGGCTAAGATGGACATTGATGAAGATACCAACTAGTTTTATGTGCATTTCCATGTAATTATATTTGGATGTGTATTTATGTGAAGGACATGTGTGTGAACGCGTTTTGTAAGGTTTTATTGTAATCTATCGGGTTACTGTTGCTTTGTATCACACATAACAAGAGTCCTGAACTTTTTTGCGTACAGTTTGTGGAATACTACTTTAGAATGTCGTAAATTTCTGTTTTGGTTGTATCATTGATTATTGCTTGTTCTTTAAATCCTATTTGAATCACTTATTTGTTCATTTGTTCTCAGGTACTCTGAAGTTATTGATTGCTGCATTTGCTGTGACCTCTTGACCATTCCTTTCTTTCAGGTGTGATTCTTCTAATTCTTGTTAACTTTTAATGCATTCTTGATAGTGTGAGATATAATCATTTTAATGTTTTTATATATACAGATTGCAAGATGTATAGGTCAAAAAATATCCCTCCATTAGTTAGAGATAACATGTCAAACCAGTATGTAGCTGAGTCTTCACACCATCAAGAAGATTTTCACTATGAGCATGAGTATTACCTTGATGATGATGATCATGACTCGTAAAATGATTCTGAGACCGATCCAATAACAACGGGAAGTGATCACAATGACAGTGAACAGTACGAGAGAATTGGTAATTTTTGTATTAGAATACATTCTCTCGATAACTAGTTTGATACCACATTGTTATACTAATTATAAAATTTATGTTTTCAATGTATAGATTCTGAAGGGAGAGTGACGAAGCAAACACGTCTCCTTAGAACCTCACAAGTGTGGTCCCTTGAACATGGGGAAAAAATTGTGGTCCACTTCAATGCAAGTTATCAACCTATTAAGAAAGGTGGCCAAATGTTAAGTAGCTGGTTGGGCAAGGTTACGAAGAGAGGGAACCTTTGTCCGCTTAATTACACGGATTGGAACAAGGTCCTTTCTAGCTACAAGAAAGACCTTGTTATATTGATTCGGGTAAGTAACAACTTAATAACCATTGATTACCTCCAATTCTTTTTGTTTTTTTTTGTATTCGTGGTGCTGTACATGCATAATCCCTAACACCAATAATGCTTATTTAACATCAATTTCCTTTCTTTGTGGTAGAAGAAGTTCCATTATCCTACGATTGAGGCGATAGACAAGATTTTGTAAAGGATGATAGGGAAAAAATGGAGGGACTACTGATATGTGCTGAAAATGGACTACATGAGGAACAAAACAAAACAATAAGTTTTGAGCAATGATGTTCTAAAAGGCGTAGATCAAGACCAGTGGAAGCAACTGGTGAACTACTGGTTCTCTGACCAGAGTGAGGTTGTTTTAAGATAATTATATTGAGTTTTTATTGTTGTTTCTATTTTTCTAATAATGACTGATTATTCAATTGGTTTATTATTGGTGTAGAAATATTCTACTATAGGGACAACAACACGTGAAAGACAACAATGTCCTCACACATCTGGTTCAAAGAGTTTTGCTAGAAGACGAGATGAATATGTGAGTTAATTTGCTTCATTCATCCAATCTGTCATTTGAGATGTAGTGTATTGAGTTACAATTTGATCTCTTTTTTCATATATGGTAGGAGATGACATATGGGAATGAGCCCGGGTGCATAGAGTTTTTTGATGAACCTTATAAACGCAAGGATGAGACTTTTATTGATGATGCATCACCACAATTTATGGTACGTTCACTGTACATTTGTTGGATGTAGTATTTGATTGAATGAAGGAAATCAGTGCACTTGTGCGAAGGTTAGTTGTTTGTTAATGTGTATTGGCAGCATTATATTGTTATGGTCTCTTTTTAAGTTTGAAGATTTGAGGAATCTTATGATTTTTCTTTAAAGAATCTTTCTCTTTCAGATGGTCGTATGGGGAAGATAACACTGAATCTTGTGGTAAGATGATGTGGTCCAATTTCATTTTGAAGAAATATGGGGCTGGATTGAATTGTGGATACAAATCCACCTAAAGAAAAGCTAAAAACTACCTCCTGCCTCCTATAGGCTAGATGACAGATATCAAGTTGTTGATAATGAAGATATTAAAATTCATCTAGGACCTTTTTGTATGTGTCACTATTAAGATCCTTTAGTCCAGCCTTACCGTAGTTTGATACAATAGATGTTGTAATGAAGGAACATAGCTGGCTAAGACAGTAACATTATGCTTCTTGTTTCCATAGCATGCGCATATCTATCTATGAGCTCAGTGTCTCAATGCATTCATGGAGCAGCCTTTGGAATAGGAAAGAGCCTGAAATAGCATTGACCATTTAGTGTCAAACTGTCTAGAAAACCTAATTCTTTAGTATATTAAAGCATTAATTTCTACAAACTATTGGGTATGTGTTGTTCAATTTTTTTTTTAGCTAGGTGCCGTGTTGCAGGGAAACATACCCACCTAATAATTTAATTCCCATAGTTTGGTTAGAGAAAAGGTCTGTTAATATTTAGGGCGGACATAAGCTGAGCTTTTGGGTACTCATGTTTGGCTTGAGCTACTTATGGTCTACTCGAACTTGAGCCGTGCATGAAAATTTAGACTCGAGCTTAGCTCGTACTCGTTTCTCAAGCATGAGTTTGATTCAACTTGAATTTAAATCAGCATCGAGCTCAGACGAGTTGGAGTTTTAAGCCTAAGTTTTTGAGCTTCGGTATATAAATTTCGATACTTCAAGCCTAAATAAAAGTAGTATGTATTTATTTTTTTTAAAATAAAAATATTTTTGAAATATATATATTTTGAAATCGAGCCGAGTTTGCGAGTTGTTAAGGTCTTTTTTTTTTATAGTAAATAAGAGAGATGAAATGCTATTTATACATCGTTAGTTCGATAATCTTATTTTTTTCCATTAACAGTCAAAGTTGGTCAAGTATATATATCTTAATTATGAGTAAAATTTATTATTAAGAATAACAGTGCTCATAAAATCATATTTGGATATTTGATATGATATTTTTGTTGTAAAGTTTAGTACTGGGAAACTAAGCATTTTTTTATGACAATGGAATTTGTTTTTTTGCATATTGCCAATGCTATCTTTGTTGTAATCATATATTCCCTCTATTAGTGATTGAGAATGATTATTATTGTGTAGTTGGAGATGAATCTATCTTATGTCAACAATGACTGCATTAGTATTTATTACTTTTGCTAATTTCATTTCTTTTCTCCATTTTCTCATGTGATTAAATTTCTGCTGATGTTGAAAATATGAACACTTGGTAGGCAGTTAACTTTATTTTGAAGTCTTTTTTTGGCCTTTTTTTTTCATTTAAAAGCTTGAAAAGTACTGATTTGTTATATGACCATAACCACTAATATAGACACTAAGAAATATATCTAATTTGGATTAATAATAAAAACGGTTTATAGTATATAAAATGGTTTTTGAAATTGTTTAAGGTAATCAAAACAGAAGGGAAAATAGTTTTTTGTTTTTATAAGTATTTTGTTTAGTTTTTATTTATGGTAACATGTGATCATAGGTTTAGCTTAGTGTTCAAATATTATTATTTTACTGAAAGACAAATGTAAAATGCATGCAGTATATTTTTATGAGCACTGCTATTCTCTATGTTGCTTTTGAAATTTTAATATTATGATTAAATCAAATTTGGATGTTTGTTTCTGTGTTGATATTTGGTAATCTTACCATGTGCTTGTCTGGTTTGTGATCTACATATTTCATATTCTCAGTATCATGTGGTCCCTTTCTTTAATAAACCTTAATGAGTTCCTTATAGAAATTTTCACTCTGTTTAACATTTCTCATATGACTTGAAAAATAGGCTCTTTACAGGCTATGATTGGATCAAAGAATATAAAACTCTCTTTGATTTACAGTTCTATTTTAGGTTGATTTGACACAATTTTTGGTTTAGACACAATTTTGGTTTAGAAAGACCTATTGGCGCTATTAGAGATAGTGAGAAACCCTAAACCCTCAATTTTTGGTTTAGATAGAATTTTTTGTAAATAATGTTGACCTCTTAGAATTTGTGGATTTTCTATCTTGTAAATAGCTTTTGGATTTGATTTGCGTTCTTTTGGTGCTTTATTAATATAATTTTACTTATAAAAAAACCCTCTTATATTCCCCAAAATAATATATGGAACAAAAGAAGTATGCTAGTGCAGTTTTGAATTAAATTTTTTGTTGCACCATGATTGACCTTTTTTTTTTCTTTCCCTTTTTCGTATATGAAGTGAATTTATTAATGTCTTTCCTAATTTAAGCTTTAGTGATTAGTTTATTCCACATTTTGTTCTACAATTAAAACTCAGAAGTTGAAAAATGAGGGGATCAATATCAGGAATGGTTTGGCATTTGACAAGAAAAAATGTTTTAGGGATGATGCTGTTGTCTGAATAGATCATATTTCAGCATAAAAAGCATCGCTGAAAATTGAAACAGCTATAGGACAGTAAAACAACTTCATGATTTCAACTTGTTCCTTTGAACTTGTGGCAGGATCTTCTAAACAATTATGAGTCAGTTTGGTTTGCAATGACTAAAACTCTAAATGAAGTTTGAGAGTGATTGATGGATTAAGTGTTTGAATTTTGTTGGTAGTACTTGTTTAAATAGTATTAAGAAAACCCCTATGTTTTCAGCACTGTGTATGAAGTTAGTGTTGCAGGAGGTACAAGAAATGTTGCATCTGGTTTGAAACATTTATCACCATGTTCACCAATTGAAACTTCTTTTGAAAACTATTATAGTTAGAAGACCATGGTTTTGAAACATTTCCCTTTTCCATCCCTTTGTATTTCTGGTTGACTACTGATTGAATGAAAGTAGTTAAAATTGGTTGTGAATTGGCTACATTGTTTGGATTGTATATTTGTTTTTCTTGCAGGAGGTTTTATGGAAAAATAGGGGAAATTCTGCCCGTTTTTCTATAAAATATGATAAGTACCTTTTGTTTTATGTATATTTCGCTGTAATTAGCTACTAAATATTGGGATGAGTTTAATCTTTATTGTTTCTTAATTGTAGGTGACAGCTGAAGCTCGTGTTGCTGAACTTGTTGCAGCTTCAGGATCCTCTGATGCTAGCAATAATTTAGCAATACAAAATGAAGTCTTCACCGAGCTTATGGGTGAATAGAGTTTCGGTCGTGTCCGAGGTCAGGAGTTTTGGAGTTACACCCTCTGCTGTGTTTTTCAGCTCAAATGAGGAATGAAATGGGATACTATGGGGCTTATGCTAAAGAGATAAATAGTCTGAGAGCACAAATGGAAGAAACCAATCAACAGCATGCGCATCAGATTGAACAGTATGCACATTAGATTGAACAGCAGTCGCATCAGATTGAATAGCGGTCACATCAGATTCAAGAAATTACAGCTAAGCACATGATTAAATGAACAGTATGCAATCCCAAATGGATGAGCTGAAGTCTTTACTAAAACAATTGGTTAGTAGAGGACCTCAAAATTGATGTCAAGTGTGATGCCCTATGATTGTGTTTTTTTTTTTTTTTTTGTACATAAGATGACTTTTGTACTGAGTAAAAGAATTTTTATGGATGATGATATATTTTGTATATTGAAAAACATTTTGAAATTTTATGGTACATTTTATATATTGAAGAACATTTTTAAATTTTATATTACATTCTATTTATTGAAGGGTTTATTTTATTGTACAATATTAAACCAAAATAATGTGAAAAAAAAAAATTAAAACAATTATATATACCGGCGCTTGTAAGTGCCAGTATATTGCAGTGCTTAAAAGCGTCGGTAAACCCAAAATAACGTGAATTAAAACTGTTATATATACTGGCGCTTATAAGCATCGGTATATTGCGGCGCTTACAAGCGCTGAAAGAATAGACACATTGCGGCGATTAGAAAAAGCGTCGGTATTTGCGCTTCGACACCATACATACCGGCACTTTATCCGGCGCTTACAATAAGCACCAGTAATGCATATTGCGGCACTTTAAAGCGCCGAAATATGCAAAAAAAAAAAGCGCCGGCGTTTGCTTAATATGTTGTAGTGTATATACGAAAGATTTAATGTGGAGAGGAATGTGATGCTGTATGTAAGACAGCATCACAAAGTGTTGGCAACATTTTTTTTGGGGGGGGGGGGGGTGGGGGGCGGGCAAGTGCTGAGTATGTGTTCAAAAGTTGCTTTTATATATATATATATATAGTTTTAGGTTTTTTTTTATTAATTACTTACCAAATCCTGTTTGGTTTTCTTTCAACTACGATTCAAATTACTCTCTTTCTTTAAACATTTGGGGACCGAAAGAAATGTTGAAAAAGAAAAATTTTGAAAGAGTTTACGGGAGAATTTTATAGAGAACCACGGGAAGCTTTAGGAAAAACAAAAGGTAATAACGTGAAGTTTATTTTTAAATTTAGCATATATGAAATTTTCTGGAATTCAAAGTGGGAATTTTAAAAGGGTGTCAATTATGGAAGAATTAAGGAATAAATTAGAAATTTAATATAAATATTATGTCAAGTGTTGACAATCAGCAACCGGGGGAAATTGCTGAGAGGAGTAGAAAAGATAAAGTGGTGATCCACGAGTAGCTCTAAGTGCTACGTGGTGAGTTAGATTTACTTTAAGTAATCAAGATAAATATGAAATATATAGTGATAATATTAGATTAAATCATTAACTTATGATTTGATGATAGATGAAAGTTGGTTGATAGGTATAATAGGAATAGTGGATGTGTAGGGAATTATTTTATAAGAAATAATATTATTGGAATAACGAGTCATTTTAATAATAAAGGCGATAAGTGAAATTCTTGATGAGCTATGGTTGATGATTTGAAATGATTTATGAGGAGAGGAAATTTAGTGGATCTTGATGAGCTATAGTTGATGATTTGATATGATTTATGAGGAGAAGAATTTAGTAAAATGTTTCAAATAATAATTTGAGAATAATCAGGATAGTTAATTTAAATATTCGAATTCATGTTTGTTTCTATATTATTGTTCATATGCATATAAATGAAAATAAAAGGATCGGGAAGGTAGTCGGTCTAAATGAAAATAAAAGAACCGGAAGGGTAGCCGGTCTAAATGAAAACAATGACAACAGGTATGTGTTGGAAATAAAAGAACTGGGAGGGCAGCTAGTCTAAATGAGAATAAAAGAACCGGGAGGGCGGTCGGTCTAAATGAGAAAGAAAGAATCAGGAAGGCAACCGGTCTAAATGAGAATAAAATAGCTGGGAAGGCAGTCGGTCTAAGATAAAAACATGTCGACATGTAGGAAGACGTTCCCAATAATAATAACATTTAACTTAACGCATTGCAAATATTGATTGTTATTGCTTGATATGTTAAAATGCTATTTATGATTGTAAATCTATTGATAGAGGAATGAGTCTAACAGAGAGACAAATATACTAGGAAGAAATATGGAAATATGTCTGATGAGTAATTTAAGAAAAGATTGTGTAATAGGGGAATTATGAAATTGAGTAGTGATTACCGAATATTGTTATTGAATTATTTGAGGAAAAGTTGAATGAATATCAAAAGAATTTTTAGAAGTAATTAAATTATAAGATGTAATTGGGAGTATAAAATTGAATACTTCTAGTAAATTTAATTTACTGAGCTTATGAAGCTCACTCCTCATTGTACAATGATTTTAGGTAATAGGCAGGACAGATAGTTTGGTGAGTTGATGTTTAGACAAAATCATTTTCTGTAAGCCACGTATATGTCCATATCCTCAGACTAATGAGAAAATAAAATAAAAATTTATTTGTAAATATTCGTGCACATACATTATATATAATATTTAAGTTAAGATCAGAATGATGGATCTCCCCTGTTGATGGTTGACGATTGATGTAAAAAATTTTGTTAGTGTTATTTTTCTTGTGGCATATATGTGGGATTTTCAAAATGTTACAACACCATCTCGGGGGTAGCCAACCTGGGATGGGTCGTTACAATTTTAGTATTAGAGCATTAGGTTTTATGATTATGTAGACTACATAAAAAGTAAGAAAGTGGAAGATTAAAACAAATTATATTCTAATGAATAGTCTGAGGATGACACATGGACATGCTAGAGCTAGAGTTAGAGTTATTGATTTGAGAGGGCGTGGTAGGCCCCCAATATTTTGACAAGTCGAGTTTGAGTCTGAATTTGTGGTTCCTAGAAGGGAACCTGTTGATAATATAATTGACATTAGTAGGAGTATGAAAGAATCTAGAGTTGAAAGAGATGAGCTAAGATAAGCTCTTACACATGCTCTTGAGAAAATGGATGTAACATATGATAGAATTGATAGTCTATAACATAGACCTGATGAACAAGCTGGAGTGGTGCCTAAGGTAGTTGTAAATCCAGTAATGGTAGACGTTTACAAAGGGGAAAGGTGAATTTATGCATATGTTGCCTTTACTACTTTCAAATTAGAAGGAGAAGCTTTAGAATGGTGGGAGGATACTCTTCCAAGGGTAAGTGCATATGTTGATAGACCTTTAACTTGGAGTAGGTTTAAGGAGGCTTTTTTTTTTGTAAATATTGCTCATATACCTTCAGAGCCCAACAGAAGGGAGATTTCATTTATTTGAGGTAAAATATGTCAACTGTGACTTAGTATGATAGCAGATTTATGGCTTTGATAAGGTTTGTATCGAAAATGATAGACATAAAAGAGAAAGAGCATAAGAGGTTCATAGATGGACTACATTTTGAGATTAAATCAAAACTATTTTACATAAGGCATATGAATTATGTCAGGTTGATGGATATAACACTTTAGATTGAGA
The DNA here is from genome assembly GCA_023935145.1 of Bretschneidera sinensis. Classification (NCBI taxonomy): domain Eukaryota; kingdom Viridiplantae; phylum Streptophyta; class Magnoliopsida; order Brassicales; family Akaniaceae; genus Bretschneidera; species Bretschneidera sinensis. Next base: position 56,911,044 of record CM043700.1, on the reverse strand, counting down.
ATGATGTGATGAAATTTAAGGGAAAGATAAAGAATGGTTAAAGAGGATTTGACATGAAGGTTCTAGAGGTAGTGGTAGTATGAGTGTACAGGGTGAGAGACCACCCCAGATGGGGCGTTCCTTGTTACAAGGAACTGTAGTATAGAGTCGGAGGCAAGCAAGATCTGTTGCTTCTGTAGCTCAGAGTACTATCAGTGGGACCCTTAGATTTGGGAGATAGGTTATAGGAACTAGGAGTCATGGCAGAGGAAGTAAGTATGCCACCAAAGGGAAGTGGTATTCTGATGTATGATCGAGAGACATAAGTTTGTTATAGATGTAATCAGATAAGATATTTATCCTAGAATTGTCCTAATTTGAAGTGTTTTGTATGTCGTAAAGGTGGACATATCAATGTTGGTTGATCCTAGTGCAACCCATTCTTTTGCATCCCATGTATTTATGAAGTTTATTGATGCATGAATCAGTCCTTTGATGCATAATAGTATTGCTGAAATTCCTACTAGAGATAAAGTGGTAATCATAAATGTTTACAAGGGTTGTGTGATTTGTATCAGTGATAGAGAATTTGAAGTTGATCTACTACCTTTGAATATGATAGATTTTTATTTGATTTTGGGAATGAATTGGTTGTAGACGTATTATGCTTGGGTTGATTGTTCTAGAAAAAAAATATAGTGTTCAGGATATGGACAAGAGGAGTTTAATTTTCCAAAAGAACGTAAGATACTCTCAAACTATCTTATTTTGTTCTGACTACTAGTAAATGGTCAAGGAAAGGATGTGGGGGTATTTGGCATATATGGAGGATTTTAGAAATGATAGTAGAAAGTTAGAAGACATCTTAGTAGTGACAGATTTTTTCTGATGTATTTCTTGATGAGTTGTCTAGGTTGCCTCCCAATAGGGAGATTAAATTCTCTATTGATGTGATACCAGGTTCATCAAATATATCTAATAGCACCCTACAAAGTGATACCCACTGGGTTAAGAGAGTTGAAAGTTTAAGAGTTGTTAGATAAATAATTTATTCGATTTAGTATATCGCCATGAGGAGCCCACGTAGTGTTTGTGAAAAAGAAAGATGGAATGATGAGATTGTGTATAGACTACAAATAATTGAATAAGATAACCATTAAGAACAAATATCCTTTACCCAAGATAGATGATTTATTTGAGAAGTTGTATGGAGCAAGGGTGTTTTCTAAGATAAACCTGAGATCAGGTTATCACCAGTTAAGGATAAAGGAGGGAGACGTGCCTAAGATTGCTTTTAGGACACATTATGGTCATAAGTTTCTTGTGATGCCATTTGGGTTGACATATACTCTAGCAACATTCATGGATTTGATGAATAGGGTGTTTAAACTATTTCTTGACAAATTGTGGTTATAATTACTGATGACATTTTGGTATATTCTAACAATGAGGAAGAATAGGTGAAACATTAGAGAGTGTGTTGGAGATTTTGAGGAGAAAGAGATTTTATGCTATAATTTCCTAAATGTGAATTTTAGTTGAATAAAATAACTTTCTTGGGGCATGTAATATCAGGAGATGGCATAACAGTTGATCCTCAAAAGGTAGAGGCAACATTAAGTTGGGAGAGACCAACTAATGTGACTGAGATTAGAATCTTCTTGGGGTTAGCTGGTTATTATAGATGATTCTTGCATAAATTTTCTAATATTGTAGTACTATTGACTAGATTGACCAAGAAAGATGTGAGATTTGTATGGTCTGCGAAGTGTAAGAAAAATTTCTAATTACTAAAGGAGAAATTGACTACAGCTCCAGTATTGGTGTTTCCTTCTAGTGATGAAGGATTTGTGGTGTATAGTGATGCGTCGCATCAATGGTTAGGATGTGTGTAACATAGGAAAGTTGTGGCCTATAATTCTAGGCAATTGAAGAATCATTATAGCTGATGCATTGAGTAGAAAATCTACAAAAAGATTGACTGCTATTAAAAGTCATGATGTGTAATTGATGATAGATTAAGAGAGATAAGAATGAAGTTGAATATCAGTGATAGAGGATCATTATTAACAAATATCATTTTAAAGTCATCCATAGTAAAATGCTTGTTAGAGATGCAAGGTAGAGATAAAGAGATAGAGAAGATTAAGTAGGGAGTGCTTAATAGAAGGTAATATGAGTTCAAAAATCAGAAATGATGGTATTCTGGTCTTAGAACATAGAATTTGAGTTCCCAATAATGCAGAGTTGAGAAAGAAGATAATGAGGGAGTGATAGGTGCTTAAATATTCATATTTAAGCCCCTTAATTTACATTTGTTAAGTCCTAGTTTATGTTAATTTAGTCTATTTTACCTCATCTCCGTGTTTCACATGCTTTTGTAGGGTCTTGGAGAAAAAAGAAGCATTTTTGGCACTTAAAGGAAGAAATCTGGAAATCCTGGAGCAGCTGCTAGCTAGAGTGCGATTGAGCGCAACACGTATTCGATCGAGCGCACATGTACAGGCGTGAACAGTAAAACGACATAACCAGTTTTGGAAATAAAGGAGGTTTTGTGTTTTAGAAAGTTTAGGGTTTCTAGAGTCTTCTAGGGTTATTCAACCCCTATAAATACACTTGTAAAAACACAGATTGGGGGGACCTTGGAATTGTAAGCTTTGGAGAGGAATTGACGACTTTTCTCTCAGGTTTATTCTTTCCCTTTATTTTTATTTTATGAATACATTTAGCATCACAACCATGTGTAACTAAACCCTAGTAAGGGCTTGGTTGAAGCTCTAATTATGTTTAACCAATAATTCAGTATTGGTGCCTTTGCGATATTCATGTTGTGTTGCTTAACTTGGTTAATACTTATTTTTATTTAAATTCCTCATATGTGTGTGTCTGATGCAATTTTTTGGAGTTGTGCAACTGGAGTCTTTAACTCTCGAGATCCGAGATGGAATTGTATGGCTTTGGAAACCATAATCGCACTTCAGTAGGTGCTATTTACTGAAGTCTTACCATTCTTCTAGTTGTGTGGAGCTATGAGGTGTGGGATTTGCATGGTCAGGGTCTTAATTACGCTTTAGTGGGAGTTGTGACTAAAGCCATAATTTCTCTTCTGATTGAGTGGAACTATGAGGCTTAAAATTCGTAGCTCTACTTCGACGAGAATTGTGTAGTTGAAGTCACAACTCCACTGTAGTATGAATTGTTGAGTGCGAGCCTTGATTCCACTTTGAGTTGGATTGGGACTGTTCGATGTAAAGGTCATAGTATTTTCTTTTAGAGGATTTGTATAGTTGGGGTCGTAATTCCCATTTAATGGGACTGTGACTGAAGTCATAATTCCTCTTCTACCCGAATGAAACGGTGAGGCTTAAAATTCATAGTTCTACTTTGGTAAGAATTGTGTAGCTAAAGTCACAACTCTGTTGTAGTAGGAATTATAGGGCACGAGCCTTGATTCCTCTTTGATAGAAGCGATGACTAGAGTAGTAATTAATATTGACCAAGGTGAAACTGTATGGGTTTGAAAGCGCTTAGTTCCATATTAGGAGGAATTTTTTAGTATTGTCAACTTTTGCTGGTAGATGGAAGTGATAACTAGAGTTGTAATTCCTATTGACCAGGGTGGAACTATACGATTTCGAAAACGCTTAGTTTCACATCGAGAGGAATCGTTGACTGTAGTTAACTTTTGCTAGACAGAGGTGAAACTATGTGGCTATGGGGCCCTTTATTCCATGTAGGCAAGGCTTCACGATTAAGCTGTTTTTAATTTTGAGGCTGGGTTTGTAGGGCCTGTTAGAATTGTATAGTCAAAGCTTTTTAAATCCACGCTTGAGGATGAGGCGTTCGGTTCTCCCAAGGCGACCCTATGAGCTGTCATATTAATGATAAGTGAATGCTTCAACTACCCAAAGCACTTTTGGCCATGTCAACGTAAATGGAACATTAACCATGCATCTGGGTAATGAGTCATTTGATAGGGGCTATTTAAAAGTTTATTTCCCTTTCATTCCTCCTGTTTCCTTCACTTGCTTGCTTTTGAATTTTCAAAGCACTATCTTCAAACTTCCCTAGAGTTCTTTCAAGAGTCTTTCTCTTTCCTCAAGCTTTTAGGCTCATTGTTTCTTATTTTTCAATAAGATTCTCTTTTCTTTTCTTCTTTCTTTTCGTATCATGTCTCTTTTTAGGGCTGGTACTTAAGCTTTTAGGCTCATTCTTTCTCATCTTTCGGTAAGATTCTCTTTTCTTTTCTTCTTTCTTTACGCATCATATCTATTTTTGGGGCTGGTAGGTATAGGAAGGTTGGAGTTAAGAGGAGAGGTTTCGGTGTTGAGAGTAAAGAGAGAGTGTTTTGTAAGGAGCAACTTTCTTCTTAGAAGGTTACAGTTGCTTTCAACGGTGGGGTTTTTCAAGCTGGGAGAATACTTAGCCAAATTTTGAAATCTAATCTCGAGTATATGCCTATTAGCTTTTTTCTCCCCCTCCAATGAAATGTTAGACGTCCTAAGCCCGATGAAATGGTCTGTGTCCCTTTGAGAAACGACGAGTCTTACTCTCTCTATTGTTATCTTGATCACATAAAAGTGGGGTTAAGATTCCCTATTGACCCCAACGTTAAGGAGATAATGAATGAATTACTATAGGATTTGCCTTACCCAACTTTCTCCAAACAGGATGAGGAGTGTTATTTTTTACTATCTTTGAAGAAGCACGCTGGGTTTAGCAAGGGGGACGAAGAGTCCAAGGTACAGATGTTCAAATGGTTCTACACTCTTAAGAAACATGTTGACAACAAGTGGTTCAATTTCTACCTAAGGTCTGGGGGGAAACTTTTAGATAATCTTACCTTTATTAAGTGATGGAAGGAGAGATACTTTTTCATAGATGGGCTAGAATCTCATCAAGATTTGCTGGAGTGGAGCTCAAAGATATTTCTTATTAAAGGAATCCTTCATTCTTGAGTGATAAGGAGTAGAGGGTAGTTACAAGGTTTCAGAGGCTAGGCCTAGGATGTCTAATAAGGACCCTACTAATGAGCATCTGTTGATGACCTATCACGTTAGTCTATATAACCTTGGTTATCCTATTGGTAGTAGAGTACCTAAGTCACTTCTGTCTTTTTTACTAACTGGATTTCTGAATTATGCTATCTGATTTTTCTAACCATGGTGACTTCTTTTTTGTAGTAGACACCATGTTGAATCCTGCAGAGGTCGCTAGGATGGTCTGTGAGAGGAAGAGGGCCAAATTGAATTTCGATTTTTCTAGGAGGAAGAAGATGAGGATAGAGGGGCCTTCAATTTAGCATGACAAGGTGAAGTGGTTTGAGACTGAGAAGACCACAATACGGCTGGCTGAGGTACAACAAACTAAGGCACAACGAGTTGAAGTGCATGTAACTAAGGTAGCTGTCACCGAAAGGCAACTGATTGAGGAGGCAAGGCAAAAGGTTGAGGTCTCGTAGAGGACTAAGGGAGTAACTCTTTTTTCTGTGCCACTTAACTTAGTTTTTACTGCCCTTGAGAACTGCACTTTTGTTGTAAGCTCGAGTTTTGAAACGTGCCGTCCAAACAGGAAGTTGAAATGTACAACCTCAACTTTTGATAGCATGAGTATCGTTTATTAAATTCTGAGAGGTTTGATTCTTTCTTCAGACATTGATATGAAGAATGAGTTGACCCTTCATCAACTTATGGTTAGTACTTTGGACCACTGCTACAAGGTAAGATATGAGTTTTCAAATCTTCTATTTTTGCGTCATTTTTCTTGAATTATTTTGACTAATTTTTTTGTACAAGTTGGCATGCATGCCTTCTTTCTGAGTAATTATCTCAAGTTTATAACCATCACTAGACTTCGATGAACAAAAAGAACCGAAAGAGACGGCTAGATGTGGGTAAGGCATAGTTAGATGTCCTTTTCCAGCCGATCTAACGACCTCGAGCCTCAGAAGGAGAAGTTACAAGCCTTCTTGGCCTTTGTAAATGCCAACTACCTGTCTGCTATGAAAGAGGTGGAGTGCTTGAACATTGAGGTCTCCAAACTTCAAGAGATTAGAATCTAGATCGGGGGTGAGATATTTAGACTTTATGGGATCGAAAGCTAGATTAGAGCCGGGATGGTTCACCTTCAAGGAGTGGAGGGAGTACTTAGGACCCAACTGGTCCAGGTTGAGACCTCTACTATAGAGAAGTATCACAAATTTGAAGAATTCAAAGCAGAGCTCTTGAAGAAGGCTTCTAGGTACTACTCTAAGGGCTTCAATGCGACTAAAGTGGAGGGTGCAAAGAGGTGGCCCGACCTTGACTAGATTAGTACAGAAATCTGTGATCCTTTCGAGGGGAAAGCATAAGGAGATAACTCACGCAATTCAGATAGTTGAGGTGGTTATGGTGACCAAGGGGGTTGGGGACAAGGAGTTGTAGTCTTAGGATAGAACTTTAGCTTTTCCTTTTCTTGTATCTTTTGGCCTTGGAGCCCTTTGATGTAAATATTTTTAATTAATGAAATACTTTTTCTTCATATATATTGTCTTTACAATTTTACTACTTTGATCGAGTAGAGTTTTTACAAGTGTTCAGACTTTGTATTCTGATCTTGATTCTTCTACTGTAGCTAAAGTAATGACTAAATGGAGGCTTATCCAAGTGAGGCTTCAGCTTCTCACTTTAGTTTCTCAAGATCTTTTATTTTTGTTGACCCTCACCTAAATTTTATTGATGACAAAACATAACTCTAATTATACTAATAGTGTTTTCTAAGTGTATTAAGCAATAAAAGTATACAGCCAAGAATCAAGGTGCAAGAACTCAACCCGAATCAAACACCAAGTCAAGCCAGAAGATCTAGTATAGGTATAAGGTATTAAATCAAGTTGTAAATCTCACCGGTTCAGGTAACAAGCTTGTCCAATGGCTCCTTTTTAAAAAGCACTTTTAACAAAACTATTCATTCAAACGTTTTAAAGTCAAAAACATTTCAAAGAATGAAAACTGGGTTGAAGACAACCCAGTCGACTGGTACTTATACCAAAAGACTGGGATATGGGACAGTGTGTCCCCAAGCAACTGGGTGCCTCATACCAGTCGACTGGTACTTTGGACAAAAGGTCCCCAGTCGACTGGTAAGTCCTACCCAGTCGACTGGTACCTATCATAGCCTTAAAGGTGAGACTTTCACCTGACCCAGTCGACTGGTACTAAGATCCAGTGAACTGGTAATTCAAAAAATATGACTATTGAGACGCGAGAATTCAGCACAAAATGCACCAAAACATTCCAAGTCAGTACAAAACGACCATATCAATACAAGGCTATATAAACCCACTCTATTGAGCATTTAAAAATGATAGATTACACATTCAATCAAGTTGTTACTCATTGATACACAAAAGCTTTGAAATATTTATTGTTGAGCCATTCTTCAAGCTTTACCTTGAAAGAGAGATATTATTCAGTTGTATAAGCTTTCATTGTAATTCAAACCTTTTAGGAAAGAAGATCAGAAGACATTCAAACATAAATCACTCCTCACCAAGTACTTAAGATTCACCTAAGTAGAGTGAAGGAAGAATAAACCAAACAAAATTTAGCCTATTTAGAAGCCAGGCATCACAAAGACGTTTTGACCCAGACAAAGACTCTTAGCCTGAATGAAAAAACCAAATTCATACGTTCAAGGTAAAATTCAGTGAAGAATCCCTTTCTCAGTTTGCTCAAAATTCTAGACTGAGGTTTCAACCTAAGAGGGGGGTGAATTGGGTTTTTAAAAACTTTTACTAATTAATCACAAGTTTATAAAAATAGATAAACCCATAAGTATGTAAACAGGTAATGTGCTGTAAACAAAAGAGTTTAAGGAATAGAAGATGCAAACTCAGTTTATAGTGGTTCGGCAATATCAAATTCATTCTGACCCCACGCCCACTCTCTTCAAGGAACCTCCTTGAAGTAATCCACTAAAAAACCTTTAGTCGTGCAACTTCACGGGTGTTGCTCAAACCTTACAAACAATCTCTTCCACCTAGAAGCTTATCCCTTCCTCTTAGAAGCTAATCTTTTCCTTTCAGAAGTAAATCTCTTTACAATAAATGATGTAAAGTAAATGGTAGAGAGATAGCATCTACCTAGATGAAGAGAGTTACCAGAGAATTCACTAACTAAGTGGTGACTAAAGCTTTAGGCTTAAGGATCGTTGATGGGGATCTTGGTGGTTGTTTTTTGGTCGAGCTTCTTACTCTAGTTAGTGAGATTCTTAGAATGGTCTACCAGCTTGGTGAATAAAGTTGAGTAAACTCTGAGCTTGCCTCTCTCATTTTATAGTTTTTGAAGGGGTGAACCGCAGGTTGCCTGTATTAAACCTTAAAAGAGTTTGATTGTCCCTAAGGAAAAATGCAAAGCCATATCTTTATTGTTTCCTTCTAAACATGGGAGAGTAGCCAATACAGATCTGCCTATGAATGTCTATTAATGAACATTGGATAGTTGCTGGTCTCCATACGCTTAATGGAAGTCTCATTTATAAGATCCAATCCTTGTACATCTTGAAGTTATCAAGAATCGTTGTATCCATGATATCTTGGGAGAGTGGATCCCTTGGAGGCCTGACTTTGTTTGAGATGTTGAGGCTGCTAGCCTTTAGAGCGGGGATGATGTGCTTGCTTCGATTAAGGTTCTAAGGGACTTTGAGCAGCTTACAAATCTAGTGCCTTATTAGAGGTTGGGAAGAGGTATGGACCTAACCGAGAGTTGAGCTTGAGATTTTGTGATGTGCCGAGTTTGGCTTCGGTCACGAACTTCCAATTTAGGCGTGTGTTGATGCTTGTTTCGAGTTGAGATGCTTGTTCCAAGAAGAGTTTGTGCTCGTTTTTACCAGTTATCTATGTGCATCCCTTCAAATCTTGCGAGAGCTTTTATTTATAGTGGGGAAATGGTATTGATTCGATTCCCTTGAGCTAGAAAGTCTTTAGTGGGAGACTTAAAAGTATGACGTTGGATGTTGCCTACTCGATGTTTTCACGGAGTTAAGATTTGTTAGTTAATCATGCATACATAACTTCATCATTTTGTAAGTCTTTTATGAGTTATCACTTCTCTTACACCGAGAGGTGTAGTGTTTTACTTGTACGCTACGTGTTTTGATTCGCCTATTTTGTTTGCTGAGTGATCATTTATAGTTCTCTCTTGAAGTTTCTTTGCGTATATTTCTTTTAGGATAATCGATGCTTTTATTGTTTGCCTGAGGTTTTTGGGGAGTTGAAATTGTCAATCAATCATGTGCACAGAAATTTGATGACAAAGAATTATGGCATCGTTAAGTTTTTCTTTGACTCGGTCTCGAGCTCAACAGTGAGGGCAGATTTTTAGCAAGAACAGTGGGGACAAATTGGAACAAATACGTGGGTGTCAATATCCCACTTTGTTAGTATAGCCCTTAACAAAATTTTAATCGACCCTGACTCCTTTGAGTGAGAAGATTGCATTGATGCCTTACCAAGAGAAATTATGGAGCCATATATCCTTCACGTTGTCGATATTGCATATCATTTAAGTTAAGATAGCTTCCATCGACTTTCTGTTAAAGAAAAAAAAAAGATTGTGGACAAGTTGTGAAGCTTTATTCTTAGATCTACTAGAGGATGTGTACCAAATAAGAGGAAATATGGGTTTAAACACAAGTCTTGAGTCAAATATTTTTATCTCAACTCCGTTAGGAGGAAAGATCGGTTTAAATACAAGTTTTGGGTCAAATAAAATAAGTTCTCAAAGAAAATGTCACTAAGTGCATTGTTCTTCAAAAGTCATCTCTTGCATGCATTGTTTTTCCAAACTCTAAAAAACAGAATCCTAAATGCCATGACTCTGCTCATGCCTATTTTTTATTTTTTATTTGTAACTAACAATACTCTGCAAAATACCAAAAGCCTTCATGATAGGCAAAATTACCAAAAAAAACCTCACAGTAGGCAAAATCATCAAAAATTCCTCACAGTAAGCAAATCACCAAAAATCCCTCATAGAAGGCAAAATCACCAAAAAAAACCCTCACAGTAGGCAAAATAATAAAAAAAGGGTTCTCACAATAGACGAAATCACAAACCAAAGTCCTCGTCAACAAGAAAAATCACAAACCCAAAGCTCTCTTCAGCAAGCAAACCAAAATCCTAGTCAGCAAGCTAACCAAAGTCCTAGTCAACAGGCAAACCAAAGTCCTCATTAGCAGATAAAATCATAAACTCAAAGTTCTCGTTAGTAGGCCAATCAAAATCCTCGTTAGTAGGCAAAATAACAAACTCAAAGTCCTCATCAGTAGGTAAAATCACAAACTTAAAGTTCTCATCAGCAGGCAAACCAAAGTCCTCGTCAGCAGGCAAACCAAAGTCCTCATTAGCAGGCAAAATCACAAAATCAAAGTCCTCGTCAGCAAGCAAATCAAAGTCCTCATTAGCAGGCTAAATCACAAACTCAAAGTCTTCGTCAGCAGGAACAATCACAAACTCAAAGTTCTCTTTAGTAGGTAAACCAAAGTTCTCGTAGTAGGTAACCTAATGTCCTCATCAGCAGGCAAACCAAAGTCCTCGTCAGCAGGAAAATCAAAGTTCTTGTTAGCAGGCAAAATCACAAACAAATTCATCGTCAGCAAGCAAACTAAAGTCTTCATAGCAGGCACCAGTCAATCCAAAAGTATCGCATGAGTGAACGGACGCCAGCTCCGTCACTCAAGGTACGTATCATTCTCATAGATGATCCTATAACACAAAATTTGCCCAATAACACATTTATTTTTATGTGCACATCGCATATTTATCGTTCTAAAATTTTGAAACGAAATAGCGATCACTCACAACCTTTGATTGGAACTCTTAAAGGAGCCTTAATCAAAGGGGGGAAAACTGTAGACACCCAATTTCGTTCCAAAATTTTTGAACAGACCACACACAAGCTCCTATGATGAATATTTGATCCTAGTGTGCTCGGACTTAGTAAATGAGGAAGTTTGGATTTATTTGAGGAGTAGGAGAAATTGCAAGACCCTTTTTTTCAATCCATTTAATTCACTTTAGGTTGAAATCAATTGGAACTTATTTGATTAAACTAATCCAAGACCAAAGTCTTCATTTAAATTTTGACCCAATCCAAAACCTACTAAAGCCCATTAATCTTTTATAAGCCAAAACACTTTTGGCCTAAATTTCAAGCCCAAGAAGACTTCTAATTTTTAAGAGTGAACTTCCAATTTCACCTTCCACTTGCCACTCCTTGATTGGTTCACTTTTCTCAAAGTAAAAGTTACCTTTTACAACCAAAAAGATGTCTTTCTCCTCTCCCTATGTGGCTGGCCATAATGAAGAATTTTCACTCCTTGTTTTTTCCTTTTGAACTCACCTCTCCCTCCTAGGTTCCCTCACCTTATTTTGCACCAAATGCGACTTTTTTCCACACAAAATAAGACATTTTCACCTAAAAAACAACAACAATGCACTTATAAATTAACTGATTTTTTTGTCCTCTTTAGACAGCCATGTGTACCAAAAAGAGAGAGTTTCTCTTCTCCTTCTTTTGCTTAGTTAATTGGACATTACCTTATTAATCTTTCACCCTTTTCTAAATGTCAAATAACACCTTTTTCTATCCAAAAAATTACATTTTATACCCCAAAAACAGCACCTAAAAACAACAGTTTTTTTTTTTTTTTTAAATGTGAAGCCTTTTTCTTGTTTCTTTCGCTTTGTAATTGCACCATTTTTTTCCTAAGATTTTCTAATTTATTATATATCAAAAAAAAATTGTGTCTTTTTCGCTTCCATTAGTCGTCTAAAGCAGGAAGAGTTTCTCCTCACCTTTTTTGCTTTTGCTTTATTGAAAACACTCCAAAATGTCCTTTCTTGTTCACCTTTTTGCAAACCTTTTCTTCACTTTTTTTTTACCTCAAAGAAACCTCTCTCTTTTCCCCATATCCACCCACCTAAAATTATTTTCCCTCTCACTTTTCACTTGGTTTACCACACCTCACTTTTCTAGCCCCACCTTTACACCCCAAAAGCGAAACACCTTTTTCATCTCAAAAGTTGAAACTACTTTTTCCCTTCCCTATATGACCAACATACGCCTTATTTTCATCCATTATTTTGATTTTTTTTAAATCTTTTGGCCAGCCCTTACTCCTCCTATAAATACCCCTCATTTGCTAACACAAAATAGGAGAACATAACACTAAGGCAAAGTAATGCAAAAAAGAGAGAAAAGAGAGAAAGTTTAGAGAGAAAGAAAGAAGTGAGAAAAGAGATAAAAAGGGAGAAGAGTAGGAAGATCAAAGAGAGGAATATAAAAAAAGAGAAGAGAATGTTCAAGAAAGGTGAGAAAATAGCAAAGAGTGAAACACAAAAGAAGAACTAGTGAGAGCTCTTCATCATTTTCGACCACCTTTTGTTTTTTGGTCTTCTAATCTTCATTGGAATCATTCTTCCAACTTCACTAAGTCCACAAGAGCACAAGGATCTCTGAGGATAATCCCCGTACGTGGAAATTTTCCTTAGCCAAAGAAGGTTGGTTAATCTTCTACTTTTTACAAAACAAATTGTTAGCATGATTCAAGTGTTTAAACCACCATGCAAATAGACTAGATTAATTTAGCTCACTTAAAAGTTTTCATCTCAAGATATTTACTAGTTTCTTAGCATTTTATCTTTCACTAGTTATATGTCTTTCTTTAGTTAGCTACTAGTCATAATGTAGTCTCTCCGTTAAATGCAATGTTAAATTAATAGTAGTTTTAAAGTTCTTTCCTTTAGTTTAGTACCTTAAGATTTTCTATGTTCTCTAAGTTAGATGTTTTATTTTAAGTTGTCATTAATTACATGTGAACTTTAATTCTTTAAGAAGAATTTTGGGCCTCCTTGGTCCTTGTTAATTTTGGGCTCCCTTTGGCCCATTAAAAATGTTAATAGTTTCTAGTTATTTTGAATTTCATCTTTAAGAAAGTTTAGTTTAAATATATTTAGCTTAATTCCTTCTTCTTCTTTTTTAACTCATCTAGTTAAAAGTAGCTTAGTTTAATTCATTCAATTTAGTCTTCAAGTTTAATTCATCTAGTTTAAAATAATTTAGTCTCAATCCATCTAGTTTAACTTACATAATTAATCTACCTAGTTTAAATGCACACACTTTAATTTACTTCTGATCTATACTTTGCAAGTAGTTTTAATATTTTTTTTCTTCATAGTTAAAGAAATTTATTTCCTTTATATACTTACATTTACCGCATTAATTTAAAGTTAATATTTGATGTTGCTTTGTTTGAATAAAAATTACAAAATGTGTGCTTGATTTTATTAGTAGTGTATGATCATAATACTTGAATTAAAATTTCAATTAATTCTCTTGAAATACAAAGGGCTAGACTTCGGTCTATGTAAGAGAGAGAGCTTTAAATCCTCATTCTTTTGCACCCAAATCTCCCGAGTTTTGAAATTTTTCACGTAGACCAATGACAAGGGATTTGACACCCTTCAAGGTCAAAGGGCAGCTCCTTACTTGTCATCCTTGCTTTGTGCTTGGATGTGAGGACTCTCTCTGTAGATATCCTCTCCAAAGCTTGTTTTGGTAGCTCTTACAACCAAGGCAAACATATTTTTGCAAAACTCAGGGCCTTGCAAGAGGCCTTGTCCAAACCAAGTTTACTTTTTGGCCTTTTTTAATTTCAGGTACAACCACCATCATTTTTTCTCTTCCTATGTACATATAGATATGCAAATATTAAGATTCTTCATTTTAAATGTTTTTTTTTTCGGACACAACACTCCAATTATGAGTATGATTTTTGGTCCTTGGATATCCAAATCAATAAAAATCTTTTAATTTAGAACCGTCTGGTCTAACTCTAGTTTTAGATTTTAGCTGTCAAAAAGTTTTTAGTAAAACAATCATAAAGCTAGACTAAACGGTATCTAAACTATAGTTGAATCTGATACTCAAACACGTAACCGTATCTGAATCGAGCACATACCCATGATACCAAGATTATTGATTTTGTTGAATTGTTACCTAGATTTCTTCCCACCAAGAGCAACAGAGAAATATGGAGATTGACGAAAGAGGTAGTAGCATTAATACTCAAAGTAGTCAAGGGTCGTCGAGAGGGAAGCCAAAGGAATGGGCAATGAGTTGATAAGGACCTATTACAAATGTTACTAGAAAGCGCTACTAGCAATGGGAAAATCAACTTAAAAATAAAACAGAACGCTTCATTGTTGACAGCTGCAAAAACATATACTTTGCAGGCTACGAAACCTCTGCTCTTTCAGTCTCTTGGTGCTTAATGCTTCTTGCATTATACTCTGAATGGAAGAATCGTGTTCGAGCTGAGATCTTTGAGATATGTGGTCATAATCTGGGTCAGCACTCACTAGACTTGGATACGCTTCGCCAATTGAAAATGGTAGCATTTTTCATCTCATCATCCTACTCTATTTGTTGAGGAAATTCGTAGGTAGTTAAAGACTTATCATGTTAATAATAAATCTGACTTATTTCAAACGGTAGATTAATAAAGTAGATATTTTTTTTTAACACGGATTCAGTTTAACCATGGTTAAATATGTATTATCTTACTGACATGGCGAAAGTCGGGTCTATGACTAACGTGATAAGCTATGTTTACTTAAGAATTTCTCTTTTTTTTTGAACGGCTTATATTTAAAAATAACAATTGACTCTACAACCTGATAGGCTTAGCCTTTTTATTTTTATAATTGACGTAACATACTAGTATATATAAAAGATAACATAAGTAGTAATGCTTACTCTACTTGTTAGCGATAAATTCTCAAGTCAGAATCTATCACTTTAGTTGGAAATCTGATCTATCAATAAGCACCATGTTAATATAATGGGGCACATTATCATTGTTGAACTGATTCAATTAAGTTTCATCTTATAATGTCTTACTTACAAAGAAGAAATAATGTCTTTTGGGAATTTTTTGATAAAATAATATATTTAGTGGTGAGAAAAACTCTTCAATAGTACAAGAATTCTATGAAAAAAAAATTACATAATGTACTCGTTGTGATCATCATCAAAAGAAAAATTGTCACCAAAACTATTGCAACAAATTGCTTTTGGTGATACAAGCATTGATGTATCAGCGATAGATCCGACCTATCTAAGAATCCCTCTTTTGTTTGCAAAATATGTATTCCTTGGATTCATTATTGTTATTATAATTTCTTTACACTTTATATATCTACGTAGTTGAACATGGTGATCTTAGAGACCATGCGTCTTTATGGACCCAGAGTTCTATGGACAAGGGAAGCTTTTGCAGAAATGAAATTAGGAGATTTTATTGTCCCAAAAGGAGTTCACATATGGCATTTGATTTCTTCTTTGCACCGTGACCCTGAAAATTGGGGCGTTGATGCCCATGAGTTTAAGCCAGACAGGTTTGCAGGAGGGATCTCTGAAGCCTGCAAGTACCGACTAGCATACCTACCGTTTGGGTATGGAAGCCGATTGTGCATAGGCCAAACTTTTGCTACGCTACAACTGAAAATAATTCTCTCTTTCCTTCTATCAAGGTTCAGTTTTTCCCTCTCCCCAAAATATCGTCACACCCCTGTTTATAAAATGTTGTTGATGCCTGAATTTGGAGCAACACTCATTGTAAAGGAAGTGTAAGGGAACATAGGAAGGCTATGAGCTTATTATGAATGGAAAGGAAAGTCAAAAATTGGAGGATGGAAGAGAGATGGAAAGAGAATGCTTTTCCATCCTTTGACGAGAAAGAAAAGTAATTAGATGATTTATATTTTTTTCTTATGTGTAAAATTACAATTTTCTTAAATTAGAATATTTGGAAAGTATAAGCTAAAATAAGTTTATTTTTTTATTTATTTTACTTGTATAGTTTTACTTTTCTTTCGTTAAAGAACATATTTACAAATTACAACTTTATTATCTCGTGCGGAGTGTTAGAATCTAATTAGGAAATTAATACATATAAAACTAATAAACTAATATTGCAATAGGAATAGGAAATAATATATATGTTAACAACTCCCCTCAAACTCAATGTGGTAAAGTTGATACCAACTTGAGTTTGTAAACCGAATAAAAAAAGCACCGAAATGAACAAACTTCTTACTTCTACATTGAGTTTGAAGGGAGTTGTTAATGTATATGATATTTCCTATCTCTATTGCAATAGTAGTTTCCTAGTTTTATATGTATTAGTTTCCTAATTATATTCTAAAACCCCCTCAAACTCAAGGTGGTAAAGTGCATGCTAACTTGAGTTTGTCAACTAACTTCTAAATGGCAATGTAACTGAGTTTTAGTAAAGATATCAGCAATATGATCAATAGAGCAAACAGAAACAAGGCAAATGGTACCACAGTTGATGTGTGGCGAATAAAATGACAGCCATTCTCAATGTGTTTGGTCTGTTCATGAAAAACATCATTATGAGCAATAGCCATGGCACTTCGATTATCACAATAAATAATAGTGGCAATAGAATGTGTAACACCCATATCCTGTAATAACCAATAAAGCCAGAGAAGTTCAGTAGTAGCATCAACAATAGCTCGATATTCTGACTTGGTACTAGATCTAGAAGTAAGAGTCAGGTTCTTACTGCGCCAAAAAATAAGTGAGTCACCCAAAAAGAAACAGAAAACAGTGGTTGAGTATCGATAAGTAGGATCCCCAGTCCAATCAGCATTAGAATAGGCATATACTCAAGAGAAGACTGTGAGGAGAAATGCAAGTCATGAAACAAAGTACCTTTGACATAACGAAGGATGCGAAGAAAAACAACAAAATGAGTTCTACGAGGTGCAGACATAAACTGACTAACGATATAAACAACATGAGCAAGATCAAGATGAGTCATAGTGAGATAGACCAAGCTCCCAACCAACTGAAGATAAAGTGTAGGATCACTAAAATGTTGACCATCAGTAGAAGTGAACTTGGCATTGGCCTCAAGAAGAGTAGAGGCAACCTTACTATCTGTCAAAGCAGCTAAAGTAAGAAGATCAAAAGCATTCTTAGCTCGAGATAAATAATAACTGAAATCAGAGGATATTTCAAGACTCAAAAAGTAGTTAAGAGAACTCAAATCCTTCATTTCAAATTCTTCACTAAGAAAGGCTTTGAGCTTGAAAATACCTTGTATATCATCACATGTCATAATCATATCATCAACATATAAGAGGAGAAAAATGTAATTTTGTTCAGTTTTCTTGAGAAAAAAGGTTGTGTCATAGCGGCTTGAAGTGAAACCAAACAGGCTGACAGTGGAGCTAAATTTTGCAAACCAAGCTCATGGAGCTTATTTAAGATCATATAGAGCTTGTCGTAGATAACACATTTTATAAGGTGGGTGATCATAACCAAGAGGGGTTTGCTTGTAAAATTTTTCATCAAGATCACCATTGAGAAAGGAATTTTTTTACTTCCATTTGAAATAGATTTTATTTTCGTACTGTAGCGATAGCAAGCAAAATACGAACAAATATAAGACGGGTAACAAGAGCAAATGTTTCTTCATAGTTAATACCATATTCTTGAGCATAACCTTTAGCAACAAGATGAGCTTTATAACGTTTAACATATCCATCATAACAAGTTTTAATTTTAGAGACCCACTTACAGTCAGTTGTAGTTTTACCATAGGGTAGATCAACCATGTCCCAAGTATGAGTTTTAGCAAATGCTTGAAACTCATCATTCATTCGTTGTTGCCAAAGACGATCAGAACTGGCTTTTTGATAGGATTGAGGTTCATATAAGGAGGTAATGATAGAAAAACAATGATAATCACGAAGATGAGCAATTGGTTTTCTTACCCTAGAAGAAAGATGACGAACAGTTGAGTTCGAAGATTCAGGAATAGCTGGACTAAAACCATCAGAAATAGCAAACTTTGCAAATTGAGACACCATAGTAGTGCTAGAAGAAACCTGTAAGAGATTAATTACATTGTCAAAAACATTATCATAAGGAAATAAGTCAACAGAAGAATCAGAGAAAAATACAACAAAGCTACTGAGAGAGGATGAAAAAGAGGATAAGGAAGAAAATACCTTGTGTTCCCAAAAAACAACATGAGTTAGATATAGGATCTTAACATCTATAACATTTATGTTCAATTCCATAGCCTAGAAAACAACAAAGTCTACCACAAGATTCTAACTTGATGCATTCATAGGGTTGAAGGCGAACAAAACAGGCACAACCAAATACTTTAGGAATGGTATAATTTGGAGGAGTACCATATAGATGTTCATATGAAGATTGATGTTGAATGACAGTCGAAGGAATATGATTAATGGTGTAGAAAGTAGTAAGAGCGGCTTCCCTCCAAAAGCACTTAGGATAAGATGCAGAAATGGCTAAGGCACGAATAGTTTCAAGGATATGTCTATGTTTGTATTCAGAACACCCATTTTGTTGAAAATTGTCAGGACATGAGCGATGAGGAAGAGCACATTGGCTATAGAAAAAGCAAGAAAACCAAAATCTAAATATTTCATAGCATTGTCGGCACGAAAAGTTTTAATGGAACAAGAAAATTGAGTCCGAACCATAGCAAAATTTTTTTGATAAATCTGTGGTAATTCAGAGCGAGTGTGCATAAGATACAACTAAGTGTAACGAGAAAAATTGTCAACAAAAATGACAAAGTATTTTGATCCCCCCATAGTGGCATTAGGAGATGGACCCCAAATATCATAATAAAATAAATCAAAATGAGAAGATGAATTGAAGTACTATTATAAAAGGTAAAGCAGTTTGTTTAGAAATTTGACATGGAAAACAATCAAAATGATCATCCTTAATAAAACCTAAAGAACTAGTAGAAAGTAATAGACATAATTGACTGCACATCAGTTTACACCGAAAAACATTGATCAAATCAAACCCGATAGCCTATTTCTGGTATGTTATATTTGCTTCTTAACCTGCAATTATATTCTTGGTTTTGCCAAACTTCTCTACCTATGATTCAGCTTAGGGTCCTACCAAGCTACAACCCGTGATTCCATCACGTCCGCTAACAACTTAGCTATTACGTGTTCCGTCACGTCAAATTTCACGTTCCATCTTGAATCTAAGTAATTCCCTTATTTTTGTATCCCTTGGTAATCCTCACCCAATTTTGTAAAGGCGTGTTAGAGTGGGACTCGTACCCTTTCACCTTGTTTTGACCCATTTTTGGGTTCTTTTCTTGTTTCCAGCAAGGGCACATGCAAGGAGGTGAGCTTGTATGTGAGGGGGAGTTACTTATGCAGAGTTCTTCATCAAAGCTTGGTATCAACCTACAAAGTTCTTTATTGAAGTTTGTTCCTCTCGGTTTTTTTTTTATTCGGTTTACAAACTCAAGTTGGCATCAACTTTACCACCTTGAGTTTGAGGGGAGTTGTTAATGTATATGATATTTCATATTCCTATTGCAATATTAGTTTTCTAGTTTCATATATATTAGTTTCTTAATTATATTCTAACACAGAGAAAGAAGTTATGATAAAAATAGTTGCCCAATTTATTTTCACATATGCCATTAGTGTTTTTCGTTGCTTGTGTAACTCACTATGCAAGGACCTAGAATGAATGATGAATAGCTTTTGGTGGGATCATGGGAACGAGAAGAAGATAAACTGGTTATAATGGCAATGCATGTGTGATGACGCGTAAAAGCAATGGTGGAATTGGTTTTCTTAACTTATACACATTCAACTTAGACCTACTTACAAAAAAATGTTGGCAAATTCTCAAAGAACTTGAATCCTTATGTCACTGTACGTGTGTTAAAATCCAAGTATTTTCAATATACTAACTTAATGTAGGCCACTATTGGACACAACCCTTCCTTGACATGGAGGAGCATCCATAGCTCGTTTTCTAGTCTTAGCAAAGGATTGTGATCTATGGAGGGTGGACAGTGGTAGAAATATTCGAATATAGAAGGATAAATGGGTGTCTGAACCATGGCATTTGAAAGTTGTTTTAATAATTAGTGTCAGCTTATAGACGAAGATGTTAAGTATTGGAGAAAAGGTTTAATTCGGAAAATTTTTGTTCCTATTGAAGCAGATATTATCTGCTCTATCCCTTTGAGTAGGGTTGGTGCAAATGATCAACAAATCTGGTATTTTAATTTAAATGGCCATCTTAATGTCAGGTCTGCATACAAAGTAGAATGGGAGGTAATTATGCGAGAGGAAGCCAACACAAAGGGAAGGGGAGTGATACTAGTTATGGTATCTTGTTCTTGTTTTGAGTACAAGGACTAAAAATCCTAAAGAAAATTTAAGAGAATAAGAGAATTTTCTGAATTTTGATTTCTTGCGTTCACAACTATACATACACTGATTTATACTAGCTTTTTAATTTGTAAGTAGCTACATTTTCAACTAACTAATATCTCTCTAACTATTTGTAAC